>CM061750.1:278926943-279310259 GCA_030979885.1 Lolium multiflorum | reverse complement strand
CCCAACCACCAAAGTCGTCCACATGTCCATCTACCCATGTATGTCTCCAAAGATGATGCCCCCACGGGGGTGACGATGCAGACGTTGCCATCAACTGATCCAGGAAGCCCCCACAACGCCTCCAACAAGGACTACGACATTCATGGGCGCCGTCGTCAATGGTGACCTCAGAGACGCCCCACCATCGCCTCCAAAGAGAGTCCCCGACGCCCACGGGCGCGCCACCCCGTGGTGGCACCTCACCCGTTTCACCCAATTGTTCAACCGTCTCATCCTCGCATGGACCGCCAGCTGTTGTGGGTATACTTTATGGGTATATATCAACGACATGGCCTAGATCCGGCAAGCCGGGTGGCCCACAGGCGGTGATGGTGGCATGGGGCCCATCGGGGCGGCCCGGTTGCTGTTGATCATGAAGGATGAAGTCCGACCCACAGGAACATGGAGCCGGATCCCAACCGACCAACGAAGGAGGCCGAGGATCCGTGAAACCCATAAAGTATCCGGATCCGGCACGACCAAGATGGAAGGCGGATCCTTGACGTACACAAGATATTATCGTAGTTAGGCAACATGTATGACTAGGACTCTCCATGTAAACCCTAGATCCGTGCGCCTTTATAAGCCGGATCACAGGAGCCCTAAGCACAACCACAACCATTGTAACAACGCACAAGCGCCCAGATAATTCCAGACAAGCAGCGGGGCTTTGTCATCGTGCGGGTGTCGAGAGCTAGGTAGCTCGCGTACCACCGTCCCGTGTGCTCCGCCCTGTGGCTACTTCTTCTCATCGTGAGGATCCACTCCTCCGGTATTGTCGGTGGGCGCGACGATTGGCCGCCCACCGTGGGGCTGAGGGCGTACGGAGGCCGGAACAGGAGGGCTCCGCCATGAAATCTACGACGACTCGTCGTTGTGGGGCGCGTACTCTACGCGGGAATTTTCGATCGTCCCTCGGGACGGAGTGCTGGATTCCGGCTAGGTCAAACCCCGTCCAGCTCTCCATCGTCCCAATCGGCGGCATCCACATCTTCATCGGCGAGACCCAAGTCGATTCGACGGAAGCGCGCGGTAATGTGACGACGCGTCCGCCGGCCCAGAGGCCCGGACGCCGTCGCGACGAAGATCCGATCTGAGTCGCAGGAGCTTCCTAAGGAAGGTTCCGCCTTAGATCAGGAAAAATCAAAGCCCACCCAATCCGCCCCTGAGCAGGAGAAAGCGGTGGAAGACCAATGCAGATCCGCCTGGGTCTCCCAGGTGTTAGAGAAGCAAAGGTGTCACTTCGTGCACTTCTTGGCCCATACCGCGGGAGACGCCCTCCACGAGGAGGCCGATCCTTTGCAGGTTGAGGCACCCGGAAACAACGTCGCTCCGGATCTGCAAGAAGCAGTCGGAGACAGCGACGCTCCGGGACAAGAGGAAGCCGGAAACCCTGAGGAATCAATCCTCGGTAACTTGAGCCCAAATTCCGACGATGCCTCCTCAATAGGCACTGAAGAATACAATCGCTTGACGAAGGAGCTCGAGATCGGGGAAGAAGATGACGACGCTTCATCCATGAATACAGAAGAATTCAACCGCAAGCTTGAGGAACTCGGAGGCGGTGAGCAAGCTGACGTAGAATCCGCCCAGCCGATGCAGGTTCTAGCAACCGTAGCACCGCTGGATCAGCAGGAAACGGAAGACGAAGCCTCCAACTCCGCCCCAGGACCATCCAACGTAAGGCCTCCCTTAGGTCGGGCACGACCACAAAAGGATGTCCTGTCACCGGAAGAGATGGTCGAACAAGCGCGCATGGATTTAGTCACGCGTCCGATATTCTCAACAAACCAATAACTCCCGAGGAGGGGCTGAGACCCGGAGGCCTTAAGCCAAACGGCGGGGAGATGCGGCAACAACTCGAAGTTCGCCGGGACCGCATTACTTAATCTTTGAAGAAAGAACCCAGCTACAAATTTTGTGGACTACTCCCTAAAAAAGGATCGCGAAGTCGACGAAATGATGGCGACAGCCAAGGGACTCCGAAAGGAGTGGGAGAAAAGGATAGCCTCTGCGCAGGCGGAGGCTGATAGGATCACTCGAGAAGCCATCCCTCCCCGTAGGATTACCTTTGCAACACCCACAGAACAACAGCCGCTCGCAACCCCAAAGGATAACATGAAGAAGGTTGCAGCTTCTGAAAAAGAAGGACGAGGAGATTGACATCAACTCGTCCGGAGCTCGTGCCTCAGCAATGCAGCAACAGAGCAAGGCAGATACTTCGCGCGGGTTGGAATCCAATCCGGATCATTGCATATCCACCGCGCGCAGAAGGACGCCACAGCAGGTCAACACCGTGATGGCGAGTCACGCACCGGGTCCACGGAGCGCAGGAGAAAAGTCAGAGAACATCCGAATCCAATCCCGGTGTCCTCGGATTCAACACCGAAAAATCCGTTAAAGGGAAAGGATCCCGATGTATACTGGCAGAGACAAGTACCGTGTTCCATCACCGCCACCCCGAGCTTCGCGTCCTCCGCTACCTCCTCGACGCCGCAGTCCCGCCTGGAAACACCAGGCCCCATGGGCCAGGTGGAATCAATATCCGCGACAACATGCCGCCTCCTAGGGACAGGAGCAGGGAGCGTACGCCGGAACCACGCAGAGGCCGGAACCAAGACCGCGAGCCTGAGCCTCGTCGGACCGCGAGCCTGAGCCTCGTCGGAATCAAGAACGCGAGCCTGAACCAAGGAGGAGCCGGAACGAAGAGCGCGCACCCGAGCCACGCAGGAGCCGGAACGACGGAGGCGACCACCACCAGGAGGAAGGGAGCCACCGAAGCCGGAGCCAGCCGCGGGAACCACGCCGAGAGTCCGAAGGCGGAAGATCATCTTACAGGCCCCCTCGCAGATCTCCCTCGCCACCACCCAGTGGAGGCGGAGGTGGAGGCGGAGGCGAGCCGAGGATCCGTTCCGCTCAAGATCACACGGCGGCGGTCCCCGCGATGTCAGGAGCGCCTCAACGAGTACCAGATCCGACTACATTGGTCCAAGGTGCTTTGGCCAGATGATCAGGAGGAACCAAAGCCAAGAAGCTTGAACCTTAAGCTACCGGGAAACCTGAAGCATTATGATGGCAGCGAGAGGTCGGATACCTGGATTGAGGATTACTACAATGCAGTAACCTTCGCCGGAGGAACCCCGAATATAGCCTGCCGCATGCTCCAGTTGTACCTTATTGGTCCAGCTCGTGTTTGGCTCAGTGACCTTGAGGAAAACACTATCTTTTGCTGGTTGGACCTGAAGAAGGCTTTCGAGAACCACTTTAGGGGCACCTACAAGAGACCGGCCACCACCAGCGATCTTCAAGCTTGCATCCAGAAGAAGGGTGAAACATCGAGGAGCTTCCTCACCCGATGATTGGCAACTTGAGAAGCAGTGCGGAGAACGTAGATAACCGCACAGCAATGCATGCCTTCATTGGTGGTTTGCAACGCGGGGGGCTGCTGCGCCACAAGCTTACCTGCCTGGTGAACACGAACAAGCTCACTCTTGATGAGATGATAAACATCGCCGGTGATCCTGCCCGCCCGATGTGACGCGAGCGGAGATCTGCAGCCTACGACCATACCCACAGCAACAAAGAAAAATCGTGATAACGCGTCAGCAATAGCAATAAGCGGAAGAACCCCCTGAAGAACCAGAAAGGCGGAGGATCCGACATGGTAGCCATGGCCGTTCCAAACGCGGAGGTTCGGGGGGCGGAAAGCGCGGGCGTGGAAGCGAAGACGAGCGGGGGCCGACGCAGCGCGAAGTCACACGCTTGGATCGCGCCCCCAAACGTACGAAGAGATACGAGGACTATGCCGTGCCTTGTCTGAATCAGCTCTGTTAAATCCACCCATGCCAATCGCAGCGCAAGTGGTCCAGCGATCGAAGAACGACCGGAGCGGGATACAAGCGAGCCAGGCTTTGCCCGCGCAGCTGCAAGAGGCAAGGGCAAACCGAGGACAAAGAAGATGGCGGTTAGAGGCCATGGATGAGGATAGTAACCATGGAACAGGAGAATGCACTTGTCCAACAAATCCTAACCCTTTAGCGAAAGAGTGTCGGAACTTACCACACCTTCCTCGGAACCCCCAGCCCCATCCTGTGAAAAATCGGCGCTCGGATCTTGAACGCCACGATTCACGTGTACTGTGATATGTCAAGTGGTCGGGCTTGTACCTTTGACGGGTGGATCACCCGGCCGTCATCCCCAAAGAAGCTACGCCCTGGTTGTGAGTCCCCGCATAAACGGGTATGACTTCTCCAAGTGTCTTATGGACGAAGACACAGCACGAACATCATGTCTTTGGAGACCCTGGAAGATATGAACCTCACCAGAACAGCTCAAACTGACTGAGTTTCATGGTGTGGTTCCGGGTAAGAAGGCAAACTCCCTAGGCAGCAAACTTCCCGTGGCCTTCGGCAATGTGAACAACTACCGCGAAGAAGAGATGATCACGTTTGAAGTAGTGCCTTAAAAGCTCCTACCACGTGATCTTCGACAGGCCCACCTACCAAGTTCCACGCGGGTTGTACTACATCTACAACAAGCTCAAGATTCCGGGTCCCTAACGGTATGAGTCACCGTGTCCAGGAGACTACAAAAAGCTAGGAGATGCACGGAAGGCGAGGCCGCCTTTGCGAGATCCGTCATATGCGGCTGCCAAGGCTACGGAGCGCGGTGGATCCGGCGAGATGCAGACCACCAAGCCGAGATCTCCGAGCAGACTCGTTCAAGGCCGCGATAGAAACCAAGAAGCATGACCTCGTTGAAGGTGACAACTCCAAGCAGGTTTCAGTCGGAGCCAACATGGACCCCAAATAGGAAAGCGCGTTCGTCGAGTTCCTCCGAGCTAACATGGATATCTTCACATGGCAACCTTCTGACATGTCCGGAGTACCAAGGGAACTCGCCGAGCACTACCTCAATATAAATCCGGGTGCAAAATCGGTGAAGCAAGCTATGCGACGCTTTGGAGAAGAAGCGCAGCGCCATAGGAATGGAATTAGCAAAGTTACTGGAGGCAGGTTGTAGTATAAGTTATCCATACTGATTGGGTCTCAAACCCCGTCCTTGCACCCAAAAAATTCTGAAATACTAGGTGTGCACTTCGATTACTCCCGCGTGAATAAGCATTGTCCAGAAAGATCAATTCCCGCTGGGTGGTGACCAAGTCATTGATTGACGGCAGTGGGCTGTGTGTTTCTTGACGCATATTCCGGGTATCATCAGATCTGGATGAAGGAGTCCGACCAAAAGGCGACCTCTTTCATCACCCCCTTTCTTATTGCTATGTTACCATGCCTTTTGGCTTGAAAAACGCAGGTACCACATACCAACGTACGATGCGGCGGTGCCTGAAGGACCAAATTGGCCGAACGTCGCACGTGACGACATCGCGATCATGATGACCCGAAAGGGATCCGACCTGCTTCAACGACCTTAAGGAAACCTTTGATAATCTTCGACGGTACAAGATGATGTTGAATCCTGAAGTGCGTCTTTGGCGTACCAGCGGGAAAACTCCTTGGCTTCATTGTTTTCTCCTGGGGCATCGAAGTTAACCCGGAAAAAATCAAGGCTATCCTGAACATCAAAAGACCAACTTGTCTCAAAGATGTGCAACGATTAGCGGTTGCGTTGCGGCAATCAATAGATTTGTTGGCCGTCTTGGCGAGAAAGCCTTACCTCTATACAAGCTGCTGAAGAAACAGACAAATTTGTTTGGGATGAGGCAGCAGACAAGCATTTCAGGAGTTGAAGAACATACTCTCCTCCCCACCTATGGCAGCTCCAGCTGAGTCGAGCCTATGCTCCTCTACATGGCGGCTACCAACAAAGTTATCAGCCTCGTAATCGTGGTGGTGCGAAAGGAAGAAGGATATGAGCACGGAGTCCAAAGGCCTGTCTATTACATTAGCGAAGTCTTGACGGAATCCAAGCAGACCTCACTTTAAAGCTGGCATACGGAGTCTTCCTAGGCAGCCGGAAGCTGAGACACTACTTCCGGGAGCACCCAATGACAGTGGTGAGCAAGGCTCCCCTAGCAACAAACTCCGACGCAACAGGGCACGTAGCAAAATGGGGCATTGAATTATCGGCCTTGACATCAACTACGAAGCCCGAACTGCAATCAAGTCTCAAGTTCTAGCGGATTTCATCGCAGATTGGACTGAAGCACCGGAGGGCACGCCTGTGCCGGAACCTGAAGCCTGGGTCATGCACTTTGACGGATCCAAGCAACATCAAGGCTCGGGGCTGGAGTTACCCAAGTCACCTACCGGAGAAGAACTGCAGCGTTCTGCAGATTCACTTCGAAGCTACCAACAAATGGCGGAAATGAGGCTCTACTCACGGCGCATCGCTAAGGAAATTGGGATCAAGCACATCATATGCTGCGGAGATTCCGACCTGGTGGCACAACAAGTAGCCGGAACCTGGAACGCGAGAAACTCCGTCATGGCGGCTTACACAGACGAAGTTGGCGAGATCGCCAAGTGCTTCCTCGGATACGAAGTCAAGTACGTCAGAAGAGACGATAACACAGCGACAGACATGTCTGCTCGGATCCGGCAGGAAACCAATTCGCCCGGTATTTTCTGGGCATCTTCGGGTACCCTCGAAGGCGCACCGGAAAATCGATCTAAATTTCTCCGGCTAAGGAAGTGATGACAATCATTCCGGCCTGGACTCAGCCGTTTGGATTACCTCATTGATCGAAAGTTGCCGGAGGACGAGGTCCACGCACGACAGATCATCGACGAGCAAGATCCTACACAATTGTTGATGGACAGCTCTACAAACGAAGTGCAAACGGGGTATTTCTCAAATGCGTCTCTAGTCAAGATGACATTGAAATCCTCAGAGAGATGCAGGGGATTGCGGGCATCATGCCGCCCCCAGGTCCCTGTTGCAGCTTTTCGGTTAGGATTTCTTGGTTATGACTAAAGAAGATCTTGAGAAGGTTAAAAACTTACCGGAGTTATCGATACTACGCTACTTCAAACGCTCCAGCCCAAGAGCTGAGGACCATCCCTATCACCTGGCCGTTCGCGGTCTAGGGGCTCGATATGGTTGGTAAGTTAAAGAAATCATCTCCTAGTGGTCATGAATACCTCCTGGTCGCTATTGACAAGTTCAGTAAGTGGATCGGGGCAAAGCCGGTGAGAAAAGCCGATGGTGCTACGGCACTAAAATTTGTATGCGGCCTCGTGACGAGATTCGGCATCCCACCAGCATAATCACAGATAATGGCACAAACTTTGCGGAGGAGAACTCAAGGATTACTGCGATGAAGTTGGGATCCGGCTTGACCTTGCATCTGTGGCCCATCCACAATCTAACGGTCAGGTCGAACGAGCCAATGGCCTTATACTAGCCGGAATCAACCTCGCCTTGAAGAACGCTGCGCGCGCAGCCGGAGCTTGGGCTGATGAGCTAGACTCTGTTTGTGGAGTTTACGAACTACCCCTAACAGGTCAACAGGATTTACTCCTTTCTTCTTGGTATACGGATCCGAAAGCTGTGCTCCCCCATCATCCATGATTCACCGCGAGTTTCCGCCTACAATGAAGAAACTGCTGACGAGGCTCAACAACTATCTGTGGACCTGATCAAAGAAGCTCGGAATTTAGCCGACCAACGCTCCACCATTTATCAGCGAAGCTCCGACGCTACCATAGCCGTCGAGTTCGGACCGCTCGTTCATGGTCGGAGACTTAGTCCTCCGCCTTCGCCGGTGAAAGATCACAAGTTGCAATCTCCATGGGAAGGACCTTTTGGCAACAGTACTACACAACGGATCCTACTATCTCGTTGATTTCCGGGAATTGAAGGATAGACCTGCCAACTGGCACCGGAAACGAAAACGAGAAGATCCGGGTGACATATATGATGAAACAGATCGTCCCTGGAACATAGCACAGCTACGTCCTTTCCACACTTAGAGCTTTACGCATTACATACCTTGTAATATCTATGAATACATGATCAATGAAATAAAGCTTTTGGTTCACTCTTAGAGTCTTTTACCTCCTTTAATTTTTCATTTTTGGATCGTGTACGTTTTCCGACTAAAACCGCAGAGCTGGATCTTTCCGCCTAGGCGTGTATGAAAGTTGTGATTTTCAAAATCGTCCTTTAGGATGTAAGCTTAAGTTTTCTGGCGGAAATTCTTTCTGTTGCAAACCTATGGATTCCTGGTAGCGACTTCCGGCACTTGGGCTGGGGGCTTGTTTCCGTGGTTATTGACGGATTGCCATTGGGCTTCGTCGCCGCTGGCGAGCGTTTCCGGCACGGGTTTTCCGGCTCGTGGAAGGTCAAGTGGGCAAGCCGGAAATTATAAAGCCAGCACTTGCTTTCAAGAAACAACACATGCAAATAATCTTAAAACGGATAGCAGGATAAGTATTTTCCGCCCACGCATGCATGCTTGTTTCGTCCCTAACTACTTAAGAATTTAAGTTATATTACAAACTCTCGCTGGGGCCAAAATGATGCATTATTTTCTCCCGCGGGACATAAAAGTTTTCACTCCGCCTTGGACGGAGAAGCATTGCCCTCTGGATCTTTCTCCTTGGCGTCCTCAGCCGGAGACGATACATCTTCCTCACTCTCTTCTTCTTCGGAAGTTGCAGCGCTGGACTTGGTTTCCTCTTGGGGGGCATCCTTGGAGCTGGTCCAGGTAAACTGAGTTCCGGATTCCGCAGGTCGGGTTTCCGCGTCGCGCTCTTTTTGAAGTTCGGCATCAAGGGGCTCGTCCGCAGGAAGAACCACCTTGTCGTAGAATTCTTCGTGACGGATCCTCCGCGCGATGCGGGTGTCATAGCCACTCACTGCATCAAGAAGCTTTCCGACATCTGCAGTCGGAGGAACACCAGTAGTTACCCGGTCCAGATCCATCTCCGGGTTATGCGCCAAGCACATATTCAAAGTCATGGCAGCCGCGCCTCGGGCTGATGAAGCTTGCAGATCCGTCACCAGCTCCGGAAGAATGTTCATTTTCTTGACCAGTTTGCGCAGACCGCAGGTGCGGCTCTTCTTCAACGACAAGTTGTGGCATATCTTCCATGAGGCGGAGATAAGATCCTTGCAATCATCGCCAGCGAGAGAAAGAACATCGTCCCGGGGAAATTTATTCCGACGTCTTTCAGGGTATCCAAGCGGCTCTGCACAAAAATACAAAGAATAAAACATTCAAGTTGAGCACAAAAAATTATACATCAAGATAAGAAACTCCGAGTACAAGTACCCAGGATGTTTTCGGCCAGCAAGTCCCAATGGTGCTCCGCGGTTTCCATGTATTTCCGGAGTCCGTTGAGTTCTTTCTGCTGCCTCTTGATGGTCTCGCTATCAGCATTGCGCTTTAACAAAAATTCGCCCTTTTCCCTGATGAGCTCGGAGTTTTTCTCCGCCAGTTGCTTCTCGGCCTGCTCCTTCTTTTGCTCCGCCTCCATCAGTTTCGTCTCCAATTCTTGGTATGAGGAGCGCAGGTTCTCAAGTTCGGAGGAGGTCGTAGCCAGGGAAGAGGATGCGCCTATAAGGATTCAAGTCAGACACAAGTTCAAAGTCGGAATGTGAATTAATGACAAGAGAAGGCGGAAACCAACCTTGGGCGTCCGCCAGTTGTTTGTTCAGTTCTGCGTTTTCATCCTTAAGGGTCCGGATATTTTCCGCTTGACCCAAGGTAACGCGGCGCTGTAGGGCAATGTTCTTGTGCAGCTCATAGTGCAGCGCCTGCTGTTCCTGTAAAAAACGATCAGAGCAGGAGTAAAAATTCCGCCTACAAATAGTGGGGTCCTTTGAAGCATCATTGCCGGAATCCTTCCGACATCATGCTTGGGGGCTACTGCGACAATTTAAAAAATCTTTCCAAAAGTGGCTTTACTCTAAAGCATCTAAGCGCTAACTAGTACCTAGTTTCCGCCTACATGCTTGGGGGCTACTGGGAAGTACCTTTTGTTTGCAGATAAGTTTGTCGAAAAACTGGCCGACGTCCTTCTTAAACTCTTGGATCTCCGACGTCGCGGCATCCGGTTTCCCCCAGGCGTTGTTCAGCATGGCGTTGAGCAGGTCTTGTTCAAGTTCCCACTTCTCCGCCTCGGTCAGCTTGTTGAAAAACTTGGTAGCATATGCCTTGGGGGTGGAAGTGAGGTCAGCCGGATCTCCAAAGTTTTTCGGAAAAACGACGACGTCGCCAGCACCGGCTCCGACCTTCTCGGAGGAAGTAACTTCAGCCTCTCCTTGGCCTTGAACTTCTGTTTCTTCTTGGGCGGGGCCTTTGGCCTTAGGATCCTCTCCGCCCACCTTTTCGTTGCTGACCGGAATCACTTCCGATGGAGTGTTTGCGGCAGGAGGGGGAGATTGATCCGCCTGAGGAGGAGACGGCGGTGGTTCAGTGTGGGAAGCGCTTGGCGGAGCTGGAGTTGTAGGACCAACAGCCGGAGACTTTTTCATATATTTTGTGATGGGCTCTTGGCTGGTGGTCCGAGTGGCAGCGGTAGTCGGAATTCTGCGAACAAGTAAAAGACATTCGCATAAGAAACAATTGCACCAAAGTAGATACGTGCCATACTCGGAAACTTACGGGGCGCCGGGGATGATGGGGCGCGAGCGTTTGCCTGATGTGGCAAGCATCTTCAAACGTTCCCGCTCCGCTTTCCTTGAGTCTAGCGGAGGGGGCTTGATGGTCTTGGGCTTCTTGGCGGAGGCCTCGCCGGCTCCTCAGAGCCGGGAGCTTTGGCGCGGGGACGCTTCGAAGGTCGGGGAGCCTTGCGGGGTGCCTGCTCCTCTTCCTCCTCTTCGTCGTCCGGAACCTCCTCCGCCGTGTCGCCACTGACGGGGACACGAAGTATGGTGCGCAAGTTTTCCTCCGCCAAAGTAGCGAGCTGGAGGGAAAGATGTTATATGTTAGTTAACATTCAAAAACTTGTGAAGTTTGAAGTAACGAAGGGATCAGAGCTTACCGGAGGACACTGGTCGTTTGTGTAAATATCCTTGATCAATTCCGGGATCGGTTGACCCCGGCCTATCTTCACGAGCGTCTTGAATCTCCTCTTGAGAGAATCAGCCGGAAGGTCGTGGGGTGGCTCGGAGCTGGTCGTCCGCCCCGGTGTATGCGCAGATTAACCATGCATTGTACCGTAGTGGCTGGATCCGCCGGGTGAACCAGCTGAGTGTGAGCTGGGTTCCGGTTAGCCCGTCATGGACTAGCCAGGAGATTCTCCGCGCTGCCTTCTCCAGGATGGGAGTTAGGGAGAGCGATGGGACGAAGCTCCAGCTCGCAAGTTCTTCCGGAGGCTCGTTGTTGAATTTGGGCAGACCGTCGTGGATCTCCGGAACTGAAACGTTCTTCTCGTAGAACCATCCGGCGTTCCAGTACCGGACGGATTCATGCGAGTCGTGAGGAGGATACATGCGGCCAGGTCGGAGCATGAACGTCATGCTCCCGCAGTTCAGCATGGCTTTGTCCTTCGTTTCCTTCTTCACTCGGAAGAAAAACTGCCATAACTTGACATCTGGTCGGATTCCGAGATGCCCTTCGCAAAGTGTCGCGAAGTTGGAGAGCAGAAGGTATGAGTTGGGGCAGATGTTGTGGGGCTGAAGCCCGTACGTGTTGAGGATGGAGAGGAAGAATTCCGAACAGGGGATCGATAATCCGCGTTCCACCCAAGCTTTGGTCATGACAACTTCTCCGGCTCCGGGCTTGGGGACGACGGTGTCGCGTATGAAGCTCCAGTGAGCGGAGATCATACCCTCGTTTTGAAGCTCTCTAAGCTCCGTATCGGTAGTTTCGCAGGGCCACCATTGACCCCGTTCTCCCTCGCGGATCCGAGCCTTGGAAGCTTTCTTGTTTTCCGTCTCCTGAACCTTGGCTGCCATTCTAGCCTGCCCTTGGAGCTCTTCTTCGAGTTCTTGAGCGGTTGGGATCCGGCCTAGTTTGGTGCTGGAAGATGCGGAAAAAGGTTGAGCTAGCCGGATGTCGGAAACATATGGTGGAAGGTATGCTATGGGATCCGGACAGATTGGTTCTAGCGAACTGGGATCCGGGCTATTCGGAGAACTACCAGTACAGTGTGAATCGATTGGCATGCTTCCGGCTGCACCCATGCAAAGTATTTGAGTAACCGGAAACTACTCTAGTATACTTCTTCTTCTACAAGTCCGGTGCACGTACCGTCAATGGCGCGGCGGACCGGCGATGCTCCGGTGAGGATGAAGGTCGCCGAACTTGCAACAAAACGACCCGCGTGACCACGAATCGGCGGCGGGAGAGATTTCCCGATCAACCGCAACGATCTTGGCGCGAGGGGAAGCTTGGAGCGAGGATGCGCGAAGTTCTTTGCGGCGGGGCTCGCCGGAGTCAAGATCTGACGGGCGGCGCGGCGCGAGGAGGAAGATGAAGTGGTGAGGAGGTGAAAAGAATGTGGAGTTATCGCGCGTGGGGGTATTTATAGACCTCGCGCGGAGATTCGCGTTTCGGATCCGACGGCGGAAACTGAACGGTCTCACCGTTGGATGCATGACGCGTGTCTTAGGTTAAAAGCGGTAAAATGACGTGGAGGTAACTTAACCGTGCGCTCCCAAAATTTCCGGCTGAAGGTTCGCATCTGAAAATTTAGCGCGGGAAATTAGGAGGTTGTGCGCGGGAAAGATGGAAACTCCGTTACATTATCGTTACCGAAGGACATGTGATTTCCGAGCAAATGATATCGGAAACAAGAAAGTTTGGAAGCTCTTCAAGATTCTCTTCGGTTCCGAGTTATTTGAAGACGGAAGAATGATGAATCTCGGAAGGGGGCTCCTGTTGTGGGTATACTTTATGGGTATATCAACGACATGGCCTAGATCCGGCAAGCCCGGGTGGCCCAAGACGGTGATGGTGGCATGGGGCCCATCGGGCGGCCCAGTTGCTGTTGATCATGAAGGATGAAGTCCAGCCCAGGAACAGGAGCCGGATCCCAACCGACCAATGAAGGAGGCCGGATCCGTGGAAGCCATAAAGTATCCGGATCCAGCACGACCAGGAAGGCGGATCCTTGACGTACACGGCAAGATATTGTACCGTAGTTAGGCAACATGTATTCCGCTAGGACTCTCCATGTAAACCCCTAGATCCGTGCGCCTTTATAAGCCGGATCCGGGAGCCCTAGAGGCACAACCACAACCATTGTAACAACGCGCAAGCGCCAGATAATTCCGGACAAGTAGGCCTGTCATCATGCGGGTGTTCGAAGCTGGGTAACTCGCGTACCACCGTCCCGTGTGCACTCCGCCCTATGGCCCCTACTTCTTCTCCCCCTCGTGAGGATCCCTCCTCGGTATTGTCGATTAGGCAACGACAGCCACCCCACATCCAACAATTCTTTGCCGGAAAAAATCGCGAGCGGCACCCGACCAGATCTTACGGCAATGAGAAGGCAACCAACAACGAAGGAGGTCAGCTCGGCGTGTTACCTATGATGGCTGAGCACAAACCGAACCGGGCTGTCCGCTCGGGTCGCCGCACATCCACATCTCTAAGACGGGATGGTAGGAAGCCCCGCCGCTGCCACCCCCTCGCCACATGGGCTTTCCATGGCTAGGATCCAGGTGGAGGGGGAGGCGGCGACTCGGTCTCTCAGTGAACTTGACGAGTTCTCTCCCCCGAGCCGCCCTAGAGGACAATGCGGGGGGGAGGGGGGGGGTTAGGGGTTGGGGCATTTTTGGGGAGGGGGAGGGGCGCGTGACATGCGATAACTTCTTTGGGTCCACACCTTTGGCGTCCCTGGTATGGATCTACGAAGAAGCCCATGAAGCCCATGAGAGTCAAAAGACTTACAAGCACCCAAAGCCCATACGTGTTTTGCAAGGAAATCCCATCAATTTGCCGATATTGCCATATGCACATCATTGTATTTGTAACCGACCTGTATTGGACTCTGAGACCCGGCTTCTCATATAAAGGTCGGGATGAGCCAAAGGGGAGGGTACATTTAGATCGATTCACAAATAATCGTTGTAACCCTAGATCTCTTCTAGGAACTCGACAACTTTCAGCCTTCTAACAATAACATGTGTCCGCCTTGTTTGTCTGATAAGCCGACAAAATCACCAGCGCACCTCTTTTCCTGAAACCCAAGTCCATAACCATGGACATTGCCGAGGTTACCCCTGGGAGCATAGGAGAGGTCGGTGCTAGGAGGCACCTGGGGTTGGGGCGGTGATGATCTAATTGGCACCGCTGGGATTCCCGAGGTTGAGATCCTATGGGACTTGACATTGAGATCCTCCCTAAAATGGGGGGATAATTTCACTTCCTCGGCCTGTGCACCATCAAGGGATGCATACATCCATTAAGATGAGTACCAAGATGAGTACCAGCATTTTTAGTCTTGGTTAAACACCAAGCCTGATCCTCGAGATAAATTACACGAGTACCAGGAGAGCCTGATCCTCAAGTATAAATAGAAAACTAAATTGGCATCTGTGTGGATTTGAACCCATGTGTTGTTGTACATCCACTCCCCCAAAAGTGAGTGTGATCTCAATGGACCGCGGACTATTCACGTGCAAACATTTCGAGGCCCACTGCCTCTTCTGGCACAGTGGCACCGGCATGCACGTCTTCACTACTGTCTCAAGCTCAAGACAAAGCCGAGGCGTCATCGGTGAAGCCCTACCGCCCCGTCCTTATTTACTCATCTAAGTTTCAGTCGAGGTGTTACCGGCGAATCCCCGCCGCTGCCGCACCCTACTTTATTAGTATCTAGGTTTAGGTTTAATATTTGGAATGTAGAAATGGGACTATTTGTTTGCTATGATGATGAAATATGAAAGCTATCTATGTCAAGAAAATATTCCAGGCAGATCAATTTCAAATATGCAGTTTCGCGATGTGTTTTGTGAACCTTAAATTCATATCGGGTACGTGATCCGCTATATCCGTGTTTGGGGAAATCAGGGATGCTAGACTTGGTCTAAACTAGCTAATGGGTTTACCAACCTCTAAGTTACAGACAAGTTGGGATGGGTAGTTTTCTTTAGACTGTTTATGTAGAATTTGTCATATTTTTCTTAGCTATATAGTTTCAACTTTGATTATGAAAAATGACAAGCACATACATACATGTGTCCTCTGCATGTAAACATTTGTTCGAAAGTTTTGAAGAGCTGAAAATACGAATTTTAGGGCTGGCAGGTTATCAGGTTCATGAGTATAAGGTTCCATCATGTATTTTTGCTAACTAGCTATTGTTCAGGACGTACGGGTCGCGATAGTTTCATGTACAAAGGTCTCAATCACCGTAACCTTCTAAGATTCCGATAATTGTTTTTTTTATCGTTTTATTTGTTTGGTTGTACGGAAACCTTGACTGGCACGTCTAATTGGTACATATGGTCGCTTTCTCTCCTGCTTTAGTGTGCATATATATGACACGCTGGGACTGCCTGGTTACTGTGCAGCATGCTTTGTATTTTTCTTGACATTCAGGCCTGCCTTCTTTCCGAGGAGAAAGCAAAGCCACCTGACTGCTGGGCTGAGTTTCGATGTTCAATATTGGTCAGTTACAATCGAAATCTCCTGTGCAATGAATAAATATATATCATCTGGCTCTCGATAGCCAAATGCAATAAGCAAAAGCTCGCAACATCAAGAAACGCGAAAAAGAAAACCATGACTTCGGGAGCTACGAGGTAGAAGATGAAATCATTTATTTGATCGTACGTACTAAATTGATGGATCAAGTTGATGAGCTCTGGCCTCAAGCACAAGCTTTTGGTGTTATTAAAAATCCACTCATCTTCAGATATGTAACTTTAGACTTCTGTTCTATACCTAAAGATCTGATGTTCCAGCAAACCCTAGTAGGATGATCTGACCTACAATAGGAAATGAGAACAAATTAAGTTAATGAGCTTAGGTAAAACCAGATGGGGTAATTTTTAACATGATATGCCCTAACTACTACATTAAGCACATAATTTAAGACACCAAAACAAAAGGATGACATACGAACTCCTACTGCTCTGCTAAAAAAATCACTTCAAAAAGACTTCGCACAAGGGCATGTGCATGACCTTGCGCACGCGGCAAGGTGCATTAAGGGCATGGTCATTGCCGGCGTAGACGGCTCGACGCTCCGCTTCCTCTAAAGCTCGTGAGATTGCGCTCAAGGTACATCAATACGCTTTAGAAACTTGAGTTCACCTCCTACCAAAAGCGCCCTCATCCTAATGTGTAATTGCTCGGTTCAATTAGATAAGACCAAAACATGCACACACAATTGGTCCAATCAGTGGTGACTGCTCATCCTCTCTCACATTTTGCATGCATGAAATACATGATACTACCTATGATGTTTTTATTGTAGGTAGCCTTACACAAACGCAACAGTTGCAATAGGTTAAGAGGTTTATTTAAGTTCAAAACTGGCTAGTTCAGTGTGGAAATAATGAATCCCCCTACAACAACCAAGCTTGTCAAATGAAAGCAGCGTTCACTCGACACAGAATTCACAGATCCAACACAAAATGATATTCCATCTAATTCACAATATAGTTAGTTTCGATCATCAATACGGTCTTCAGCAACATTGGCCATGAAAGTAATACTATGGTCATATTTAAAAATGTATTCTTTCAAACAAAATAAAATTTTATGGTTCATAGCAAATCTAGTAATATCAGTTTGATATTGTTTGAGTTGGTACTTCGTTTGATATTGTTTGAGTTGGTACTTCATTCTATAGTGATTTTCAAACCCATTTTCTTTTACCGGTGGAAAGTATAAAATTTGTATGTTATGAATAAATAAGATGAAGTAGCACAAGGTTGTGAAGGAACAACTCCACTATGTTGCTACAACACGGACAACACAAATGTTGAAGGGACCATTTCAATGTGTTGCGCTAGATATCGCTCTATGGACGGAGGCTGTCAAGAGTTTAGTCCAAAACTCTCAACACACACGATCTAATCCAAAATCTAAAAAAAGAACATAAAACTCTCTTTATTGATAGGGTTAGGTAGATGGTACATAGTTTGGTTCATAGGTAGAAATCTGGGTCTCTATGAGCCCTCACAATTTATCTTTACTCACAACTAGACCATTCTAGAGAACACTATTTAAAGTAGAAAAAAGATACAAACAAATTAGTTACAACTCATAGCTAGAACACCCTATAAACAACTATAATATACGACCTCCATTCCAAAGCTTAAGCCTTATATTATTTTTAAAAAGTCAAAATATGTCAAGTTTGATCAAGTTGTTACCAAAAATCGTTAACATGTAAAATACAAAATCAATATCGTTAGATAGATAATGAAATATATTTTCATACGGTATCTACAAAATATCATATTTGTAAATATATTCTTCTAAAACTTTAGTGAACTTTACTTGGTCGTACTTTTAGAAAAAACAGAGGCAGTATATGACTAGAGAATCAACTTATGTGGAATATTATAGAAGTGTGTAGAAGCCACTACTAAAGTTTAGTTATTTTTACTTTCTCTATTATTATTCTCCATCATAAGAGGGAGTACCAAATGAATGGCTATGACATGTGAACATGAAAATGTTCCTTAGGCTCCAAATTCCTCACTCATGTGAACAACGTCTTGAGAATTCCTTCATTACGAGAACATATCCAAACTTCAGCTCAAAATGTTTACATTATGATCATTACGTGCATATATTTTCCAAATAGACCACACATAAATGTGTAAAGTAGCCTGCATCCTCCATGAATGGTGCAATACAACATCTTTTCTTCAACTATAGGTTTGCTAGATCTATATGCATGGTCAATCATTCAAATGGGTTCTACCTTATATCCGCCTTGTAGCGTTGCAAATATATTTGACAATTGGCTAAATGGGGTAGATACTAGGTACAGAGTGGGCATGATTGTAGTAGTATGGACGCTATGGCTATGTAGAAATGACAAGGTTTTTAATGACAAGAATTCTTCTCTCATGCAGGTCATTTACCGATGTACGACTTTGCTCCGTTCATGGTCGCCACTTCAGCGCTTGGAGGACCGAGACCTCTTTATGGATGTCTACACGGTTGGAGAACACGGCCAAGGAGTTTATTTCCCGACATGGGTGGCTGCATATTAGGCGAATTAAAGCCAACATAGCATAGTCTTGTTTGACTCTTTCGATCGATCTTTTATATTTTTCTTCCGACTTATTACTTGAACGGTTGTGTGCATCTTAGTTATGCAGGGGCTGGGTGTAATGTTTGAATTTTGAGTAATGAAGCGCCCTTTATCGAAAAAAAATGGTGCAATAAAAACACTAAGGGTTGCATAATGAATGATGTAACAAGGTGGAGATGTTCGTGTGGAAAGAGTGAATTATCCGTCAAACTTCCCTCAGGAAAATTCCCAAGTGGTCCTCTGTGTATGTAAACTTGTTTAGTTCGATCTAAGCGGTAATGTTAAACAGAACATGCAGCCCACACCCATGTAACTATTCGGTACACTTGCAATAAGCTAACAAATACTCCCAAAAGAATGAGCAAAGCCAACGGAGGAATAAGACGTCAGGCAGCACAGAGCTCCCAACATCCTATAAGGCTATAACTCGAATAAGCTGTTGCCTCGTAGCAGTGGCAACTCGAGGGGTCGAGCAGGGATATGCAGAATGGATTCGAAATTACTAGTAATAACAATGTCATTATATTATCCATCCTCTTCCAGCAGGAAAGCGTATATGTGTGCACAAAATGGTACACCCATCAATGCAATCCAGATACAACACTAGAATGGACGCCACTCTATGGTGACATTGATTCCACATCACCAGAGATGAGTAACCATATCCCCCATTGAACTGATCAATCTAAACAGATAAAGCACGAACTGATTAAATCGATCGCATCATATCAGAGGTTATTCACTAGCTACCGAACAATGCAAGTTACTCTCAAAAGCAATCCACAAATTTTTTTTTTTGAACAAGGCAATCCACACAATTACAACAAAAAAAGAAGAAGCATAATAGATCGAAAACAAAGCGAGAGAAGAAGATCGGACTAACCTTTTCACTTGTAGTCGAAGGATGGCATTGGCGGGCTGGGCGTATCGAAGCTCTCCAACACCTCCGACTTGCGATCACCAGCCACCTTATCGTCCTTCTTCTTACCAAACAAGCCCCCCAGCCATCCACCGGAGCCCCCAGATCCAGTTACTGGGACCTCATCGACCACAACCGGCCGAGGCTGCGGCATCCCAGGGAAAGTGAATCCCATGGGTGGTGGTGGCCCTTGCCCTTGCCCTGGTACCTCGGCCGGATCCATGCCAGGGGGCGGCGGCGGCGGCGGAACTTCCACCAGCACGCGGTTCAGCATGATGCCCGCGCCCTCGATGAGAGCAAGGAGGGCGCCGCCGATTATTGCGGATCTGGCAGAAGCAAAGAGGCCGCCTCGCATGGCAAGGAAACCGCCGGCTGCGGCGCCGGCGGCGATAGAGTTCCAGGGATCCTCCTTCTGGCGCGCGTAGACCATGGCGCAGTCGAACGTGGAGAAGAGGCAGCCCCACGCGGCGAAGCTCCCGCCGACGCGCGGAGCGTTCATGCGCATGGCCTGGACCCCGCCGGACATGCGGTAGCCGTTCGGGGAGTTGTACATGCCCTTCATGTAGTGGAAGATGGAGCCCCCCACCACGCCCATCCCGAAGGCGCCGCCCGCGTCGTCGATGATGCGATCCGGGCACGGCTCCCGCGATGTCTCCGGCGCGCTGCTCATCTTCGATCGGTGTCGATCGGTCTCCGGCTGGCGCCTGCGGCTTCGGAGGTGGAAGCCCTAGGCGGAGCGACGTGCAGCCTTGGATGACAAGTCGAGATGCAAAGGGAATGGGGGCAGATAAACACAACAAAATTTGTTGGAACTGACCACATTACTCGTGGCGATTCATAGTTTTGGTAAACACGGGCCGAAAGCCATAACGTTTGGTGCGCACCCCTCTCTCTAACTTGGGCCTAGCCCACTCAGTCCAGCCCATGTTGCCCATCATAGATCATGGACTAGATAAAAAAAAAAGTGGAAGTTATCCTTAAGAAAAAAGATAAAAAGTGGAAGGGTACACCTATAAAAAAAACACACCTAACACCCCATACAAAAATGAGAATTTTTTTTTGAAAGAAAAGGGGAAGGTTGTGCTAAAAAAGAGACTGCCACCGATCGAAGATTCAGATTAATAAACAAGGCTTCGCTAAAAGATATCTCTTCCAACCGATCCTGAGTGAGTTGGAAGGAAACCCTAAGTCTATTATTAGATTAATTTGATGTAACCTACTTATATGTTAGTTTTCTCATGGTTGTATCTCTGTCATGGTATGGATAGAAACAAAGATTCTTTTGTCCTTTGGATCTTTGGATTCTGATTTGATGATTTTTCACATGCCATTTTCATCTTTCTTGTCAGTTGAACCGTATGTGCTTTCTAAGGGATGTGAACTTAGCCACACACACCCACACCACATACAACAATGTTAGGTCCTGGCCTATTAAGGTACGCCACTCAGTTGTTCTAAAAAAATTGAGATTAATCTAACTTAATTAGGATAGGTCTCTATTTTTTTTACCAAAGTCTAGAAAACGTCAATATGCAAAAGGTGTATCTTGAGACAACGAATTGGAAGGTTTTCAGTGTAACTTTATGTTTCTAAAAATTCTCTAATTATGTGTTTGTACTTTTTTTTATTTGATGTACTGATGGTTGCCAATCAATAAAGTTATCCTATTTTGAAAAAAACAAGGTAAAATGAAATAGAAGAAAGAAATTTGATATTCGTCCGTGGTTTTGGTGTGTCATGTCTTAGTTTCATTGTATATTTAGTATCACAATGCATTATGTTCTTGTTTATCGCGAATTTTTTCTTTTGCTAAAAAGTCATGTTTGTGTGGCTAATTTCTTAGGCAAGCTTAGTGCCTTGTGCTCTCGCATGTAAGGCGACCGATATGCCCTTGTTGGTTTCTACACATGCCTCACCAACACATACCAGACATGGTCCTATGCTCCATATACTAAACAAGGGCATAAATATCTTTTGTTGTTGTGCCCAATTATTTTGTGTTTTCTCGATTTCGAATTTTCTGGAAAATACATGTACTTGTAATTTCACCTTTATAATTTGTAGCTTTCTTTAAATACTAATGATTTGATGTTTTTATATAATTTTTAAAAATAAATCTTACATTTCCCAATACATAACTCTTCTTCTAGAGTATATTTTGTGTTTAGTGTTCTTTATTTTTTTAATCATTTGTATTGATTAAGCTAGCGCATGTGAGAAACTACCGGCGTGCCATTGGTCATATTGTTAGACAACGGTAATGTGTTTAGTTCAAGATGACCAATATTCTCATGGAACATGTAAAATCTCTGTTAGCTAAGTTCATTCTTTATGTTTTTGTAACATAGACCTAACTATGTTGTCGGGGCTTGTCTTATTTCTTCAGATAGTGATCACTATCGTGGGTCGTTCTCATGGCAGTTTTAAGGATTCTGGTAGTACACTATATTTGACCACCAAATAATATATGTGCTACTAGTTATTCCATATTTCAAATCTTTCCTAAAAAATTATGTTGCAGATTTATGTAAATTTGGAAATTTCTAGACACTAAATCGCATCTAGATAAATCTAAATTTAGACAAATCTGCAATATCATTTTTGTGATGGAGGGATTATAATGTTGTTGCTACATACTTCATCTATTCCACACTACATCCACTCCATAGAATAAGGCGTATATTTTTAGTCAATAGTCAAAGCATGCTAAGTTTTACTCAAGATATATACAAAAATATTTGATAGATTTATTAGTGTAGATGTTTATATGTTTATCTCTAAACTTAGTCAAACTTAGATAATGTTGAATATTGACCAGATTTATATGCCTTGCTCTATGTAACGGAGGTACTCTCTACACTGGTTTATTGGGCTTCTAATGAGCTCCATTCGCGACAAAGGAAAGCACGGATAGGTGGAGCAAAAAGATATCTCAAGCTCTAAATCCCTCATTCTCTCTTGTTAAATGTGGCAATTTATCAAGGAAGACTAAACAATTGTGCATGCAAGTGCTTTTGCATAGGTCAGTTTAAGTTTTAAATGGAGAAGATGCATCATTGTGAGTAATTTCAAGAGTAGAGGGCAACAATGGGTATTAACTTTCCCTAATTAATGTTGATTTGAGCCTAATTCAAAGGTTTTTTCCTAATTTTACTAGGAGCCTAGTAAATCTGTAAGGAGCAGTATTAACTATCACAGATTTGTTATATATCTATAGTGTTTTAGACTACTAACAATGGGAGTATCATAGCTAGTATCATGCATTCCATGCATGCAAAATGATGATGTGGCAGTGCAATTAAGGATGAGAGAGAGTGTACTAGTATCATAGGTAGATACTGTATCATAGCACATACTACTAGAAAAAATAATGTCAAGTAAATCTTGTACACATATTTTGCATTGAGATTCTACAAAACAATTAATATATGGAGACAATGATACTAGTATATGATACCATGCATTGTGGAGATAGTAACATGTAGTAGTATCATACGCATGATATTTCTATATGATACTATGCATTGTGACTAGTCTTAGTGTGTAAATGCATATGAATCTAGATAGATCTACGACATTTAATACTATGAAACAGATGTAACAATTTATTATGGACGTGTTTGGTAGCCCACCAAAAATACATCTTTCTCGGCTCATGCTCTCTATCTACCACCGTGTGAGCTACCAAACGCGCTCTAATTAATTAATTAACTAATGTTTGCTTGTTCTCTAGTACTACATACTTAGAGTTGACCTCCTACGCGGACGGCCGCTCTCATGTCCTGACTGTGTCAACATAGAAACAACAACTTGACTAATCCAAAGTCACAAACAAACCAATCACCTTGGAAGTCACACCCAGGTGCTGGCGAACTCGAAGCAAATCCCCTGGCCTCCAAACAAGAATGACCCGGTTTACCTGGCACACCAGACCAACCCGCCGTCCCGTCCGGATATCCTCTCTCCCACGCGCACATTTGTTCTCCGGCTTCAGTTTCTCTCTACTGCCATTTAAAAGTCTACCCCAGTCAATCAGGAAGAAAACATGCATGATCGTCGTCTCTTAGTATTAATCAGTTGCTTTCTTTGGCATGCCGTTGTTTAGAAGTCGTTCAATGCCGCATTCATATCCTATTGGAGTTACCAAATCTACACGGTCTTCTTCGAGTAACACTACACCTACGGGCTGATTTCTACGGGATAACATCTACGCGCAGACGTGGAGCAAGGGTAGAGGGATCACGTCCCGGATATCACGGAAGGCAAAATATTTGCACCAGTCAGCTACAACCACATAATCCCGTAAGACCTTTCCCGTAACAATCAGCCCGTAAGTGTAGCTTTATTGGTCTTCTTCCTACTATAATTCGGAGATGTCTTGCTGCTGCAAGTAACAGGGATGGTTCAGTAGCAGTAGATCTGGTCCTATAGACTACTCATAGTGGGAGTAACTTCACTAGTAACTAAGTGTCCAAGTCAGCAAATTTGCTTATGTGGCAGTGAGTTAATGAGGAGAGAGGAGGATGGAGTAACATAGCTAGTTACTGTAACATCACCAATGAGTCTATAAGCTAATTAATGAAGTATACTACATGTTACTTCCACTATGAAGGTAGTAACGTAGCAGTAACACGCACGTTATTACCTATATTACTATGATTAGTCATAAGTAGCGCGACAATTATCTTGCGCTGCAACCACTCCTCACCAACTCCCCAGGTAGCGTTGATTCTTCTGTTCAGTCGGTTGGTTGGAGCCTACGAGGAATCCTCTACGTCGGTATCCTTTGTCTGTTCCCCTCTCTCTCCAGCTTTCAGAATGGGGGGCGTCTCTACGGCGGCAGCAGCAGCAGCAGCAGCACTAGTTGTTCTAGTGGTGGCTGGCCTCTTGGGACCTGCAACTGCCAATGTAAGGTTCCAGCAAGAACTGTGATGAAATCAAATCTTCCCCTTTCTGTCAATCCATCAACTCCTCACCATCGTCTCTGCTAGAATTGAGCCTTTCGGGTTTGATTTTAATTCAGGTGGGCGACAAGTGCTCAACGAGCGCCGACTGCGGCGCTGGTCAGTGGTGCTTCGACTGCGACCCGGAGTTCAAAGGCTCCCACTGCGTCCGCTCCGCCGCCACCAACCCCTTCAAACTCGTCGTAAGACCTAGCTCTCTTTTTTTAGTTGCGTCAGAGAAGGCATGAGGACAAGTGATTATACATGTGTGTTTGTTTAGGATTTTGGGTTCCTGTATTCCCCTGTTCGCAATAATTCTGGGCTGGCCAGATCTGTTTCCGAACCAGACTGAATGCGTTCCCAGGAATTAGGCAGGTTGCAGTTCTCTGAACAGCAAAAATTCTCTTGTTTTCAGTCCATGCATGCTGAGAAAACGAAGAAATTTTGGTTACAGAACCTATGCAAGGCACTAATTCTTGTGCCTGTATACTGGCGTCAGATTCTCAGTATGCAGAGGGCGTTACGGCCTACTTTTGTCCCCAGATACAACGATTCTGATGCTTCTCAAAATATCCAATTAGGAGTATAGCGCTCGTTTGGAATATGTAGTCAAGCAAATCATGATGAGAACAGCCACTCTTCATGATCCTAAAGTTTCATCCTGAACTGATTTTGCTTCTTGTTTTCACTTCAGAATAGCTCGTTGCCGTTCAACAAGTACGCCTATCTCACGACGCACAATTCATTTGCCATCGTCGGGGAACCTTCGCACACCGGAATTCCACGCATAACCTTCGACAACCAGGAGGATACAGTCACTGATCAGCTAAATGTACCTTCTGCGTCATTTGATAAGATTATTCTGCTGTTCTACTACATTTCCTATCTTATGAGTAGCAGTTCTCATCACAGTTTCAATGTTCTACAGAATGGTGTCCGCGCGCTAATGCTCGACACATATGACTTCAAGGGAGATGTATGGTTGTGCCATTCCAGTGGAGGCAAATGCAACGATTTTACAGCATTTGTGAGTCACTAGTGACTGTGCCTTCCTCTCCTATCTCCACCTGAAGGAGTTTCTGAATACAGTGTACTTAATTGCAGGAACCGGCACTGGACACATTCAAGGAAATCGAGGCATTTCTTGCAGCCAACCCGTCCGAAATCGTCACGCTGATCCTGGAAGACTACGTTAATGCGCCGAATGGCCTGACAAACGTGTTCAACGCCTCTGGACTGCAGAAGTACTGGTTTCCGGTGTCGAAAATGCCGCAGAACGGTCAGGACTGGCCTCTTGTCAGCGACATGGTGACAAGCAACCAGCGCCTCGTCGTGTTCACCTCCATGAGATCCAAGCAAGCCACAGAAGGAATCGCGTACCAGTGGAACTTCATGGTTGAGAACAATTGTGAGCCACCAGTTCTTCCATGCTAAACCTTGCTATGCAATTCATCATCATGAATTCACACGTGCTGTTTGTACTGAACTTATGACTTTCCTTCTAATGCAGATGGTGACGATGGAATGGATGCTGGGAAATGCTCAAACCGTGCAGAATCGGCGCCTCTGAACGACAAGACAAAGTCACTGGTTCTCATGAACTACTTCCCATCGGTCCCTGTGAAGCTAACTGCATGTTTGCAGCACTCCAATAGCGTCAGTGACATGGTGAATACGTGCTACGGTGCAGCTGGAAATCGATGGGCTAATTTCCTTGCAGTTGATTACTACAAGGTAATAACCAAACTGGTGGAGGACACAAGTACTGTCCAACATTTTAATTTTTGCTACAGTACAACAAGGAGGTCACATAGTTGGAATGATTCACTGATATTCACAAGTTTCTTGACTGAACTAATTTCAGAGAAGCGACGGAGGTGGGGTGTTCCAGTCCACAGATCTGCTCAACGGGAAGCTCCTGTGCGGATGCCAGGACGTCAATGCTTGTCCGGTGAGACTAATATAACTGCTTCCTTCTTTGTCGACACCATCTGCATAGTGTTATGTGAACATGAGCTTCAACTTATTCTCTTGTGACCATTTTGCAGAAAGGATCTACTGTAGTGTGTTCTGCATGAGTCCTGGAGAATAGGATCTATAGAAACACCACATACATAGAACAAAGGTATGATACCGTGACCAGGCTTCTTCTGTATCTCGCAATAGAAAAAAATCTCCTTTACATTTTGGCGCCTTTTATTTATTTATTGGCTGACTTGAGTCTTTGACAAATTCCTGCAGTGGTGATACTTAGGATTCAGATACATTTTTTCGATAACAGGATTCAGATACATGAAACTGAAAGTTCAAAATGATGGTTTCCGCCAAAAAACAATATGATGGATAGTACACTACAACAGGGCAAAGGATTTTACAACATAGTATTGTTTTCGAGGAATTGCATAACCGCATAACATTTCTGGGGAATATTCGGTGTAGATTCATTGTCAAGAACTGATATTGCAATCTTCAAAAAAAAAAAACTGATATTGCAGTTGTCAATGGTTTCTCCCTATGGTTGTCTTTGTTGTATATTTATTGTAGCCCCCAAATTTATTTACCATCAATTGTTTGTTACTTCTATGGAATGAAATTCCCCAAATAGTTTAGGCTGGTTACCTAGTATTAATCAATATGAAAGGCTTCAGTTCTGCCACCATATGGATATTGTTTTCTTAAAAGTGGGTAAAGCCCTCTGGCCTCTGCATCCATTTATGAGCGGCTAATGGATGATGATGCAGCATATGTAAACAAATTGAGGGAGTGAAGATAAGGCAGATTATGCCAACCAAACAGAAAACGGCCCATCCAAGAGCGCAAACCAGAGGCAATGCCAGTAGCCTGTTCTCACGGAGAAACTTCATACGGAGTACTATATAAGCGATATATTTGCCTGAATTTTATTTGAGATGTCTTCCTCTTCCAATTTGCTACAGACAACTACGGATCTTTTACACATCCAGATATCCTGATACGTGCTCTCATCTCAACGCGACATATATCAAAATGGTAAAGTAGACCAGAACAAGGCCGAAAGAAAAATAATGTATTTGAGCGCTGAATATTTAAAACTTCATACTACTATATAAGCGATATATTTACCTGAATTTTATTTGAGATGTCATCCTCTTCCAATTTGATACAGACGACATCAAATCTTTTACACATCCAGATATCCTGATACGTGCTCTCATCTCAACGCGATATATATCAAAATGGTAAAGTAGACCAGAACAAGCCAAAAGCAAAATCATGTATTTGAGTGCTGAATATTTAAAATTTTAAATTAAGAACAAAAATAAAAAAAACATTGACGCCGTTGCCGGGGATCGAACCCGGGTCACCCGCGTGACAGGCGGGAATACTTACCACTATACTACAACGACTTGTTGGTATACTTTCATTTCGTTCGGTATTTAGTTGGTGCTACTGCTGTCCCTGCACTACCATGCGTACAAACCAACGGAACCCTAGATCTAAGGAGATTTTATAAAAGATAACCTTAAATAACTTTACGTCCAATCAACAATTCGCAGATCAATTAAATATGGGTACAAGGTACATAAATTGAAATGACTACTCTTGACTTTTTCGATAGACATTTTAAATGGAGTTTCCCAAGCCCAGGGAGATATAGTGAAATAGAGGGAGTATTAGTTAACTGGTTGATACATGCCACAAATCTTACCCAGTGATGAGCACGTCTGTTTCTACACGGGCTAGCGCGGGTGATATGGTGATATTGTAGTTATTTGTACAAGGGAAGGTGTCTTTCTTTTGGTTTCTATTTCTAAAAATGTTTGTACCGTTTCTTTGTTTCACAATTTCTCAGTTATGTTTCCTTGGTATTCACAAACTACGTATAATGATCTTATGGTGGGGTATGCTAGTCAGTGCAAGTTTATCATAATCCATCTTTCCAAAAGATTCTTACCTATTCAGTAAGAAAGACGAATTTAATGTCCGTATCATTTGATCCTTTGCATTTCCCATTTTTTCGGTTGGTGTCTAAATCTTTGAAATGTTATTGCCTGCAGTAAATCCATCCTTCAAATTTTCTATTTAAACATGACGTATCAAGTTCAGTAAATAGAGAAGTGATAGAAAGGACACGCGATCTCTAATAACCATTATACCATGTGTCAGTGTTCTCTTTATTTTCACCTAGGAAAATCACTAAGAACACGTATTTATCAAAGCGCTAACATATTCAGTGCCGCAGCAACCACGTTGTGTGACGACGTCATGCAGGCGGCGACAAAGCGCATGTCTATCTAGTAGTTGTTGGAGATATGTCCAAGAGGCAATAATAAAATGGTTATTATAATATATCTTTGTGTTTATGATAAATGTTTACATACCATGCTATAATTGTATTAACCGAAACATTGATACATGTGTGTTATGTAAACAACAAGGAGTCCCTAGTAAGCCTCTTGTATAACTAGCTTGTTGATTAATAGATGATCAAGGTTTCATGATCATGAACATTGGATGTTATTAATAACAAGGTTATATCATTAAGTGAATGATATAATGGACACACACCCATATAAGCGTAGCATAAGATCACGTCATTAAGTTCAGTTTGCTATAAGCTTTCGATACATAGTTACATAGTCCTTCGACTATGAGATCATGTAAATCGCTTATATCGGAAGGGTACTTTGATTACATCAAATGCCACTGCGTAAATGGGTGGTTATAAAGGTGGGATTAAGTATTCGGAAAGTATGAGTTGAGGCATATGGATCAAGAGTGGGATTTGTCCATCCGATGACGGATAGATATACTCTGGGCCCTCTCGGTGGAATGTCATCTGATTAGCTTGCAAACATATGAATGGTTCATAAGAGATGACATACCACGGTACGAGTAAAGAGTACTTATCGGAGACGAGGTTGAACAAGGTATGGAGATACCGATGATCAAACCTCGGACAAGTAAAATATCGCGTGACAAAGGGAATTGGTATCGTATGTAAATGGTTCAATCGATCACTAAAGTTATCGTTGAATATGTGGGAGCCATTATGGATCTCCAGATCCCGCTATTGGTTATTGGTCGGAGAGAAGTCTCAACCATGTCTGCATAGTTCACGAACCGTAGGGTGACACACTTAAGGTTTGATGCCGTTTAAGTAGATATGGAATTTGGAATGGAGTTCGAAGTTTTGTTCGGAGTCTCGGATGGGATCCAGGACATAACGAGGAGGTCCGGAATGGTCCGGAGAATAAGATTCATATATAGGAAGTCACTTTTCCAAGTTTGGAAATGATCCGGTGGAATTATGGAATGTTCTAGAAAGTTCTAGAAAAGTCCGAAAGAATCACCATGGAGGGACTCCACCTAGCATGGACGGCCAACCTAAGGGAGGAGGAGTCCCGGGTGGACTCCACCCCATGGTGGCCGGCACCCCACCAAGGAAGGGGTGGGAGTCCCACCTAGAGGGAGTCCCACCTTGGGTAGGTTTCGTCCTTATGGAAGGTTTAGGAGTTGGACTCTTATTCGAACCTTGGGGCTATTCCACCTATATATATGAGGAGAGGAGGGGCTGGCCACACCTTGGCCGCACCACCTTGCCCCCTTGAGGCCGGTGCCCATAGCCCCCTCTCCCCAAACCCTAGCCTCCTCCTCCACATACAACTCCCGCAGCGCATGGCGAAGCCCTACCGAGTTCCCCACCACCACCGCCACCACTGTCGTGCTTCCATGATTCCGAGGAGGATCTACTACTTCGCTGCCCGCTGGAACGGGGAGAAGGGCGTCGTCATCAACACCGAATGTGTGACCGAGTACGGAGGTGCTGCCCGATTGTGGCACCGTCAAGATCTTCTACGAGCTTTTGCAAGCGGCAAGTGATCGACTACATCCACCACGAGATCTAATCTCATTAGGCTTTGGAAATCTTCCAGGGTTAGTCTCATGATCTTCTCGTTGCTACCGTCTACTAGATTAGATCTTGGCTTGTGTTTTCGTTCTTGCGGTAGGAATTTTTTTGTTTTCAATGCTACGAATCCCAACAGTGGTATCTGATACGTCCATTTTGCACCACTATTTTATATCATAATTTACTGTTATTCATTGATATATTCCATATTTAGAGAAGATACTTATGTTATTTCATCTATTTTGCATGATTCATGATTATTGGAGAATTATTCACCGGAGCCAGAATTCTGCTGGAAAAAGCACCGTCGGGATACAATATTTCTGAAGATCAACAATTGACGGAAAATGTACCGAAGCTCCTATTTTTCCAAATGACGGAGCCAGCCAGAAGGAGAGGCCGAGGAGGGCCACCATGGGCCCCATAGGCCGGCGCGGCCACCAGGCCTGGCGCGCCGCCATGTGGGGAGGGGGCCCACGACCCCCCTCGGCCATCTCCCTTTCGCGTACTTCATCTCCAGAGAACCCTAAGGTGCGGGGAGGCATCGAGGATAGACACAGCCGCCTCTGCGGGCGGAAAAACACCAGAGAGAAAAGAGCTCTCCGGCAGGCAGAAATCCGCCGGGGAAATTCCCTCCCGGAGGGGGAAATCGTCCCCATCATTGAGCTGGACTTCATTGGGATCATCATCATCATCATCATCTCCACCGCCGACACCATCATCTCCACCGCTGCACCTCGTCTCCACTGTAACATCTAGGGTTGAATCTTGAGTATTTCATAGGGGAAACTCTCCCGGTATTGATTACTACTTGTTATTGATGCTATTGAGTGAAACCATTGAATCAAGTTTTATGTTCAGATTGTTATCCATCATCATATCACCTCTGATCATGTTCCATATGATGTCTTGTGAGTAGTTCGTTTAGTTCTTGAGGACATGGGTGAAGTCTAAATGTTAGTAGTGAACTATGTTGAGTAATATTTAATGGTTTGATATTTAAGTTGTGGTGTTATTCTTCTAGTGGTGTCATGTGAACGTCGACTACATGATACTTCACCTTTATGGGCCTAGGGAATGCATCTTGTATTCGTTTGCTAATTGTGGGGTTGCCGGAGTGACAGCAACCTGAACCCCCGTTGGTATATCGATGCATGAGGGATAACAGGATCTCGAGTTTAAGGTTGTGGTTAGATTTATCTTAATTACTTTCTTGTATTTGCGGATGCTTGCAAGGGGTTTAATCAGAAGTATGTATTACCTAGGAAGGGCGGTACATTAGCATAGGTTCACCCACACAACACTTATCAAAACAATGAAGATTAATCAATGAAGCGAAAGCACTAGACTAAATTCCCGTGTGTCCTCAAGAACGTTTGGTCATTATAAGTAAACAAACCGGCTTGTCCTTTGTGATAAAAAGGATTGGGCCACTCGCTGCAATTATTACTCTTGCATTTTACTTACTTGTACTTTATTTATCTGCTATATCAAAACCTCCTGAAAACTTGTCTGTGAGCATTTACAGTGAATCCTTCACCGAAACTGCTTGTCAACACCTTCTGCTCCTCGTTGGGTTCGACACTCTTATTTATCGAAAGTACTACGATACACCCCCTATACTTTTGGGTCATCAAGACTATTTTGGCGCCGTTGCCGGGAGTGAATCGGTAAGGAAAACTTTTATTGTACGTGTTGTTTTTATTTCTGCATGCTGCTATAATTCATTATGGAGAGATCTTCTCTTGAACTTCTATTTGGGAAATCTACTACTGCAAAGGTAGTGGATGAGGCGCCAGGTGAGGAAGTGATTCCATATAAAATACCCATGAAAATTATTGAACGTGTTGTGGATAACCGTTATGAAGGAGATGGAACTGTCCATCCTGGAGATCATTTATTGTTTTTACATGAATTATGCGGGTTATTCAAGTGTGCGGGTATTTCTATGGATGAAGTTAGGAAGAAATTATTCTCTATGTCGCTGTCTGGTAAAGCGGCGCATTGGTATAAACTGCTGAAGGATGGGCATTCTCTTGATTGGAAGGATATTGTGCCTCTATTTTATTCTAAATTCTATCCTCCAAGTGAAATTCACAAAGACCGAAACCGCATATATAATTTCTGGCCTCATGATGGAGAGAGTATTGCCCAAGCATGGGGGAGATTGAAGTCTTTAATGCTCAAATGCCTCATTCATGAGCTTCCTGGTAATATCGTTATTGATAATTTCTATGCAAGACTTTCTTTTCAAAATAAAACCTTGCTGGATACTACTTGCTCTGGATCATTCACACGCAACAAAGAAGAGTTTAAATGGGACCTTCTTGATCGGATCCAAGAGAATACTGAAGGATGGGAGAACGACAAAGGTAGAGAGTCAGGTATAAATTATGATTATGAATGCATTGAAACTTTTATGGATACTGATAAATTTCGAAATATGAGTGCTACTTATGGTCTTGACTCTCAAGTTGTTGCAAATTTTTATAAAGCCTTTGCCTCTCATTTTGAACTGCCTAGGAATAATTTTGATAAGTATCATGAACCTTACAAAGATAAAACTGATTCACTTATAGGTAAATGTATTGAAGTTAAAACTGTTGATCACATTCTTACTGAAGCTTATATCGAAAAAAATTTCTTTTCCTTCTAAAATGAAGGAATATTCTGTTATAACTAGTGTAGTTAACAAAAGTGCAAAGAAACCTATAGAACCTGAGGAGCAAATAAATGTTGAACCTGCTGTTGCAATAGTTAAAGACCTTGTGACTGAAAATGTAGAAGATGGTCACATCATTTTCTGTGAAGATGCTTCTAATATTGTCTCACATCCTAGTAAGTCTAGGAAAGCCAGCGTTCCTATGCTCTCTGTTAAAATTGGTGATCATTGTTATTATGGTTTATGTGATATTGGTGCCAGTTCTAGTGCCATTCCTTATGAGCTTTACTTGGAAATCATGCACGAAATTGGTTCTTGTGAACTTGAAGGTATTGATGTGGTTATTCGGCTAGCTAATAGAGAAACTATCTCTCCTATTGGTATTGTTCGAGATGTGGAAGTTTTATGTGGTAAGATTAAATATCCTGTGACTTTTTGGTACTTGGTTCTGCTGCTAGTAAGACTTGTCCTATCATTTTTGGTAGACCTTTTCTAAATACTTGTGGAGCTATTATATATTGCAAGAAAGAGAAAATTGTGACTAAATTTGCTGGTGAATCTTATGAGTTTAATTTCTCTAAATTTGTCAAAGCACCTTATGAAGCTGAATTGCCTAATAATGACTTTAGAGTTGAACAACTTGCATCTATTGCTCTTGCTCCTACTAATCCTTTGCAGCAATATTTGGAGGATCATGAGAGTGAAGTCTTTAGGGAAGAAAGGAATGAGCTTGATGAAATTTTCCTTCGTCAACCCATTCTTAAACATGACTTGCCGGTCAAAGATCTAGATTTTGAGGAAGAAAGATTATTGGAAATATTGAAGAAACACCGAGGAGCTATTGGCTACACTCTTGATGACTTGAAGGGGATTTCTCCCTCTATTTTCCAACATGCCATCAACATGGAAGATGATGCAAAGCCTGTTGTTGAACATCAGTGTCGTCTAATTCCTAAGATGAAGGATGTGGTAAGGAATGAGGTATTGAAACTTCTTGAAGCTGGTATTATATATCCTATTGCTGATAGTAGATGGGTTAGTCCTGTACATTGTGTTCCTAAGAAAGGAGGAATAACTGTTGTAACTAATGATAATGATGAGCTCATCCCTCAAAGAGTAGTTGTAGGGTATAGAATGTGCATTGATTTTCGTAAGGTTAATAAAGTTACTAAGAAAGATCATTACCCTTTACCATTTATTGATCAAATGATAGAAAGGTTATCTAAAAATACTCATTTCTGCTTTCTTGATGGTTATTATGGGTTTTCACAAATTGCTGTTAGAGCTAAAGATCAAGAGAAAACCACTTTCACTTGTCCCTATGGAACTTATGCTAATAGGCGTATGCCTTTTGGTTTATGTAATGCTCTGCTACTTTTCAAAGATGCATGTCTGCTATTTTTCATGGCTTTTGTGAGAAGATTGTAGAGGTATTCATGGATGATTTTTCCGTCTATGGGAATTCTTTTGATAATTGTTTGCGAAACCTTGATAAAGTTTTGCAGAGATGTGAAGAAACTAACCTTGTTCTTAATTGGGAGAAATGCCACTTTATGGTTAATGAAGGAATTGTATTGGGACATAAATTTTTTGAAAGAGGTATTGAAGTTGATAGAGCTAAAGTTGAAGCAATTGATAAGATGCCCTATCCTAGGGATGTTAACGGTATTCGTAGTATTCTTGGTCATGCTGGTTTTTATAGGAGATTTATTAAAGATTTCTCTAAAATTTCAAAGCCTCTTACTAATCTTCTTCAAAAAGATGTACCTTTTGTTTTTGATGATGATTGTAAGGAAGCTTTTGAAACTCTAAAGAAAGCCTTAACAACGTTGCTCCTGTAGTTGAACCTCCTGATTGGAATTTACCTTTTGAAATTATGTGTGATGCTAGTGATTTTGCTGTAGGTGCTGTTCTTGGACAGCGAGTAGATAAAAAATTGAATGTTATTCATTATGCTAGTAAGACTCTAGATGTTGCTCAAAGAAATTATGCTACAACTGAAAAAGAGTTATTAGCCGTAGTTTTTACTTGTGACAAGTTTAGACCTTATATTGTTGATTCAAAAGTCACAGTTCATACTGATCATGCTGCAATTGGGTACCTTATGGAAAATAAAGATGCTAAGCCAAGGCTTATTAGATGGGTGCTTTTTTTGCAAGAATTTGATTTACATATTGTAGATAGGAAAGGTGCTGATAATCATGTTGCTGATAATTTGTCTAGATTGGAAAATATTGCTTATGATCCTGTTCCTGTTAATGATAGTTTTCCAAATGAACAATTAGCTGTAATAAAGGTGAGCTCGAGATAGTCCTTGGTATCTTGATTATGCTAACTTTATCGTTTAAGTACTTGCCTCCAACCTTTCAGCTCAGCAAAGGAGGAAATTCTTTTATGACTTGAGACATTATTTTTGGGATGACCCACACTTATATAAAGAAGGAGTGGATGGTATTATGCGAAGATGTGTCCCCGAATATGAACAACAAGAGATATTGAGTAAGTGTCATGGTAGTGTTTATGGAGGACATCACGCCGGAGATAGAACCGCACAAAAGGTTCTACAATCAGGTTTTTATTGGCGACTCTCTTTAAAGATGCAAGGAAGTTTATTTTATCTTGTGATGAATGTCAAAGAGTTGGTAATATCTCTAGACGCAATGAAATGCCTATGAATTATACTCTCATTATTGAACCATTTGATTGTTGGGGATTTGACTTCATGGGTCCTTTCCCTTCTTGAAGGTAACACTCATATACTTGTTGCTGTTGATTATGTTACTAAATGGGTGGAAGCCATACCCACAAAAAGTGCTGATGGTGAGACCTCTCTAAAAATGTTTTTAGATGTTATCTTTCCTAGGTTTGGAGTACCTAGATATCTTATGACTGATGGAGGTTCTCATTTTATTCATGGTGGTTTTAGAAAAACTCTTGCTAAATATGGTATTAATCATACAATTGCTTCAGCTTATCATCCTCAAACTAGTGGGCAAGTAGAATTATCAAATAGAGAAATTAAATCTATCTTGGGAAAGACTGTTAATAAATCTAGGAAAAATTGGGCTAGTAAGTTAAAGGAAGCATTGTGGGCTTATAGAACTGCTTATAAAAATCCTATGGGTATGTCTCCTTATAAAATGGTTTATGGAAAAGCTTGTCATTTACCTTTAGAACTAGAGCACAAAGCTTATTGGGCTGTAAGAGAACTTAATAAAGATTTAAACTTGCCGGTAAGAAAAGGTTGCTACAATTGAGTTCTTTAGATGAGTGGAGAAGTGCAGCTTATGAAAATGCTAAACTTTTTAAGGAGAAAGTTAAAAAATGGCATGATAGAAGAATTATTAAAAGAGAATTTAATGTTGGGGATAAAGTCCTATTGTATCGGTCTCGTCTCAGATTTTTTGCAGGGAAAATTACTCTCAAAATGGGAAGGACCATATGTCATTGAGGAGGTGTATCGTTCAGGGGCAATAAAAATTGCCTCGCTGAAAGATGATGCCACACAAGTGGTGAATGGACAAAGACTCAAACATTATATTTCTGGAGATTCTTATAATGAAGATGTTGATGTTATTCAAGTGGTGACTCCGGAAACCTTCATCAAAGATCAAATTGATAGTTCTGCAGAGTCCGACTTCGAATAGGTAACAGTTTTGGTAGTAAAAGTCCGCGTTTAACTTTCCGAACAATATTATTGCTATTTTTGGAAAATATGAAAAATTACGAGATCGAATCGGAGTGGAGGAGGTGCACGAGGGCACGTCCCCACGTGGGGGCGCGGGCCCTACCCTGGCCGCGCCGCCCTATGGGGACGGCTCCTCGGTGTCCCTCTCCCAATCGTGTTCGACCTGGTACTTTCCTTTTGTCGTGAAAATTCTTGATATATAATCCCCCGGATCCCCAGAGGTCTGTATATCGTTTTCTCGTCGTGTTTTGTTTCGAGCTGTTTTCTGCCAGATATTGTTTTCAGATCTAGAGCCACCTTGTCTTCGTCGGGAACTCCGAAGGACAAATTCTTTGAGAACGTCGTCAACCCGTACATGAACGAGCTGAAGATGCATCCCAAGGAATTGCTGCTCGTAGATGGAGAGTTGCAGATAGAAGATGTTTGGGGTCCTAAAGGAGAAGGAAGCTTGGAGGACAGGATGGAGAAACTAGAACAAGAGGTCTTCGCCTACAAGAAGATGGCTGAACGTGAAGTGGACATCTTCCACAGAATTGTGTCCAAACTTATTGATGAACACAGGAAGGAGACTACAAAGCTGTGGGGCGATATCTGATGCGCGTAGATGTACACGTCCGTTGGGAACCCCAAGAGGAAGGTGTGATGCGCACAGCAGCAAGTTTTCCCTCAGAAAGAAACCAAGGTTATCGAACCAATAGGAGCCAAGAAGCACGTGAAGGTTGTTGGTGGAGGAGTGTAGTGCGGCGCAACACCAGTGAACCGGCGCCAACGTGGAACCTGCACAACACAATCAAAGTACTTTGCCAACGTAACAGTGAGGTTGTCAATCTCACCCGCTTGCTGAAAACAAAGGATTAAGCGTATCGAGTGGAAGATGGTGTTTGTTTGCAAAGAACAGTAAAAGCAGTAGAATGTATTCAGATGTAAAAGAATGGACCGGGGTCCACAGTTCACTAGAGGTGTCTCTCCAATAAGATAACTAGCATGCTGGGTGAACAAATTACAGGCGAGCAATTGACAAATAAAGATTCAATACATATCAACGATGATTACTATGTGATTTAATCAGGGCATTACGACAAAGTACATAGACCGCTATCATGCATCTATGCCTAAATAATCCACCTTCAGGTTATCATCCGAACCCCTTCCGGTATTAAGTTGTAAACAACAGATAATTGCATTAAGTATGGCGCGTAATGTAATCAACACAAATATCCTTAGATAAAGCATCAATGTTTTATCCCTAGTAACAACAACACATCCACAACCTTAGAACTTCTGTCACTGTCCCAGATTAAATGGAGGCATGAACCCACTATCGAGCATAATTACTCCCTCTTGGAGTTACAAGTATCAACTTGGCCAGAGCCTCTACTAGCAACGGAGAGCATGCAAGAACATAAACAACACATATATGATAGATTGATAATCAACTTAACATAATATTCTCTATTCATCGGATCTCGCCAAACACAACATGTAGCATTACAAATAGATGATCTTGATCATGTTGGGCAGCTCACAAGATCTATAACAATGAAAGCACAAGCGGAGAAGACAACCATCTAGCTACTGCTATGGACCCATAGTCCAAGGATGAACTACTCACGCATCAATCCGGAGGCGGGCATGATGATGTAGAGCCCCTCCGGTGATGATTCCCCTCTCCGGCAGGGTGCCGGAGGCGATCTCCTGAATCCCCCGAGATGGGATTCGCGGCGGCGGCGTCTCTGGAAGGTTTTCCGTATCGTGGCTCTCGGTACGGGGGTTTCGCGACGGAGGCTTTAAGTAGGCGGAAGGGTAGGTCAAGTGGCGGCACGGGGGCCACACACGAGCCGGCGCGGCCAGGGCTTGGGCCGCGCCGCCTTGGTGTGCCCCCACCTCGTGGCCCCACTTCGTCTCCCTTTCGGTCTTCTGGAAGCTTCGTGTAAAAATAGGCCCCTGGGCGTTGATTTCGTCCAATTCGGAGAGTATTTCCTTACTAGGATTTCTGAAACCAAAAACAGCAGAAAACAGCAACTGGCACTTCGGCATCTTGTTAATAGGTTAGTGCCGGAAAATGTATAATAATGTTGTAAAGTATGTATAAAACATTCAAGTATTGTAATAAAAGTAGCATGGAACATAAGAAATTATAGATACGTTTGCGATGTATCAAGCATCCCCAAGCTTAGTTCCTACTCGTCCTCGAGTAGGTAAACGATAACACAAATAATTTGAAGTGACATGCTACCAACATAATCTTGATCAACATTATTGTAAAGCATATGAGATGAATGGAGTGATCTGAACAAAAGATTGCTAACAAAGATAATGACTAAACAAATGAATCATATAGCAAAACTTTTCATGAATAGTACTTTCAAGACAAGTATCAATAAGAGTTGCATAAGAGCTAACTCATAAGCAATAAATTCTAACTAGAATGAATTGAAGCAACACAAAGGATGATTAAGTTTCAGCAATTGCTTTCAACTTGTAACATGTATATCTCATGGATATTTGTCAACATAGAGTAATATAACAAGTGCAATAAGTAAACATGTAAGAATCAATGCACACAGTTAACACAAGTGTTTGCTTCTAAGATAGAAAGAAGTGGGTAAACTGACTCAACATAAAGTAAAAGATTGGCCCTTCGCAGAGGGAAGCATGGATTACTATTTTTGTGCTAGAGCTTTTGTTTTGAAAACATAGAAACAATTTTGTCAACGGTAGTAATAATTCATATGCGCTATGCATAATACTTCCTACAAGTTGCATGTCTCATGCATAGAGTACTAATAGTGCTCGCACCTTGTCCTACTTAGCTCGGAAACACGGATTCTCATCGCATAACATATGTTTCAACCAAGTGTCACAAAGGGGTACCTCTATGCCGCCTGTACAAAGGTCTAAGGAGAAAGCACGCATTGGATTTCTCGCTTTTGATTATTCTCAACTAAGACATCCATACCGGGACAACATAGACAACAGATAATGGACTCCTCTTTTTAATGCTTAAGCATTCAACAACGTTAATATTCTCATAAGAGATTGAGGTTGTATGTCCAAACTGAAACTTCCACCATGATACATGGCTTTAGTTAGCGGCCCAATGTTCTTCTCTAACATATGCATACTCAAACCATTTGATCATGAAGTCCACTTACTTCAGACAAGACGAACATGCATAGCATCTCACATGATATCCAACAAAGATAAAGTTGATGGCGTCCCCAGAAAACATGGTTACCGCTCAACAAGCAACTTATAAGAATTAAGACACATAACTACATATTCATCACCACAATAGTTTTTAAGCTATTTGTCCCATGAGCTATATATTGTAAATGTAGAGGAATGAAATTTTAAAGGTAGCACTCAAGTAATTTACTTTGGAATGGCAGAAAAATACCACATAGTAGGTAGATATGGTGGACACAAATGGCATGGAGTTTGGCTCAAGGTGTTTGGATGCACGAGAAGCATTTCCTCTCAGTACAAGGTTTGGGCTAGCAAGGTTGTTTGAAGCAAACACAAGTATGAACAGGTACAGCAAAACTCACACAAGAACATATTGCAAGCATTATAAGGCTCTACACTGTCTTCCTTGTTGTTCAAACACTTTACCCGAAAATATCTAGACTTAGAGAGAACAATCATGCAAACCAAATTAAACAAGCTCTACGGTAGTTCTTCATTAATAGATTAAACTACATGATGCAAGAGCTTAAACATGATCTATGAGAGCTCAAACAATTGCCAAATTGCCAAACCATATGCAACATTTTCCAATTCCAACCAAATAGCAATCTAACGAAGCAATTAGACTTCGCCATGAACATTAAAGCACAAATAAGAACACAAGTGTTCCATATGAAAAAGCGGAGCGTAATATCTCCAATATAAGAATGGCGGGATCCAACTTTATTCAAACAAAAACAAAAATAAAAACAAACCGACGCTCCAAGTAAAGAACATAAGAATGTGACGGAATAAAAATATAGTTTCACTAGAAGTGACATGATAATGTTGTCGATGAAGAAGGGGATGCCTTGGGCATCCCCAAGCTTAGATGCTTGAGTCTTCTTAAAATATGCAGGGATGAACCATCGGGGCATCCCCAAGCTTAGACCTTTCACTCTTCTTGATCATAGTATATCATCCTCTTCTCTTGACCCTTGAAAACTTCCTTCACACAAACTTCAAGCAAACTCATTAGAGGGTTAGTGCATAACCAAAAATTCACATATTCAGAGGTGACACAATCATTCTTAACACTTCTGGACATTGCACAAAGCTTCTGAAAGTTAATGGAACAAAGAAACTCATTCAACATAGCAAAAGCGGCAATGCGAAATAAAAGACAGAATCTGTCAAAAACAGAACAGTCCGTAAAGATGCATCTGAAAGGGGAACTTAAATTGCTCAAATGAAAAAACTCAAAACTAATGAAAGTTGCGTACATATCTGAGGATCATGCTCGTAAATTTGCAGATTTTTTCGATTTTTTTACAGAGACTTCTGCGAGAATTCGTGACAGACAGCAATGCTGTTTCTGCGCAGCGATCCCAAATATAGCATCAACTTTAGCATAAAAACTTTACTTGACACAAAAACATGATAAGGAGAGGTTGCTACAGTAGTAAACAACTTCCAAGACTCAACAATACAGTAAATAAAATAAAACATGGGTTATCTCCCAAGAAGTGCTTTTCTTTAACGCCTTTCAGCTAGGCGCAGAAAGTGCAAATCAAGTATTTTCAAGAGATGGAGCATCAACATTACCTCGGGCCTTACACTTACCCTTTGATACGTCTCCAACGTATCGATAATTTCTTATGTTCCATGCTACTTTATTGATGATACCTACATGTTTTATGCACATTATATGTCATATTTATGCATTTTTGGAACTAACCTATTAACAAGATGCCGAAGAGCCAGTTTTTGTTTTCTGCTGTTTTTGGTTTCAGAAATCCTAGTAAGGAAATATTCTCGGAATTGGACGAAACTTTCGCCCAGGGTCCTATTTTTGCACGAAGCTTCCAGAAGACCGAAGAGATAACGAAGTGGGGCCACGAGGCAGCCAGGGGAGAGGGCGGCGCGGCCCAAGCCCTGCGCGGCCCTACCCCCTGGGCACCTCGTGTGGCCCCTGACCTTCCGCCTACTTAAAGTCTCCGTCGCGAAACCCCGACGAGAGCCACGATACGGAAAACCTTCCGAGACGCGCCGCCGCCGAATCCCATCTCGGGATTCGGAGATCGCCTCGGCACCGGAGAGGGGATTCATCTCCGGAGGACTCTACACCGCCATGATCGCCTCCGGAGTGATGAGTGAGTAGTTCACCCCTGGACCATGGGTCCATAGCAGTAGCTAGATGGTCGTCTTCTCCTTGTTGTGCTTCATTGTTGGATCTTGTGAGCTGCCTAACATGATCAAGATCATCTATCTGTAATACTATATGTTGTGTTTGTCGGGATCCGATGGATAGAGAGTACTATGATTATGGTGATTATCAATCTATTGTTTATGTGTTGTTTATGATCTTGCATGCTCTCCGTTATTAGTAGAGGCTCTGGCCAAGTTTTTGCTCTTAACTCCAAGAGGGAGTATTTATGCTCGATAGTGGGTTCATGCCTTCATTGACACCTGGGATCGTGACAGTAGGTTCTAAGGTTGTGATGTGCTGTTGCCACTAGGGATAAAACATTGATGCTATGTCTAAGGATGTAGTTGTCGATTACATTACGCACCATACTTAATGCAATTGTCTGTTGCTTAGCAACTTAATACTGAATGGGGTTCGGATGATAACCTGAAGGTGGACTTTTTAGGCATAGATGCAGTTGGATGGCGGTCTATGTACTTTGTCGTAATGCCCGGATTAAATCTCACTATATTTATCATATCATGTATATGCATTGTTATGCCTTTCTCTATTTGTCAATTGCCCGACTGTAATTTGTTCACCCAACATGCTTTTATCTTATGGGAGAGACACCTCTAGTGAACTGTGGACCCCGGTCCTATTCTTTACATAGCATACAATCTACTGCAATTGTGTTTTACTATTTTCTTTGCAAACATCTTCCACTCGATACGCTTAATCCTTTGTTACAGCAAGCCGGTGAGATTGACAACCTCACTGTTTCGTTGGGGCAAAGTACTTGGGTTGTGTTGTGCAGGTTCCACGTTGGCGCCGGAATCCCTGTTGTTGCGCCGCATCACATTTCGCCACCATCAACCTTCAACGTGCTTCTTGGCTCCTCCTGGTTCGATCAACCTTGGTTTCTTTCTGAGGGAAAACTTGCCACTGTGCGCATCATACCTTCCTCTTGGGGTTCCCAACGGACGTGTACATCTACGCGCATCAAGCCTGTTTTCTGGCGCCGTTGCCGGGGAGATCAAGACACGCTGCAAGGGGAGTCTCCACTTCTCAATCTCTTTAATTTGTTTTTGCCTTGCTTTATTTTATTTACTACTTTGTTTGCTGCACCTAAACAAAACACAAAAAAATTAGTTGCTAGTTTTACTTTATTTACTGTCTTGCTCTCTATATCGAAAACACAAAAAAATTAGTTACTTGCATTTACTTTATCTAGTTTGTTTTATTTACCGTTGCTAAAATGAATACCCCTGAAAATACTAAGTTGTGTGACTTCACAAATGCAAATAATAATGATTTCCTATGCACACCTATTGCTCCACCTGCTACTACAGCAGAATTCTTTGAAATTAAACCTGCTTTACTAAATCTTGTCATGAGAGATCAATTTTCTGGTGCTAGTTCTGATGATGCTGCTGCCCATCTCAATAATTTTGTTGAACTTTGTGAAATGCAAAAGTATAAGGATGTAGATGGTGATATTATTAAATTGAAAGTGTTTCCTTTCTCATTAAGAGGAAGAGCTAAAGATTGGTTGCTATCTTTGCCTAAGAATAGTATTGATTCATGGACTAAATGCAAGGATGCTTTTATTAGTAGATATTATCCTCCCGCTAAAATTATATCTTTGAGAAGTAGCATAATGAATTTTAAGCAATTAGATACTGAACATGTTGCTCAAGCATGGGAGAGAATGAAAACTTTGGTAAAGAATTGCCCAACCCATGGACTGACTACTTGGATGATCATCCAAACCTTCTATGCAGGACTAAATTTTTCTTCGCGGAATTTATTGGATTCAGCTGCTGGAGGTACCTTTATGTCCATCACATTGGGGGCGGCTACAAAACTTCTTGATGATATGATGATAAATTACTCTGAATGGCACACGGAAAGAGCTCCACAAGGTAAGAAGGTAAATTCTGTTGAAGAAACCTCTTCCTTGAGTGATAAGATTGATGTGATTATGTCTATGCTTGTGAATGGTAGATCTAATGTTGATCCAAATAATGTTCCTTTAGCCTCATTGGTTGCTCAAGAAGAAAATGTTGATGTGAATTTCATTAAAAACAATAATTTCAACAACAATGCTTATAGGAACAACTCTGGTAATAACTATAGGCCATATCCTTCTGCTAATGGTAATGGTTATGGTAATTCTTATGGGAATTCTTACAATAATAATAGGAGTGTACCCTCTGGTCTTGAAGCCATGCTTAAAGAATTTATTAGTACACAAACTGCTTTTAACAAATCTGTTGAGGAAAAGCTTGATAAAATTGATACTATTGCTTCTAGAGTTGATAGACTTGCCTCTGATGTAAATCTTTTAAAATTGAAATTTATGCCTAATAATGATATTGATAATAAGATTACTACTACAGCAAATGCCATCCAAGTTAGAATTAATGAGAATATAAGATTAATGGCTGAATTGCGTGCTAGGTGGGATAGAGAAGAAAATGAAAAACTAGCTAAAGAGAATAATGTAGCTAAAGTTTGGACTATTACCACCACTAGTAATGCTAATTCTTCACATGTTGCTGCACCTCCTACTATCAATGGTAAAATAATTGGTGTTGGCAATGTTTCTACTCCTAGTGCAAAGCGTACAAAACTGCCTGAAATTGCTAAAACTGAAACTGCTTGTGATAAAACTGCTGAAATTTTTTCCAACCTTGGGAACAATGATCCCATTGCTGTAGCTCATAATGATTTAGATTTTGATGATTGCCACATCTCTGAAGTTATAAAGTTCTTACAAAAACTTGCTAAAAGTCCTAATGCTAGTGCTATAAATTTAGCCTTTACAAAACATATTACAAATGCTCTCATAAAAGCTAGAGAAGAAAAACTAAAACTTGAAACTTCTATTCCTAGAAAGTTAGAAGATGGTTGGGAGCCCATCATTAAAATGAAATTCAATGACTTTGAATGTAATGCTTTATGTGATCTTGGTGCAAGTATTTCTGTTATGCCTAAAAAGATTTATGATATGCTTGACTTGCCACCATTGAAGAATTGTTATTTGGATGTTAATCTTGCCGATAATGTTAAAAAGAAACCTTTGGGGAGGATTGATAATGTGCACATTACGGTTAACAATAACCTTGTCCCCGTTGATTTTGTTGTTTTGGATATCGAATGCAATGCATCTTGTCCTATTGTGTTGGGAAGACCTTTTCTTCGAACCGTTGGTGCTGTTATTGATATGAGGGAAGGTAATATTAAATATCAATTTCCTCTCAAGAAAGGTATGGAACACTTCCCTAGAAAGAGAATGAAGTTGCCTTTTGATTCTATTATTAGAACAAGCTATAATGTTGATGCTTCTACTCTCGATGTTACTTGATTTGCACTTTCTGCGCCTAGCTGAAAGGCGTTAAAGAAAAGCGCTTATGGGAGACAACCCATGTTTTTACCTACAGCAATTTTTTGTTTTGTTGAGTCTTGGAAGTTGTTTACTACTGTACCAACCTCTCCTTATCATGTTTTTGTGCCAAGTAAAGTTTCTATGTCAAAGTTGATGTTATATTTGGGATCGCTGCGCAGAAACAGCATTGCTGTCTGTCACGAATCTGGGCACAGTTCTCTGTAGAAAATTCGAAAAAATCTGCCAATTTACGAGCGTGATCCTCAGATATGTACGCAACTTTCATTAGTTTTGAGTTTTTCCATTTGAGCAAGTCTGGTGCCAGCTTTAAATTCGTCTTTACGGACTGTTCTGTTTTTGACAGATTCTGCCTTTTATTTCGCATTGCCTCTTCTGCTATGATGGATTTATTTCTTTGATCCATTAATGTCCAGTAGCATTATGCAATGTCCAGAAGTGAAAATAATGATTGTGTCACCTCTGAATGTGTGAATTATTAATTGTGCACTAACCCTCTAATGAGTTTGCTTGAAGTTTGGTGTGAAGGAAGTTTTCAAGGGTCAAGAGAGGAGAATGATATACTATGATCAAGAGGAGTGAAAGCTCTAAGCTTGGGGATGCCCAAGGCATCCCCTTCTTCATCGACAACATCATCAGGTTCCTCCCCTGAAACTATATTTTTATTCAATCACATCTTGTGTTCTTTACTTGGAGCGTCGGTTTGTTTTTGTTTTTGTTTTTGTTTGAATAAAATGGATCCTAGCATTCACTTTGTGGGAGAGAGACACGCTCCGCTGTTGCATATGGACACATGTGTCCTTAGGCTTTACTCATAATGTTCATGGCGAAGTTTCTTCTTCGTTAAATTGTTATATGGTTGGAATTGGAAAATGCTACATGTAGTAATTCTAAAATGTCTTGGATAATGTGATACTTGGCAATTGTTGTGCTCATGTTTAAGCTCTTGCATCATATGCTTTGCACCCATTAATGAAGAAATACATAGAGCTTGCTAAAATTTGATTTGCATATTTGGTCTCTCTAAGGTCTAGATAATATCTAGTATTGAGTTTTGAACAACAAGGAAGACGGTGTAGAGTCTTATAATGTTTACAATGTGTCTTTTATGTGAGTTTTGCTGCACCTGTTCATCCTTGAGTTTGCTTCAAATAACCTTGCTAGCCTAAACCTTGTATCGAGAGGGAATACTTCTCATGCATCCAAAATCCTTGAGCCAACTACTATGCCATTTGTGTCCACCATACCTACCTACTACATGGTATTTCTCCGCCATTCCAAAGTAAATTGCTTGAGTGCTACCTTTAAAATTCCATCATTCACCTTTGCAATATATAGCTCATGGGACAAAATAGCCTTAAAAACTATCGTAGTATTGAATATGAACTTATGCACTTTATCTTTTATTAAGTTGCTTGTTGTGCGATAACCATGCTTATGGGGAACGCCATCAACTATTGTTGAATATCATGTGAGTTGCTATGCATGTCCGTCTTGTCTGAAGGATCTATCATTTTAGTGGTTGGAGCATGCAAAATTGTTAGAGAAGAACATTGGGCCGCTAACTAAAGCCATGAATCATGGTTGAAGTTTCAGTTTTGGACATATACCCTCAATCTCATATGAGAATAATAATCATTGCTACATGCTTATGCATTTAAGAGGAGTCCATTATCTGTTGTCCATGTTGTCCCGGTATGGATGTCTAAGTTGAGAATAATCAAAAGCGAGAAATCCAAAATGCGAGCATTCTCCTTAGACCTTTGTACAGGCGGCATGGAGGTACCCCTTTGTGACACTTGGTTGAAACATGGCATGCAAAGACCCGGTAGTCCAAGCTAAGTAGGACGAGGTGCGGGCACTATTAGTATACTATGCATGAGGCTTGCAACTTGTAAGATATAATTTACATAACTCATATGCTTTATTACTACCGTTGAAAAAATTGTTTCATGTTTTCAAAATAAAAGCTCTAGCACAAATACAGCAATCGATGCTTTCCTCTTTGAAGGACCTTTCTTTTACTTTTATTGTTGAGTCAGTTTACCTATCTCCTTCCACCTTAAGAAGCAAACACTTGTGTGAACTGTGCATTGATTCCTACATACTTGCATATTGCACTTGTTATATTACTTTATGTTGACAATATCCATGAGATATACATGTTATAAGTTGAAAGCAACCGCTGAAACTTAATCTTCCTTTGTGTTGCTTCAATACCTTTACTTTGATTTATTGCTTTATGAGTTAACTCTTATGCAAGACTTATTGATGCTTGTCTTGAAGTACTATTCATGAAAAGTCTTTGCTATATGATTCACTTGTTTACTCATGTCATTACCTTTGTTTTGATCGCTGCATTCATTACATATGTTTACAAATAGTATGATCAAGATTATGATGGCATGTCACTTCAGAAATTATCTTTGTTATCGTTTTACCTGCTCGGGATGAGCAGAACTAAGCTTGGGGATGCTGATACGTCTCCAACGTATCGATAATTTCTTATGTTCCATGCTACTTTATTGATGATACCTACATGTTTTATGCACATTATATGTCATATTTATGCATTTTGGAACTAACCTATTAACAAGATGCCGAAGAGCAGTTCTTGTTTCTGCTGTTTTTGGTTTCAGAAATCCTAGTAAGGAAATATTCTCGAATTGGACGAAACTTTCGCCCGGGTCCTATTTTTGCACGAAGCTTCCGGAAGACCGAAGAGATAACGAAGTGGGGCCACGAGGCAGCCGGGGGGGGGCGGCGCGGCAAGCCCTGGCCGCACGGCCCTACCCCCTGGGCACCTCGTGTGGCCCACGACCTACCCTTCCGCCTACTTAAAGTCTCCGTCGCGAAACCCCCACAAGAGAGCCACGATACGGAAAACCTTCGGAGACGCCGCCGCCGCGATCCCATCTCGGGGGATTCGGGAGATCGCCTCCGGCCCTGCCGGAGAGGGGATTCATCTCCGGAGGACTCTACACCGCCATGATCGCCTCCGGAGTGATGAGTGAGTAGTTCACCCCCTGGACCATGGGTCCATAGTAGTAGCTAGATGGTCGTCTTCTCCTTGTTGTGCTTCATTGTTGGATCTTGTGAGCTGCCTAACATGATCAAGATCATCTATCTGTAATACTATATGTTGTGTTTGTCGGGATCCGATGGATAGAGAGTACTATGATTATGGTGATTATCAATCTATTGTTTATGTGTTGTTTATGATCTTGCATGCTCTCCGTTATTAGTAGAGGCTCTGGCCAAGTTTTTGCTCTTAACTCCAAGAGGGAGTATTTATGCTCGATAGTGGGTTCATGCCTTCATTGACACCTGGGATCGTGACAGTAGGTTCTAAGGTTGTGATGTGTTGTTGCCACTAGGGATAAAACATTGATGCTATGTCTAAGGATGTAGTTGTCGATTACATTACGCACCATACTTAATGCAATTATCTGCTTAGCAACTTAATACTGAATGGGGTTCGGATGATAACCTGAAGGTGGACTTTTTAGGCATAGATGCGGTTGGATGGCGGTCTATGTACTTTGTCGTAATGCCCGGATTAAATCTCACTATATTTATCATATCATGTATATGCATTGTTATGCCTTTCTCTATTTGTCAATTGCCCGACTGTAATTTGTTCACCCAACATGCTTTTATCTTATGGGAGAGACACCTCTAGTGAACTGTGGACCCCGGTCCTATTCTTTACATAGCATACAATCTACTGCAATTGTGTTTTACTATTTTCTTTGCAAACATCTTCCACTCGATACGCTTAATCCTTTGTTACAGCAAGCCGGTGAGATTGACAACCTCCTGTTTCGTTGGGGCAAAGTACTTGGTTGTGTTGTGCGGGTTCCACGTTGGCGCCGGAATCCCTGTTGTTGCGCCGCATCACATTTCGCCACCATCAACCTTCAACGTGCTTCTTGGCTCCTCCTGGTTCGATCAACCTTGGTTTCTTTCTGAGGGAAAACTTGCCACTGTGCGCATCATACCTTCCTCTTGGGGTTCCCAACGGACGTGTACATCTACGCGCATCACCCTTCTTGTTCTTTTTCTTACTCTTTGGTTTAGGGAATACATGTCGGCCTCCTAGTGGGATTTTTAGGGTGCCTTCTCCCGTATTTATGATTGCTCCCAATAGTTTCAGCAGGGATCTTCCAAGTGTGATTTGTCCTGTTCCTACACATTCAATAACAAGATAATCAGTGGATACTGTTCTTCCAAGAATGGTTGTGTGCACACCCTCGGCTATTCCCTTAGGAATTATAACGGAGTTATCAATAAGAGTTATTCCTTCTCCCCTTCAACAAGTCCCCAAAGTGTCAAAGATTTATAAATACTCTCAGGCATAAGACAAAATTCAGACATAATATCGCAACGAGCATGAAAAGTTTCACCACCAATAATAACTTTGATAGTAGGATTCCACATTGAGGGTTCGGAGTTCACTAAAACTTCATCAAGACGGTTTCGAACATAACCACAACTTTCCTTCAAGTAAGATGCATTTGTCTCAAGAGTGTTTAATCTATTATAAATACTAATAAGAGCTGAATCAAAGTTATTAGCCGAACTATGTGATGCAACCAATTTTTTTATGGCATTAAAAGCTTGATCACCGTTGCAATGAAGGAAATCTCCTCCCACTATAGTATCTAAGGCATATCTATAGCGAATCATAAGCCCAAAATAAAAATTACTAAGGAGCAAACTTAGAGTCATTTGAGGTTCAACTTTACGATAAGCATCAAAAATTCTAGACCAAGCATCTTTAAAACTCTCCTCATCCCCTTGTTTAAAAGTAAAGACTAATTCTTCAGGTGAAGAAGTAACAGGTATGGAACTAGACATGATAACAAAACTAAACTAAGTGCAAGTAACTAATTTTTTTTTGTGTTTTTGATATAGAGAACAAGACAGTAAATAAAATAAATCTAGCAACTAATTTTTTTGTGTTTTGTTTAAGTGCAGCAAACAAAGTAGTAAATAAAATAAAGCAAGACAAAAACAAAGTAAAGAGATTGGAAGTGGAGACTCCCCTTGCAGCGTGTCTTGATCTCCCGCAACGGCGCAGAAAAATAGCTGTTGCCGTGGGAGGCAATTCTCTGGGGTAACTTTTCTTCAGTTCCGGCAACGGCGCAGAAAAATAGCTTGATGCGCGTAGATGTACACGTCCGTTGGGAACCCCAAGAGGAAGGTGTGATGCGCACGGCAGCAAGTTTTCCCTCAGAAAGAAACCAAGGTTATCGAACCAGTAGGAGCCAAGAAGCACGTGAAGGTTGTTGGTGGAGGAGTGTAGTGCGGCGCAACACCGGTGAAACCGGCGGCAACGTGGAACCTGCACAACACAATCAAAGTACTTTGCCCCAACGTAACAGTGAGGTTGTCAATCTCGGCTTGCTGAAAACAAAGGATTAAGCGTATCGAGTGGAAGATGGTGTTTGTTTGCAAAGAACAGTAAAAGAAGTAGAATGTATTCAGATGTAAAAGAATGGACCGGGGTCCACAGTTCACTAGAGGTGTCTCTCCAATAAGATAACTAGCATGCTGGGTGAACAAATTACAGGCGAGCAATTGACAAATAAAGATTCAATACATATCAACGATGACTACTATGTGATTTAATCAGGGCATTACGACAAAGTACATAGACCGCTATCCAGCATGCATCTATGCCTAAATAATCCACCTTCGGTTATCATCCGAACCCCTTCCGGTATTAAGTTGTAAACAACAGATAATTGCATTAAGTATGGCGCGTAATGCAATCAACACAAATATCCTTAGATAAAGCATCAATGTTTTATCCCTAGTAGCAACAGCACATCCACAACGTTAGAACTTTCTGTCACTGTCCCAGATTAAATGGAGGCATGAACCCACTATCGAGCATAATTACTCCCTCTTGGAGTTACAAGTATCAACTTGGCCAGAGCCTCTACTAGCAACGAGAGCATGCAAGAACATAAACAACACATATATGATAGATTGATAATCAACTTAACATAATATTCTCTATTCATCGGATCTCGCCAAACACAACATGTAGCATTACAAATAGATGATCTTGATCATGTTAGGCAGCTCACAAGATCTATAACAATGAAAGCACAAGCGGAGAATACAACCATCTAGCTACTGCTATGGACCCATAGTCCAAGGATGAACTACTCACGCATCAATCCGGAGGCTGGCATGATGATGTAGAGCCCCTCCGTGATGATTCCCCTGCAGGGTGCCGAGGCGATCTCCTGAATCCCCGAGATGGGATTCGCGACGGCGGCGTCTGGAAGGTTTTCCGTATCGTGGCTCTCGGTACGGGGGTTTCGCGACGGAGGCTTTAAGTAGGCGGAAGGGTAGGTCAAGTGGCGGCACGAGGGCCACACACCAGGCCGGCGCGGCCGGGGCTTGGGCCGCGCCGCCTGTGTGTCCCTACCTCGTGGCCCCACTCTCCCTTCGGTCTTCTGGAAGCTTCGTGTAAAAATAGGCCCCTGGGCGTTGATTTCGTCCAATTCCGAGAATATTTCCTTACTAGGATTTCTGAAACCAAAAACAGCGAAAATAGCAACTGGCACTTCGGCATCTTGTTAATAGGTTAGTGCCGGAAAATGTATAATAATGCTGTAAAGTATGTATAAAACATTCAAGTATTGTAATAAAAGTAGCATGGAACATAAGAAATTATAGATACGTTTGCGACGTATCAAGCATCCCCAAGCTTAGTTCCTACTCGTCCTCGAGTAGGTAAACGATAACACCAATAATTTCTGAAGTGACATGCTACCAACATAATCTTGATCAACATTATTGTAAAGCATATGAGATGAATGGAGTGATCTGAACAAAAGATTGCTAACAAAGATAATGACTAAACAAATGAATCATATAGCACAACTTTTCATGAATAGTACTTTCAAGACAAGTATCAATAAGAGTTGCATAAGAGCTAACTCATAAGAAATAAATTCTAAGTAGAATGAATTGAAGCAACACAAAGGATGATTAAGTTTCAGCAATTAATGAGAAGTTTTATCATTTACTTTTTGCACACTTTATTTTAGCTTGCAATTTCTGTTATATGATCAATCTTGTTATGAGTATTGATATCACTTGGGGAGCATCAAGTAAATCTATTTGGTTTTGGCAAACTTAGCATTGGTAAATAGCAACAATACTTTGAGGCTTAAGTAGAAAATAGGGAAGTACATGAAGATATATTATTTCATTATCTTTCTTTCTTGTTAGCTTATGAGCTTATTATTCTGAAGTTAAAATTGTTTGTGCTTACAAGGAAGATGCATGATTGTTTCTATCACATGTATATTTGTTTGTTTCCCTCAACTCTTATGCTTGCTAACCAACCTTGCTAGCCAAAGACCTGTACTGAGAGGGAATGCTTCTCGTGCATCCAAAACCTTAAGCCAAACCCATGCCATTGTGTCCACCATAACTACCTACTATGTGGTATTTTGCGCCACTCCAAGTAAATATTTCATGTGCTACCTTTAAACAATTCAAACACAATTATTTCTTATTTGTGTCAATGTTTTATAGCTCATGAGGAAGTATGTGGTGTTTTATCTTTCAATCTTGTTGGACAGACTTTCACCAATGGACTAGTGGCATATACATCCACTTATCCAATAATTTTGCAAAAAGAGCTGGCGGGGTTCCCAGCCCCAATTAATAACTTCCATTAATAATTCTCTTCACATGTTTTGCCCTGATTTATCAGTAAGCAACTTAATTTTGCAATAGACACTCCTCCATGGTATGTGAAATGTTGGAAGGCACCCGAGGATTCGGTTAGCCATGGCTCGTGAAAGAAAATGTTGGGAGGAGTGTCATCCATAAATAAAACTAAAGTACATTTGTAAACAAAAGAGAAGAGGGATGATCTACCTTGCTGGTAGAGATAACGTCCTTCATGGGAGCCGCTCTTTGAAAGTCTGTTTGACAAGGGGGTTAGAGTGCCCATTACCATTCGTTGACAACAACGAACACCACCTCTCCAAACTTTATTTTTATGCTCTCTATATGATTTCAAAACTTAAAAAGCTCTAGCACATGATTTAGTCCCTGCTTCCCTCTGCGAAGGGCCTATCTTTTACTTTTATGTTGAGTCAGTAAACCTATTTCCCTCCATCTCAAGCAAGCAATTGAGTTGTTGTGATCCAACCATTTATATTGCGATCTATTTAATCATGCCTTTTATTCTTCCTTGTTTAGTACAAATTTTATCTGAATGAATATGACTTTGAAAGTTATCAATGATTATGAGGAGATTGTTATGATTGAGCATGTAAGTTCTGCCATATAAGCTCTAATATAAAGGCTTTGCTCGAAGGATAAGTACAATTTGTTAATCGTTCTTTGACCAAGAACAATGTTTGCCATCACCAATTATGATTTCCTATGCACCTTTATTTGTGATTTCGCTTTACTTATTTCAAGTTGAGTTATATGAGGAAGTTTTTTACTAGAATGTCTTGTGTGAATTAATAAATGTGATGCTTCTTGTCCGTATTTTATTTATCGACTCTTCACTCCATAAACATGTGGTCTTGTTTATTGAGTTCAGTTTCGCTTGGGGACAAGCGAGGTCTAAGCTTGGGGGGAGTTGATACGTCCATTTTGCATCACTATTTTATATCATAATTTACTGTTATTCATTGATATATTCCATATTTAGAGAAGATACTTATGTTATTTCATCTATTTTGCATGATCCATGATTATTGGAGAATTATTCACCGGAGCCAGAATTCTGTTGGAAAAAGCACCGTCAGGATACAATATTTCTGAAGATCAACAATTGATGGAAAATATACCGAAGCTCCTATTTTTCCAAATGACAGAGCCGAAGGAGGAGGCCGAGGAGGGCCACCATGGCCCCCCCATGGCCGGCGCGACCACCAGGCCGGCGCGCCATGTGGAGAGGGGGCCCACGACCCTCCTCGGCCATCTCCCTTTCGCGTACTTCATCTCCAGAGAACCCTAAGGTGCGGGAGGCATCGAGGATAGACACGGCCGCCTCTGCGGCGGAAAAACACCGAGAGAGAAAGAGCTCTCCCGCGGGCAGAAATCCGCCGGGAAATTCCCCCTCCGGAGAAATCGTCGCCATCATCACCGTCATCGAGCTGGACTTCATTGGGATCATCATCATCTCCACCGCCGACACCATCATCTCCACCGCTGCACCTCATCTCCGCTGTAACATCTAGGGTTGAATCTTGAGTATTTCATAGGGAGAAACCCGGTATTGATTACTACTTGTTATTGATGCTATTGAGTGAAACCATTGAATCAAGTTTTATGTTCAGATTGTTATCCATCATCATATCACCTCTGATCATGTTCCATATGATGTCTTGTGAGTAGTTCGTTTAGTTCTTGAGGACATGGGTGAAGTCTAAATGTTAGTAGTGAACTATGTTGAGTAATATTTAATGGTTTGATATTTAAGTTGTGGTGTTATTCTTCTAGTGGTGTCATGTGAACGTCGACTACATGATACTTCACCTTTATGGGCCTAGGGGAATGCATCTTGTATTCGTTTGCTAATTGTGGGGTTGCCGGAGTGACAGCAACCTGCACCCCCGTTGGTATATCGATGCATGAGGGATAGCAGGATCTCAGAGTTTAAGGCTGTGGTTAGATTTATCTTAATTACTTTCTTGTATTTGCGGATGCTTGCAAGGGGTTTAATCACAAGTATGTATTAGTCCTAGGAAGGGCGGTGCATTAGCATAGGTTCACCCACACAACACTTATCAAAACAATGAATATTAATCAACTATATGAAGCGAAAGCACTAGACTAAATTCCCGTGTGTCCTCAAGAACGTTTGGTCATTATAAGTAAACAAACCGGCTTGTCCTTTGTACTAAAAAGGATTGGGCCACTCGCTGCAATTATTACTCTCGCATTTTACTTACTTGTACTTTATTTATCTGCTATATCAAAACCTCCGAAAACTTGTCGTGAGCATTTACAGTGAATCTTTCAAAACCTTGTCAACACCTTCTGCTCCTCGTTGGGTTCGACACTCTTATTTATCGAAAGTACTACGATACACCCCCTATACTTGTGGGTCATCAGAGCCGTGTCTATGCATAGATTGGTTGCACGAATAGAACACAATGGTTTTGTGGGCGTTGATGCTTTTGTTGTCTTTAGTTCGTGTACTTTGCATCTTGCGGCATGGTGGGATGAAGCGGCTCGGGCTAAGTTTACATGACCGCGTTCATGAGATTTTCTCCACGCTCGACATGCAACTTGTATTGCATAAGTGGATTTGCGGGTGTCTGTCTCTCCCACCATAGTGAAGATTCAATTTACTCTTTCTATTGACAACACTAGTATGACCGTTGTGGTTCATGTTCGTAGGTAGATTGGATCTTACTCGAAAACCCTAAACCACGTAAAATATGAAAACCATATTAGAGGCGTCTAACTTGTTTTTGCAGGGTTTGGTGATGTGATATGGCCATGATGTGATGATGAATATGTATGAGATGATCATTATTGTATTGTGGCAACCGGCAGGAGCCTTATGGTTGTCTTTATATTTCATGTTGTAGTATTATTTCAAAGTAGTTGTAATAGTTGCTACACACGGTGAACAACCATGAAGACGGCGCCATGGACCTTGACGCTACGCCGACGATGATGGAGATTATGCCCGTTGATGATGGAGATCATGTCCGTGCTTTGGAGATGAAGATCAAAGGCGCAAAGACTAAAGGGCCATATCATATCACATATGAATTGCATGTGATGTTAATCCTTTATGCATCTTATTTTGCTTAGATCGCGACGGTAGCATTATAAGATGATCCTCACATTAATATCAAGATAATAAAGTGTTCTCCCTCGTATGCACCGTTGCTACAGTTCGTCGTTTTGAAGCATCTCGTGATGATCGAATGTGATAGATTCTACGTTCACATACAACGGGTGTAAGCCATGTTGCACACGCGGAAATACTTGGGTTTGCTTGACGAGCCTAGCATGTACAGACATGGCCTCGGGACAACGGAAACCGAAAGGTTGAACACGAGTCATATGGATGATTTGATCAACATGTTGATGTTCACCATTGAAGCTACATCATCTCACGTGATGATCGGTTTTGGTGTAGTGGATGTGGATCGTGTGCCACTTAACAACTATGAGGGATGTTCTATTAAGTGGGAGTTCATTAGTAATTAGATTAAAACTTGAACTAATTATCATGAACATAGTCTGAATAGTATTTTGAATTAAATTTGTAGAATTGGCATCCGTTATCTACCATGCGCTAGTCTTGTAATTGAGATATAAATACTGTTAAGTCTGACAAGTAACTTTACGGACTGGTACCGTATTGTTAAAGAATCAAGAAATGATTAAGTCCTATTGCAAACTTTTAGTAAACCTCACATTGTCGATTCAAAGAACAATGGTTTCAATTAGTACCTAAAATCATCTTGTCTCCATGAAACTTGAAGTTCAAATCCGTTTGAAATTAAAGTAAGGAGCTGAAAATTTTGTTTTCAGAAATAAGCGAGGTATGAGATATATGTGATATCTAAGACCTTATTGCAAGATGATAGAATATAATCTAGTGAGACTACATAAACTCATAAGTGTTATGGGAATGTACGAAGTTTGAAGACGCTAGCCGTCCCAATCCTCCAATTATTTGGGCACTAACGATATTCGCATATCCATGAAGTGATCGTCCTTAGTATGCACCGTTGCTAAGACTCGTCGTTTCGAAGAATCTCGTGATGATCGGGTGTTATAGATTCTACGTGTGCATACAACGGGTGCAAGCCAGATTTGCACATGCGAATACTGAGGTTAAACTTTACGAGCCTAACATGTACAGACATGGTCTCGGAAAGTCGTCATGATATGATGGATAAAATTATGAGTGAAATTGTTCATCATATTACAAAGTTACTAATAGTGAAATCTGGAACACTTGTCATATGATGATCAACTTCAAAGTAAGAACCTCAAGGTTATTGGTATTTGACCAATGGACCTAGAAGTTATTGAAGGTGAAGTGTTTTTGAGAATGAGGAAAGCTAAAAGAGAAACTACAAAAGATATTTTGGCAGAAAGAAAGAAAAGACTAGAAAGTCTAGCTCAGGTGTATATAGATGATATACATGTTATGGATGTATTCTTGGGTATTTGTACCAGATTGGTTGGTATGAGATGTCATACAATACAATGCAATACAAGAATACAATGGCCTAAGTGACTGATAAGGAATATGGTAATAATACACGTCTGGAACATAATAAAGTGTTATTATGTTTGTCGTTGGCATTCTACCTAGCCCATAGAATTTATAATAAAGAACTTTATAATTGTTATTTTGTTCTAGTCAAATGAAAACAATGAGTTGTTCAAATTATGATAGTAATCCATGTACGATGGATAAGTTATTATAAATTTTTATGGTGAAGAACACATGCATAACACTGACGCTAAAATTCCATAAGGCAAATGATTTGAATTCCACTCATTTGTGGAACCGCCATTTATGTCATGTTATAAAGGAACGCATGAAGAAACTCCATGTAGATGGATTTTTGGAGTCATTTGATTTTTGAATCGTTTGGCACTTGGAAATCTTTTCTAAAGAGAATGACTAAAATACCGTTCATAGGCCAAGAGTTGAACGGGCAACTAACTTAGTGGAAACATACATGATGATGTATATGGTTCACTGGGCATAGTTGTATGCGGGAAATTCTTCAACTTCATGAAAACTTCCAACAATGAATTGAGTATATATATGTGGATATATTCGATAAGGAAGAAGTTTGAAACATTTGAATGGATTCAAATAAATTTCAGCATGAAGTGGAAATCATCGTAATAGAAAAATCAAATATCTATGATAGGATCATGTGGAAATATTTGAATTACGAGTTTTAGCGAACATCTAAGAGAGTTATGAAATTGTTCTACAACTCACGTTTCTTGGAGTATCATAGTGATGATGTAGTATCCAAGAGACGTATCCAAACTTTGTTGGATCAATGATGAGATAAAATAAAATGAAGCCATTATATTTTTGTGGATTATGCTTTAGAGACTACCGCTTTTACACTGAATAGAGCATCATCATGATCCGTTGAAATGAAACCATACGAGTTATGGCATGGGTATAAACCCTAATAGTCCTTTCTTAAATTTTGGTATGCATAGCATATGTAAATTAGTTTACAACCAAAATCGGATGAATGTCTTTGTTGGTTATCCCAGAGAATTGATTGGGAATTCTTTCCACTATGAAGTAAAAGACAAAAGTGTTTGTTAATGTTACTTGCTTATTTCCAAGAAATTGTTTTCTAGCGAAGTATTTGAGTGGGAGGAAAATAGAACTTGATAAGGTTTATGAACCTGAGCATAATGATCAGAGTAGCGCAGCATTGGAAATGGTTCCGGAAGCGGCCACGACGATCATGGCTCCCATGACTACAAAGTGTTTTAGCCATGGAGATCGAAGTACCTATTGAACCTTGTAGGTTTGGTTTATTTTGTGATCAAATAAATGATTTGTCGACAAAGGATTGATTTTGAACAATGATAAACCAACTACATATAAAGAAGTTATGATGGGCCCTGACTCCGTTAAAATGGCTATGCGCCATGAAATCCAAGATAGGTGAATACTTTTGAAAGTAAATGAATCTATGAAATTGATGGACTTGGATGAAATATCCTTGAAGAAGCTCGACTTGTCAAAAAGTTGTTTACAACAAAGTTGACTACGATAAGATTAGATCTTCCGTAGCAAAGCTTATAGTCTATGTGGATTATTCTAGTAATCGCTACATATTTCCTTTATGAGATATGTTAGTAGGACGGAAAAATCTATTACTTAACAGAAGTGTGTATTAAAGGTGTATACAAGATACAACCAAGAGTTTTGCTAGTCCGTAGAATACTAGATAGGAATACGAACTTCAATTGGATGAAGTGAGTATTGTGGAGTTGGAATCTTCACCGGATGAAATAGTCAAAGAGTTTTGATTTCATCAGAAACCATGAAGATGCTTCAATTTGCAAGAAATTAAGTGGGAGCGCTGAGACATATTTGTAATACTTTATGTAGATGACATATCGTTGATTATAAATAGTGTAATTATATAATTGATTAAAAGGTTTCATTGAGAATTAGCTTCAATGAAAGGATATGGACTGAAACATATTTAGTGTCAAGATCTATGAAGATAGATTGAAACACATAATAAGTTTAAGTCAAAGTACATAGAATGAATATTGAAGTAGTTCAATATAAAAAATATTAAGAAGGTGTTCTTTTCATGTGAAGGTTTAACAAGACTTGAGTGTATATGACACTCAATGAGTAAAAACACATGAGTGATTATAGATCACGAATAATATGTACAAAATCAGATATCATGTGCTCTAAAGTGTTATGAGCATGTACCAGAATGATTCATGAGATGATCATTGAACGAAAGTAAGAATATCCTTGAGTACTTTAGAAGAACCAAGGATATATATATATATATATATATATATATATATATATATATATATATATATATAGAGCAAGACTATTCTCGAACCCCCCTTAAGAGTGGTTCTAGAATAGCTATTCTAGAACCCCCCCATGATGTTATAGACTAGTTATTCTACAACCCATCTCGAAAGACCTTCTAAACCCGACACAACCACCCAATCCCATCCAACCTTCCGCCGGCCCAACCCACCCACCTCCCGCCAACCCCACCCCACCTAGCTACCGCCCGCCAACCCCACCGCCCGTCGACCCCACCCTACCTCTCGTCGACCCTACCCCACCACCACCACCCACCAACCCCACACCTCCAACTTCCGAAGATCCCACCCACACCACCTCTCGATGACCCCACCCTACCTTACCTCCCGCCGACTCCATCCCGCCTACTATCAAACCCACGCCACATACCGCCGAACTCATTTTTGAAAGTTCGCTTCATTTTTTGGAAGTTCGCTTCATTTTTCGGAAGTTCACTTCACTTTTTTGGGAAGTTCACTTCATTTTTCGGAAGTTCACTTTTCATTTTTGGGAAGTTCACTTCATTTTTCGGAAGTTCACTTTACTTTTTTGGAAGTTCACTTCATTTTTTGGGAAGTTCACTTCATTTTTGGAAGTTAACTTTACTATTTTCGGAAGTTCACTTCATTTTTGGGAAGTTCACTTCATTTTTCGGTTCACTTTACTTTTTGGGAAGTTCACTTCATTTTTTGGGAAGTTCACTTCATTTTTCGGAAGTTCACTTTACTTTAGTCGGAAGTTCACTTCATTTTTTTGGAAGTTCACTTCATTTTTCGGAAGTTCACTTTACTTTTTTCGGAAGTTCACTTCATTTTTCGGGAAGTTCACTTCATTTCTCAGAAGTTCACTTTAGTTTTTTTGGAAGTTCACTTTACTTTTCCCGGAAGTTCACTTTTTTTTTGTGAAGTTCACTTTATTTTTCGGAAGTTCACTTTACTTTTTGGGAAGTTCACTTCATTTTCGGGAAGTTCACTTCATTTTTCGGAAGTTCACTTAACTTTTTTTCGGAAGTTACTTTTTTCGGAAGTTCACATCATTTTTCGAAAGTTCACATTACGTTTTGTCAAACAAGCTGAAATACTTTTTTTTTGTCAAAATTCACTTAGGTTAAAACAGTAGTTCACTTTGTACACTACGAGGAAGTTCACTTGGCACCACGTAGAAGTTCACCTTTTTGCACGCCGATAAAATTACTTCTTGTGGGAATTCACTTTTGTAAAAAATGAATTTCACTTTGTACCGCGTGGAAGTACACTTTCCATCTCATGGAAGTTCACTTTAAAATACGTCGTACAACTACATTTTGTTGAAATTCACTTTGGTCAAAATGACAGTTCACTTCGTAACGTCCTGAAGTTCACATTGTACCTCGAGGAAGTTCGCTATAAAAAATTCAAAACAAAAAAGTTGCACCCAATCAATATATTTTCAACAAAATTTCAGTTGGAAAATTCCGACAAGTGGTTCGGAAATAAATCCCCAAAAACAGTAAATAAAAATAAGAAATAAGGAAAGTAGAATCATGTTTTTTCAAATCTGCTCTTAAACTATGAATAATTGGTGAAAAAAAAATATATATATAAAAGTTGCGCCTAGTCAATATCTTTCCAATGGCATATCATATGAATAAATCCAATAAACCGTTTGGAAATTAGACCTCAAAAACTGCACGAAATTAGTGAAATCCGCGAAAATGTTGTTTTGAATATTCGAAATTATTTTTAAACAATAAAGAATTTGGAAAAACAATGAACACGAAAAAGATGTGAAATTACAATACGAATCCAATAGTATATTATATGCATCATTCCGATATGCGATTCAAAGATTAAATTAAAAATACTGTCTGCATAAACATTTAATTCTAATGTTCCGGAAAGTAGAATTATGTTTTTTCAAATCTGCTCTTTAACTGTAAAGAATTGGGGAAAATGATCTATATGAAAAAGTTGCGCCTAGTCAACAGCTTTCCAATGGCATATCATATGCATCAATCCGATGAACCGTTTAGAAATTAGACCTGAAAAACTGCACGGAATTAGTGAAATCCGCGAAAATACTGTTTTGTATATTCAAAATTATTTTTAAACAATAGAGAATTTGGAAAAACAATGAACACGAAAAAGATGATAAATTACTGTACGAATCCAACGGTATATTACATGAATCATTCCGATAAGCGATTCAAAGATTAAATTAAAATTACTGTCCGCATAAATATGTAATTCTAGTGTTCCGGAAAGTAGAATCATGTTTCTTTTTCAAATCTGCTCTTAAACTATAAAGAATTGGAGAAAACGATCTATATAAAAAAGTTGCGCCTAGTCAACAGCTTTCCAATGGCATATCATATGCATCAATCCGATGAACCTTTTGGAAATTAGACCTCAAAAACTGCACGGAATTGCTGAAATCCGCGAAAATGTTGTTTTGTATATTCAAAATTATTTTTAAACAATAGAGAATTTCGAAAAACAATGAACAAGATAAAGATGCGAAATTACTATACGAATCCAACGATATATTATATGCATCATTTGAAAATCAACATGAAAATACTGTCTGCACGAATATGCAATTCTGGTATTCCGTCGAGAAGTTCACTTGTGAAACACGCGGAAGTTCAGAAAGGGTTCGAGAATAGCAGACCTATATATATATATATATATATATATATATATATATATATATATATATATATATATATAGTTTTGTATGAGGTAATGACAAACAAATCGCCGTAAAGTGTTGCACCGATATTAGTTTGGTCACATATAAAAATATATTTCAATCTCAATTAGGCTAAGTGTTGTTTAAAAGGTAGCACAATGAGCTAGAAGTTGTCTATGCTAGATTTAGATATGTTCTAAATATTGTGACGGATTCTAACGAAGGCAGAGTATGTCATTGTTTTGACAATGGCTGAGGATGTTTAAAGTCGAGGAGTTCTTTGAGAACTTGGTGTAGTTCCGATAGTGTCAGAACTTTGAAGCTATATTTTGTATGAAAATAATAGTGACATATTTCAGACTGCGGAATTAAGGTTCCACCAGAAGACTGAACATATATGATTAATGCCGACTCATTTGAAAAATGAGTGATGCATTGAGACGCAAATGAATTGAAAAATACATACGTTTCTGAGCGTGTCGGATCCGTTGACTAAAACCTCTCCCGTGAGCAAAACATGATAAAGCACCAGAAAGCCAAGGTGTTATATCTTTACAAATGTAAACTAGATTATTGAATCTAGTGCAAGTGGGAGACTGTTGGAGATATGCCCAAGTGGCAATAATAAAATGGTTATTATAATATATATTTGTGTTTATGATAAATGTTTACGTACCATGCTTTAATTGTATTAACCGAAACATTGATACATGTGTGTTATGTAAACAACAAGGAGTCCCTAGTAAGCCTCTTGTATAACTAGCTTGTTGATTAATAGATGATCAAGGTTTCATGATCATGAACATTGGATGTTATTAATAACAAGGTTATGTCATTAAGTGAATGATATAATGGACATACACCCATATAAGCGTAGCATAAGATCACGTCATTAAGTTCAATTTGCTATAAGCTTTCGATACATAGTTACCTAGTCCTTCGACCATGAGATCATGTAAATCACTTATATCGGAAGGGTACTTTGATTACATCAAACGCCACTGCGTAAATGGGTGGTTATAAAGGTGGGATTAAGTATTCGGAAAGTATGAGTTGAGGCATATGGATCAAGGGTGGGATTTGTCCATCCCGATGACGGATAGATATACTCTAGGCCCTCTCGGTGGAATGTCATCTGATTAGCTTGCAAGCATATGAATGGTTCATAAGAGATGACATACCACGGTACGAGTAAAGAGTACTTGTCGGAGACGAGGTTGAACAAGGTATGGAGATACCGATGATCAAACCTCGGACAAGTAAAATATCGCGTGACAAAGGGAATTGGTATCGTATGTAAATGGTTCAATCGATCACTAAAGTTATCGCTGAATATGTGGGAGCCATTATGGATCTCCAGATCCCACTATTGGTTATTGGTCGGAGAGAAGTCTCAACCATGTACGCATAGTTCACGAACCGTAGGGTGACACACTTAAGGTTTGATGCCGTTTAAGTAGATATGGAATTTGGAATGGAGTTCGAAGTTTTGTTCGGAGTCTCGGATGGGATCCAGGACATCACGAGGAGGTCCGGAATGGTCCGGAGAATAAGATTCATATATAGGAATTCACTTTCCAAGTTTGGAAATGATCCGGTGAAATTATGGAATGTTCTAGAAGGTTCTAGAAAAGTCCGAAAGGAAACACCATGGAAAGTGGAGTCCCGGAGGGACTCCACCTAGCATGGCCGGCCAGCCTAAGGGAGGAGGAGTCCCAGGTGGACTCCACCCCATGGTGGCCGGCCACCCCACAAAGGAAGGGGTGGGAGTCCCACCTTGAGTAGGAGTCCCACCTTGGGTAGGTTTCGTCCTTATGGAAGGTTTAGCAGTTGGACTCTTATTCGTTTTCTGGGCAAACCCAGGGGCTATTCCACCTATAAATAGATGAGGAGATGGAGGGGGCCGGCCACACCTTTGCCACACCACCCTTGCCCCCTTGAGGCCGGCGCCCATAGCCCCCTCTCCCCAAACCCTAGCCTCCCCTCCTCCACATACAACTCCCGCAGCGCATAGGCGAAGCCCTGCCGGAGTTCCCCACCACCACCGCCACCACGCCGTCGTGCTGCCTGGATTTCGAGGAGGATCTACTACTTCCGCTGCCCGCTGGAACGGGGAGAAGGACGTCATTATCAACACCGAACGTGTGACCGAGTACGGAGGTGCTGCCCGATTGTGGCACCGTCAAGATCTTCTACGCGCTTTGCAAGCGGCAAGTGATCGACTACATCCACCACGAGATCTAATCTCGTTAGGCTTTGGAAATCTTCGAGGGTTAGTCTCATGATCTTCTCGTTGCTACCGTCTACTAGATTAGATCTTGGCTTGTGTTTTCGTTCTTGCGGTAGGAATTTTTTGTTTTCTATGCTACGAATCCCAACAGTAGTAGTTCTTGTGTTCGAGTTAACCATAATTAGGGGGTTGCACCGTGTCTTGTTTAACTATCCTTGTCTGAGTGAAGTACTATCTACTATGTCAACCAAGTCAAGTTCTTAGGTTGGCCATAGTGCTAGTATCATAGGTATTATCATGCATCTTAGGCCCACAAAAATGCTCATATGGCATCTAATTAATAAGGAGAGACAAGATTAGAGTAACATAGGTGGATACTGTATCATAGCGCATGTTACGAGAAAAACTAATGCTAAATAGATCTTGTACACACATTTTGTATTGGGATTCTACAAAACAATAAATTTAAGAGATTATGATTCCACTCTATAATATCATCCACTATAGTGATAGTATCACAGACAAGTATCATATGCATGATACTACAATATGATACTATACACTATGACCAGCCTTAGGGCCGTACATGGCTTTTTAAAGCCCTCGGTACTTTTTTTTTGCTTGCAGTGCGGAAGATCTGTTACGTCCTAAAAAATTTAAACGTCTGCCCGCAATCTAAGTAGGCACCTTTGCCAAAACATCGCAAGCGGGAAAGCCATTTGAAACCGTAACAAAATAATCGCACATGGCGACTGGATGAAATTTCGCCGGTCGTAGTGATAAGTCATCCCGCACGTTTCCACCACCAGGAAATGTGTGCAATTCATTTGTGACGTTGCATTGCATATATATCATTTATTTTACTTCTATCTAATTCAAACGGTGAAGGAAAATAATCGTCTGTAGGATGTTCTCAAGGTTGCCTCTCTAGCATCTTCGATTTCTTCTCGCGTGTGTTGAGACGACGTAGTTTCAGCGGGGACGTGCTTACAGAATGCAGTAGTAGAAAAATAGCCTCTAGTCTCGGTTGAAAATTGGCTTTATTTCGGGTTGGGACTACAAAACAAGGACTAAATGTCTTTTTTTTTTTAAAATTCCGATTGTCCACAAACCGTGACTAAAGGCCTCCACGTTGGAGGAAAGTCGAGGGCTGGGGCGGGATGACCTTTAGTCCCGGTTGAACTAAAGGCCTCCACATGTCCGAGTGTGGTATTGGTTAGAGGAACGTTTTTTGTGTTTTCCATTCATAAAAAAATAATATATATTTTTAAATCTTTACTATTAAATTGGAGTTGGGGATGGTGTGCACTTTGACATCAAACATTCAGAAAATCGCAACCATCGATCTCCTAAAAACGCCCATCAAACATTGTTCCCGTCGCTCGGAAAAAATAGAAACATATTTATTGCGTATCAATCCACTTACCACACAATAAGGAAACATATAAGTCCAGCATCAATCTCGTCCAGCATCAAAAAAGGAAAGAAGCACACCCAATTCACTTTCACATATCTTTACTATTATATATTGCAGTCAAATATTTTGATGTCAAATATTTAGAGCATTTGGACCATCTGATCAAAGATTAGTGTTCAAAATAATCATCGTCCAATATCGGAAATTCAATTCGGAACATGGGAGCATATGCTCCTGCCACCGGAAAAATATTTTGAAATGTTCAAAAAATTCGAACAAAAAATTTCTCGCTTACGTATCAACATTTTACGTGCGCACACCAAGTCTTGCGAAAAACCGATATTTTTTGTGACTTGTGCGAAAAAGATAAACAAAACGTCTCGTACACAACCATTTTTACCGAAAAATTTGTCTTTTTTATAGATGACACTCAGAATGTCGGTTTTCTGTAGAACCACTTTGTGAACGTGTAGAATTTCGAGATGTATCCACTGAATTTTGTGTTCAAATTTTTCAACATTTTAAAAATGCATTTAAAATGAAGTTTCAAAACCGGGAGCATATGCTCCCGGGTGCCAAAATGCCACTCCCAAATATGTAATAGTTTAGGAAGTATATTACTCTGTATGCACTAAAAATGGAAAGCACATAACGTCACCCCCTACTCCCTATAAATATTGTGAGCGTTTAACACTTGCCAAAACCCCCTCATTATCATAAAGGCTTTCCAAAATTAACTACTGCCGCTAATCACGCTCCATCACCGCCCCTTTCCATTGAACGCACACGTTATGTCTCTTCCCTGCTGCGCATGTTTACGGCTCGCACGCCCTCTCAACTTTCCACGCCGCCACCCCGATCTGCCTAGCCTCGCCGCCGTGCAATCTCCGCCTCATGTAGTGCTCATCGAGAGATGATCACTGGGGAAGAAGAGAGGTTGGGTCCTTGGGGGAGGGAACCCGGAGGAGGAAGAGGACATCAGTGGGTACTCGTGATGTAGCAGCCGAAACAGGCAGATCGGCGATGCATCCGGTGGTCCAGGCGTACTGCAAGTTTGCCGGAGTCGACGCTTTCCGGTTCTTTCTCTCACCTCATGCCTCCTGCTGCCCTGCTTAGCTCCCTCCTTTAGCATCTATTTCACCGTGGACGCAGCAGTCACTTGGTTCGTGATAACCTGCATGCGGCAACAGAGCGAATATTGAAGCCTGGTGGTGTTGGCCACATCTACAAGAATAATACTGGTTTGTGCTTGGGAATTTTATTGCTATTCTTTGTGCAGCTGTGTTCATGAGACAAACATTTCCCCAACGATCCCGAACAAAGGTCAGGTCAGCTTCAGCTATGTCAATGCATTTTTTCAAGAAGTAGGAGCTCCCGTGGGATAGTCAATTAAGTATATTTTGTGTGTTTTGTTCTTCAGGTATGAGGTCACCTCTGGTCAGACCTAGCGCGACAACAACAACGGAAGGATGGTAGCAGAGGCGGGCCTACCAAGGTAACCGATTTCTCCGTCCTCTCGTGTTCATCCTCAACCAAATGTCATCTTGTGCACAGTGCGGCATGGCGAAGGTCACACGGTAGCCTGAGACTATGTGGGCCGGTGTCTGTTACTTGAGTGGTGCTCGGTCTGATCTTTGACTATGAACACAAATTCTATATTTAGCTCTTTTATGTTATGGAAAAACATATTATTTTTGTAAAAACGGGGCTAATTGATTTCCTCAGGTAAATGTTGATGAATCTTTTTAGAGGGCTACATTCAAATCAGTGAATATTTACACCAATTTATGACAGGGTAAGTCACCTTATAATGTTACAACTAATGTAACAAGTCTTCTATTTGATCATCTTGAAAAATAAGATACGATGGCTTGGTAATTTGGTTGCTTTACTAATAATACTATCAAACGTGATAAACAGGATCATGACTATGACTTTTTACCAAGGAGAAGATACGTTAAAAAATCTTGCAGGGTGCATGGATTCACTCCGATGCTTCTTTGCGCAAACCACAGGCACTGTTGGGAAGGTCAGTATCATTTTTCAACGACACTGTGTTAAGCTATCAAACTGTTGTAGTGATCTGCAGTGCAGGGCCATCCCAAGGAGAAAAAATTAGAGATCTTTCCTTTTTTTAATGGAATTATGGCCTAATTACCCTGGCCTGAACCAGAGCTGAATAGAGTGCCAAAGGAAATTATAGGTGCAAAAGGTAATTAAAAGGAATATTATTACAGTCTCTCCACGAGTTAAAAAAAAGTATAACTTCAAATCCCGAAGGAGGGATTTTCCTGCTTTCATCAACATCCAGTGATTTTGGGTTGTGCTGTCGTGTAAACAGTTGCAAGCATTTGCATTCTTTTGTTTACAGCTATCAACGTGACAATGCAGGTCGAATGTGCTATAGATAGCGCTGAGAGAGAGGAAATTGCCATGCAGTAATTGAGTAGGGGCAAGATTTGAGATACATAACAAAACAGGAGGTGTCTACTTACAGACACTTCGCCAATTCTTATAAAATGTATGTACATGTAGTTATACTTAGGTTTGATACATGATATCATCTCAGTGTTTTATTCTTTTTTTCACTTGCTTGTGCTCAGCCTGTAGATATGGATACAAAGTTTGGTGCCAACAACCATGCTTGTTTTGCAGGAGTAACTATTCAATTTTATTAGGGATGTAAATATCAGAACCTCTAGGACATGAGATGTTTTTCCAATGAAATGACTTTTCAATTTTATGGGAGTCATGTGAGACGCCTTTCCATTTATGCGGCACACTAGACAAGGAGAAGATAGTGGCACACGACCTTGAGCAAAGCATCAACATAGATAGATGCATGGATGAGGGCAAAGATGGGAGGGGGAAATAGAGGAAAAATATTTGTCTTCTTAGGAAGTAGCCATGTAGAGGAGTTGTACCAAAAGAAGGGATAGCAAGTGTATAGTGGGGTCGATAGAGAGTGAAAAGCAAGATGTAACACCAATTGTCGTGACTTAGTTTGAAATAAACTTTAATTGATACCTTTGTGTATCATCTTTGTTATTATGTAGATACACATGAATATTTAGCTTTTAACGAATTACACTTGAGGGAAGTGCAATCTTAGAAATTTTGAAGTACTATGTTGATGTACTACCGTAAGTATACACATGTAAGTTTTCATGTGCCTTGCATTGATATGGGGAAAGAAGATGAAAAAAACAAGATGCCGTAGCAACGCACGGACATTCAACTAGTTTTTTTTTTAGTATTTGAGTTATTTGATCAGTTTAGTCTCTAGCTACACTTAATCTCTAGTTAACGTACTTACTCTTGGTCAAACTTTGCTATTGGTCACCCATCCTCAAACTATTCCAGCCCAAGCACAGTTAACTTTTGAGTTCCTTTCGAACAAGCTTTCAAGTACACTAGCACACCGTACTGATATCAGTATCATATCAATCCTATTAACCTCTTGGTAATGATGTCACACTTCTATATACTCTTGGTATCATATAAATCCTATGGACCTCTTGGCCACGATGTCACACCTTATTGATATTAGTATCATATCAGATTTTTTTTGGCAAAACCTAAAATCTGAATTTTTTTTTATATTTTTGATTGGCAGTTTGAGAATCTAAAAATTGGCTAAACAACCGAAGGTTGTTGAATTTGGATGTAACTTTTTTGCGTAGATACATTTTTTTGAGTTCGCATGCAAAAGTTATAGCCATTTTACCGAAAAATACAGTTTTTTGCAAAATATGTCAAAATTCATGTTTGTTACTTTTTCCTAATAACTAGATCACCTAACCTACTTACATCCGAAGGGATTTTTAATTTTGAACTTTCTACCATTTCCTTTTGCATTTTACAAAGCAAAACAGGCAATCGTTTTAGTTTGACCTGAGACTATCGGTTTCGTTTAACCTGAGACTAAAGCTGGGTGTGCACATGCAACGTCCTATCCATTGGAAGCGAGACCAAACACAGCCGAAACTAAAGCTCCATACGGAAGCCCTTTTTCTACTAGTGATTGATCAAAAGAAAAATGAAGCGATCCCCATTAAACCACTGCTGATAATTTTGTAGTCACGAAAAAATGAAGTGACCATCCAATGTGTGTTTCGGCAAGAGGAGGCACTAGGCTAGCCAAAGTGCTAGTATCATAGCTAGTTTTATGCACATTGGTCCCACAAAAATGATGATGTGGCAGCTAATTAAAAAGAAGAGAGAAGATTATAATAACATAGCAAACAATGAGAAAATGTAATACTAAACAAATCTTGTACATAAATTTACATTGAGATTCTAAAAATCAATAAATATAGCATGATTATGATATTACTCCAAGATACTATCCACTATAGAGATAATATCATGTAGTTGTATCATATGCATAATACTACTACATGATACTTACCACTATGACCAGCCTTAAGAGTTGCACAGTAGATGCGCTAATGAATTACACACATTGCTTTCCTCCTTTCTTTGCCAAGAAATAAATACTACATCATTGATTTTCCATGCAAAGGGATAAGATTCTCCTAGACTAAGTTAGCGTGTCGACCCATATGGTCGTACGACACAAGGCACGCTGGCAAGTCGCAAAAAGCACGCAGTGTGCTACAGTACTAGCCTATGCATATCATGTGTGCTTGCTGAACGCGGCGATTCTCCGGTGTGTTTGGTGCTATACGATTCACCATGTTTCTTACTTCACGATTCGTGATATCATTTAGATTTAGTTTTGTCATATTTTGGGTATCACAGACATATTGGAACCCAAGTAAACATGGTGATCTCCTGCACGGGTACTAATTTTTTTGAACGTTTAGTCAAGATCAAAGCGGAATTATTCCTAGAGGTGCTTTCACGGTAGCACATGCTCATGGGAAAATTCATACTTTGGAGAAAATCCATTTGGCTAATTTTACCGTTGTTGAATTATGTTGCATCGCTGTACTTTTGGTGTTTCACATGCTCAAAGATATCCACAAGTAGTCCATAACACATAACCGGTACTTCCCAAGCAAAATGGTAGCACTGATTGCAAACTAGGACTTGGCTTTAACAATAAGAGAAAGTCCTAAAAACCGGTTACACTAAGCACACACATAGGGCAAACCTAAAGGACAGAGCTTGCTAACTCTCCGCATAGTGGTTATTCTCGGTAGCATCAATGTCAACACCGTTCATACAGTTTTAAAGCTCTACGAGATTGAGGCAACTTACCCTACTAAGTCCTAGCCCGCATAAGTCAATCTTGGTATTTTCCTTATGAATACTGGTTAAACCTACAGTTCATTCTTTGTGTCTCAGAGAGAGATTAAAAAGATTGAGTCCTACCTAAGAAATCTTCAAGATTCATCCACCAACTTAAGTATATAATTAGGAACGGAGCTAGGAAAAATATTGCCTGGTGCACACAACAAGAAGCAAGGTGAAATGGTAAATCTTTATGCTTGTTCGAGTGTGAAATAGTGTGCCCTGGTGCACCGCCACTGAGTTTACCTTGCTTCTTCGCTATTAGGGTTGTCTTTGCATTCATTCAATTTTTTCTTTCTTTTTTTAGTAGGCTAGAGTCCAAACAGTGTCCAGCCTCCGACAAGACGGACTGTCAATGCCTTTAGGGTCTCAGTTAGGTTTTTTTTCGTAGCATCTCGTATTATTAGGGTATCTCTAACGGGATGACATAAATAGAAGTTGAGTGACTGTTTGTGTTCGCGCGGTCGAAAAATACGTTTGGGGTCAGGCTCAACGGCCTGACGCATAGTGACCAGGTTGTGCGTGGAGATGTAAATCTGGCCCAAATATGCGTCTTAGATGCGTCTTCGTGGATGTTGCGCGGAAGCGCTGAGTGTTCGCTTGTGTCTGGCGGAAGTTTCGTCGGGCCCGCCTGGCCGCGACCCTGGTTCGTTGCGTCTTCTCAGCCGTGCTAGTCACTGGCGATGAGGCGCCGCTTCGGCAGTTTGCGCTACGTTAATGGCGATGCCTCGCCTGCCGAGCGGCCGTCGCCCACCTCTGCCAACGAAGTTATGACGATACCACGCGTGCCACGCCCCTTGGCTGCCCCGGGTGTATATAAAGAGGGCACTTGTCTTCCTCATCCTCTCCTCCGCACAAACCCTAGCCAGCACAACCTCCACCGTAGCGCTGTCTCGCTCTTCCTCCAAAGCAACCAGCCCCGCGAGGAACTCCATGGCGGGTCTAGGTGGTCGGCGAGGTGGTCGAGGCCGCGGGCGTGGCCTCCGCGATCGGGGCCGCCGAGGTGGAGCAGCTACGGCCCCACGCTCGTCGCGCTTGCACCATCGTCGTCTTCGTAGGAGAACCGGTGCTTCGAGTTCCTCCTCCGCATTGACCAGGACCCCCTCGTCATCAAGCGGCTTCCAGACAAATTCACCAAGTTTGTCGATGGCGTCGAGCCGGCCGAGTTGCAGCTACGGGAGGCTAGCTGCAACTTTTGTTGGTGGCGTGTCGAGGTCTTGTTCGACGGGCAGGGCAAGATGTACCTGCACACCGGGTGGGACAAGTTCGCCCGCGGCCTCGATCTCATGCTCGGCTGCCAGCTCACCTTCCTCTAAGAGGGGGATGGCGAGATGATCGTCAAGGTGTTCGACGACACATCATGCCGCAGGCACTACCACACCGGCGACTCCGTCTCGAACACCGACAGTCAGAACTGTCGGAGTGTTCCTTCTTTGAAACGAAGATGGCCACAAGACAATTGAAGCCACTAGTGAAGGTTTCTGTATGTTCTCCCTTGATATGAATAACAGAGCTATCATTGCCGGCTGGATTTTCCAGTTTGGGTGATGCCCGAGAGTGTTCTTTCTTGGCAGCAAATATAAGAAACATGTGGTGGCCAACACTAGTTAGGTTTCCCCATTTTGCAATGTTTTACCATGTTTTCAAGTATGTATTAGTTTGTGTAATGTTTGCATCTATATTTAAATAGAAAAAAGAAAAAAATATGCGTTGGGCCGCTGGAGGCACCCCCAGGCGCAAACGGGTGCGCGGACAAAAACGACCATTTTCGCGTCCGCGAGGCGACACAAACGTACATGCGCGGACAATTTAGGCGTCTGTTTTGCGTCGCCCCGTTGGAGATGCCCTTATGACAGAAGTTCGAGAGACCATAACTCTTTTCATAGCCTTCCCTTCAATATGCAGGGACGGAGCCAGCTTTCAACCTTGAGGGGGGCAAAATAGTGTTGTAAACTTCATGAGGGGGGGCAGAGTAAGCTAAATCAGCAAAAAATTAAAGTTCTAGTGAGCAGTATTCTTCATAAAATCCAAACCATAGGGGGGGCTGAGCCCCCCCTCGTCCCCCCTTGTCTCCGTCCCTGTCAATATGCCATCCTGTCTTGCAGCGCTCTATTCTTCCAAGTGAGCCTGTGCTCGGGGAAGCCATTGGAAGCCACTTTCGATGACGAGGCCGGTTCCACATAAACGAATTTGTAAAAGGAAGAAGGATAAAATCCATGGTCAGATTTCGGTATACTAACTTGGACACGGGATTAGGAAATTCCACCCATTTCCACCGGCTCCAGGACAAGAGGGTACCAATGAGTAACAACAACCCAGAACGAGAATATAACCAATAATTTTGCTTATTTGAACTCTTCCATTATGTATCAATTTTTTTTTGAAAGGCGGGCAAAAGCTTTGCCCCATTCATTGAATAAGAAAGAGTTATGATTTGTTACAAGCCGAGTAAAAACTCGGAAGATAAATGATCACTCTCGCGGCATGATAGAACTCAAGTGTGTAGCACCCGCCACGCTCCAAAGAGCCGCCTCTCCTTTAATTTTAGCTACAATAACCATCGGCATGGTGAAAACCTTACGAAAACCCTCCATTGCGCTCGTTCCATTATGTATCAATTGTGGAATCCTGAAACAAGTAATGTTGTGATTAGCAAAAATGTTGTCTTTAATGAATCTGCTATGCTACACTATGGAACAACTATTAATGGAGATGCTGAGAGTGGGTAGAAATCAAGTGTTTAGGTGCAGCATGTTATTGGTTCATGTGGGCATATATAAATCCTGTTTTCGGAAGTACAGGAAGCACAGGCAGAAATACCATCCAAACTTAGTCAAACAAAATTTTAATTCATCGAAACTTTATCAAAATTCCTTAAATTTAAGTTAATTATGTGAATATCAGTAAATTTCGTTCGGTATTACTGTATTATAGTTTTCCGGTTGTAATTTCGGCGGCTGGCTTTTCTACCACATGCATGGAGCCATGAGCTTCGCTGGCGCTTGAGCAGGGGGAGGAGAGGAATTGTCGGCTTGGCGGCTTGGCGCTGGTTAGGCTAGCTAGAGACGTACCCAGATATAGAAAATTCGCAATTATACATACACGATGACATACAATTAGCTCAAACTGTTACGCCACTCATTAGCTAGCTGCTTGCATATCGGCAAATGGCTGTGTAGCTCGATCCTGAGACTAGTAATTATTCGCATCTTCTAAATCCAACTCAAATAGATCAGAACTAGTGTCACTGTCCGAATCGGAATCATCGCCATCTTCCACTCCTTTGACAGCCAGCTGATCATCACCTGACGCTGCGTCAGCAATCTTCAGATGAACACGGTGCTCCTCTTCCAAATTATGCCCGCCGCATCTCACCACCCACCTCTCATCGCCGCCACTGGCGCCCCTCACAACACGAACGCCCTGCAGCCTCCTGTCTCCCACCACCTCTCCCAAATCACGGCTGACAAGAGCAGCAGCTGTGAGAATATCACTGCTCCAACGCGACGACGACGACGAGACCCGAGGCGTCACGACGTCGTGGCTTCCCGGCGTTGTAGTGGTTGTACTGCTTGACGCCGGCAGATTCATACGAAAACTCCCTGCCGGGGACATAAGGGAGCCGAAGAAGGTGGCGAGGTTGCTCTTAGACTTGGCTCCCAGTCCCAGCTCCTGGATGCCGCGGTAGCTTTCCTCCATGTGCTTCATGGCATGCGTAACTTTCACTTGGATCACCAGGTCTTCGGGCTCCCTGACGGCGACGGGGCCGGCAGCAAGGTCGGCGAAGTAGCGCGTCGCTCCGAACACGTCCAGCTCGCCGCCGGAGCTGCCGTGCCGAGCGCGGCGCTGCATCGTGAAATGTTTGAGATGGTCGGAGAAAGTGGCGCCTGTGTGCGCATGCGTGGGGTTTTGCACGTTTATAATGGAGCCGTGGAGGCGGAGGAGGGGAGATGTATGTTGGTGGATTGGATATCATGGCTGAGAGAAGGAATGAATTGATGGGGCAGACGGGGCAGCACGCTGGTGCATCCATTGTCCTGTGCCAAGAAAGCAATGGGTTTTAATGCATGGAAGTGGGGGCATAAATCTCGTCCTTGTTCTCCGGCGAATGGCTGTTGTTGGAGTGTTGGATTGTCCATGTCTACTCCACTCCCCCTGCATGTGAATCTTGCTTTGCTCATAAAGACAGGATTTTCATTACAATGGGTAGAAGAATGCTATAATCGCACATGTTGTTTCATGGGTCTGTCTCTCTCTGTTGTAACAGAGCTATAATTTTTGCAGGTGCACAACATGTAACATAACCAATGTCTATGATTCATTTCACATTTTTTAAAAATTTGAAAGTGTGACATCTAATAATCGGGTGCGGGCGCAGCAAGCTGCAAAATATTCGCTCTCGCATATACAGTCGCCAAAACTGGCACAAACTATTCAGGTGAGCTCACATTTGTTACCGACACTATATTGTGGGCTGAGCTCAGATTAGCACCACAAGCTCGGGCGACCAGCAGCTGGTTCAGGAGATGAACACGTATATCGTCTGCTGTGCTTGCATTTACTTCGATGCCAAATGCAACCGACAGATGGTATGATTAGTTCTGTGGACGCTCTTTCGGTTTCAGGAACACTGCTACGTTTTAACTTTCGCGGTAACTGTACCAGATGCAGGACGCGAATCATGACTCATGACCTGGTTGGGTTGGAGAAGAGGTTCACGATCCGGGGATGATGGAGAGGGGTTATGATCTTGGATAGGATCAGATCGTCAAACGGTACTTGGATGCGTAACATCAGTGATCAGTGCATCCAATATTCCCGCCGTGGGTGTCAAAGAGGAAAAAAGAGACCACCCTGAAGCAAAGGCCTGCCCCTTATCCACTTGGCGATAGCCTCTCCGCCAAACGCTCTTCCACACCCTCCCGCGCCTAAGAACACACCTGCAAGGAATTTCTCTCGCAGTCCTCCTCCGTGGTGCTGAATCCCCATCTAGGCTAGGACCGATTTCGGGTCTAGGTGACGAATAGCTTGCTTGATGATTGGATTGTTCTTCTCAAGGATTTTTCTGGTTTATTCTTTGTGCTAATCCAAATCTTCATTCATCCCCCAATCCATCCAGCTTTTTGCGGATTCGTTCGCGTCAGCATGGCGGGACTGACGGAGAGCGAGATCGCCGGCTTTGCGGTGGGTGCTTTTCTGCTCGGTGCCAGCATCGCCGCGCAAAGGGTCGACGGCTTCATCGCCACTTCGCAGAGAAGGTCCTCGTCCGCTTCTTGATTGCTTGTTCCATTGTCATCTGTTCCTGGGTGCACGCCAATTCCGTTCACGGCCACTTCATGTTAGCGAAATTCAGTGTCCTCCCTGCTACAACAGTAGAACGCATGTAGCCTCGTAGGAAAGGAACCGAATGAAGTAGTTACAAACAAAAATAGAATGAAATCAAACAACCAGTGGCCAGTGGGTACAGTTTTAACATTATACTTTTGATGTAACAACTGACAACACAATGGTGTCATGTTATGCTTGAAACTTAAGTGCAGTGGGATTGAAGTGGTTGGATCCAAGGATTATATATTAAACCTAAATAAATAAGCTTACCAACTACTTAAGGGAAATTTCTTTCCCATTTCAGATCTTCTGAAGGCACCATGAGATTACATACTACAGTATAAATTTCACCGTGCAGTTCACAGATCTATAATGTGGTATATGTTTGCCTTTTGTGGCTGTCCAATCCATGCACTTCTATTTATCTGTTTGTTTTATCCTCTGGTAGAGATCGATCAGTTTATGCAAAGTTGCGAACTAGTTGCCTTATGTCAAACTACAATAGAGAGCATATGTGACTAGTTTTTTTTTCGAAATGGGGAGTGTAACCCCGGCTTCTGCATCATGATGATGCACACGGCATTTTATTAAAAAAGTAATATTTTAGTCTTACAATTCCCATGATGATGCACACGGCATATGTGACTAGTACAAACTAAAATATTAGAAGTGGGAATAAATATGACCGTCTCTTGCGAAATTTATACTGGACAAATACAATGAGCTGATTTATCAAGTGAGTTTTTTTTTTTCAAAATGAGGAGTGCCCCGGCCTCTGCATCGTTAGATGCACACAGCCTTTTAGCAAGTGAGTATTGCACTTCAATGATGCTGTTGTTGCTAATTATATAACCAGATACAAAATGGGGCGTCTGCAATGAAACCCAAGTACCCTTCTTTGGCCTAAAAAACCATGCTGCATTGCAAGTCTTCAAAAGAGAGATCATATATGACCAACAGAAACTCTATGAGAAGTGGAAGTAAAAATGATTTCCTTTTGGGGAAATATGTTCTGAACAAATGGATAGAGCTAATTGGGGTGACCAGGCCAGTTTGAACATAATACTTTTGTTTTGACAATGCAATAGTGTCATGCTATGCTTTATAAACTTAAACAAGTAGAAACTCAAGAGCTTGGATCCAAGGATGTGCTTAGATACTACAGTGCAAAACATGCCACCACCCTGCAGCTGTTTTGAGCTATTCAACTTATTTGTAATGTCGAGTATGCTTGCCTTCTGTAGCTGACTAGCTTTCCAATCCGCCTAGTTTATATTTTAGTTTAATTTATTCATTGGCAGGAAATTTCACACTAGTTGCCTTATGTCAAACTATAAGAATGAGCATATATGATCTGCAGAAGCTGAAATACGGGAAGTGGAAATAAAAGTGAATCGTATGTTGGAGAAAAAAAATTCAGAACAAATGGAGTGATCTATATTTTTATCAAATGAGTATTGCACTGCAATGATGTTGTTACTAATTGCTCGCGAGACACAATATGAGGCATCACTATTGAAACCCAGATATTATCCATTCGTTTACTTAAAGGTGGTACTGTATTGCAGGTCTTTAAACATGTGCAAGCGATGCGGTGATCTTCGCATGGTAGCATGCTCACAATGCAAAGGAGTAGGTTCTGTTAGGAAAGGTGGAACCTTCACATTTGGCATGCTGGAGGATATCTACGAATCACTTGGAGCTGAAACAAACGCAGCTGATTTGGTCGCTTGCTCAAAGTGTCGTTCTAAAGGCCGCCTCATGTGTCCAGAGTGCTCCAAAGTCAGATGACCACTTAACTGTGTTTTGCGATTACTGATGAGAATTAATTGTGCAGTTTGCAAACTACTCCAGTGTTCCATGGAGTGATCGATCAATGGACCTGTGTTTTTTCTTACTTGGCAGGAACAATAGCAAATACTAGTACTGAATATGTACGATCAAATATTTCAGCATGTGTACGGAGTTCAAACTATTTGTTACTTCACATGGTTCTTACACGCTAACTTCAAAATCGTTTTCTTCTGAATGGTCCACACATACGTATTGCAATATGTCCCGTGTTTGATCAGGATGATGCCCTTTAATAATGTTATCATGTTTGAGCCGTTGATCTATCAGACGAGTTTGTCGGCAAAACCATGAAACCGTTTCAGGGAACTGCTAGCATGTATCCCATCCGTTGGTTTTGCTTGGTTCTAGCAAATGAGCTATTACCTACTCCGTGCTCTAGCTTGCATTTGTTTTCATACTAGTAGCATCTGCTTCCTTTGGAATCAGAGTTAAGACAGCAAAATTCAGCCTAAAATATCTAACTCGCCATTAAAAAATCTAGAAACACTACGGGAGAGCCGGCATGTGCCGACGGCCACCCGATGTGCCGACGGCCAAATGTCGGGGCCGTCGGCACAGAAGCCCTCGTCGACCGGCGACGGAGTTGACCGTCGGCATAGGCCGGCCGTCGGCACACTGCATGTTACACCGACGGTCACCGTCGTCGCAACCATGGCCGTCGGCACAAAAATATGGCGCCCGAAGGTCACCGTCGGCACAGATTCACCCGTCGGCACAGGCACTGATAGGTGGGCCCAGCCGTTAGGCTGTCACGGCGCCGTCTAGGCTGTGCCGACGGTGGCCCACGGCGCAACCGCGGCCGTCGGCCCAGATCCTGACAACTGGGTCCCTTCTCCTACTGTGCCGACGGCTGCCCACGGCACAACCTCGGCCGTCGGCACAGCAAATGATGCCCCACCTTTTTTTAACATTTTTTACTACATATAATTGTTAATCCCAATCATTTTTATTTGTTTATTTCTTTCTTACTGCTAGTTTGGCGAACCCCTTTGCGGGAAACCTATATATGTATAAGGGCGGTATAAGGACACACAAGTGATATACTTAAGAACTTAAGACCCAGACACGATACAAAACACTTAAATAAATAGACTCACACACATACCAAAGCGCTTACAGAACTAGACCCACACACGAACCGAAACAGTTAAAGAACTACACCCACACACAGGAACCAAAACACTTAAAGAACTAGACCCACACACAAACCAAAGCATTTAAAGAACTACACCCACACACGAACAAAGCACTTAACACTGGGTCGACACATGACCCGCTAGACACACGGACTCGACACACACATATTAATCAGAGAAGTCGAAATCTTCATCCTCGCTGGGGTGTCCTCTGAAGCGGTGGTTGTGAGGTTCCACGACCACCGTTCATCATTCTCCCCCATGTCGACGCCTCTCCTTTGGCGTACTCGCTTCAACCTCGGCCTTCCTCGCCGCTTTCCCGCCCTCCTCTCTGTACGTCGCTTCTCCTTCCGGAATGCGCGCGTTGCCTCGACGTCTCCGGGATGGTCTCTGCGTGCCATGAACTGCTCGTCCGCCTCGGTGGTATAAATCCGCCGCTGGCCAGCCCTGTGCCGCCGCGCTTCACCCTGTGAGCGAAGTAGCGGCTCAGTAGAGAGACTCTGAGCTTCCGTCAGAGACCTGACCTCGGGAAGTTCATTTCGTGGCGCGGCCGGCCAAACCTCCAAGCCGCAACGTCGTATGCGCGGGCAGCAGCCTCCTTCGTGTAGAAGGTGCCGAGCCACACACGCGTACCACCGGCGGTGATTTCAGCCGCGAAATGTCCCGCGGGCCGCAGGCGAACGCCGATGAAGCCCGTGTTGCTACGGCGACGAGGAGCCATCTCAGCGGCAGCTCAGCTCAGAGGATTTTGTGGTTCTATTGGATGAGAGAAGTGATGGAGAGAGAAATGTTGCTGGTGCTGTTAGTGGAGAAGACATGGCTATATATAGGCCGAAGAGGGGCTGAAACGGCGGGAAAACATGGCGGGAGAGAATGGGCGGGAAAGGGTGGGCGGGAAAAAAGGGCGGGAGAGAAGCAGCGGGAAAGGGTGGGCGGGAAAAAAGAAGGAGAGAGAGAAGCATCGGGAAAGGGTGGGCGGATCTAGGGAATGGCCCCAAAACTTGTGTGTGTCCACATGGCATGCACAAAAATGATTTGTGATGGTTCTACATCCAATGCTACCCCCCGGGTGTGTCCGGCTTCTCGGACAGGGGTTCTACACTTAGCAAGCAGTGCATGTATAGGGGAACTCCTGAGGTGAACGGAGAGAACCTTGGGATCATATGGGATGATCCTTGTTTCCAAATGTACCTATGACCTAACCAAGCTCAAATGGAGGCACACGCCCGGGGACCCCGATGGGATGCGTCAAAGGGGTAGACGGCGCGGTCAACAGAACTAGGGTTTCTTCGAGAAATCGAGCATCGGATCTAGGGAATGGCTCCAAAACTTGTGTGTCCACATGGCATGCACAAAAGTGATTTGTGATGGTTCTACATCCAATGCTACCCCCGGTGTGTCCGGCTTCTCGGACAGGGGGTTCCTACACTTAGGCAGATTCTGCATGTATAGGGGGAACTCCCTCGGAGGTGAACCGGAGAGAACCTTGGGATCATATGGGATGATCCTTGTTTACACATGTACCTATGACCTAACCAAGCTCAAATGGAGGCACACGCCCACGGGGGCCCCGATGGGATGCATCAAGGGGTAGACTGCGCGGTCAACGAGAACTAGGGTTTCGGGAAATCGAGCATCGGATCTAGGGAATGGCCCCAAAACTTGTGTGTGTCCACATGGCATGCACAAAAGTGATTTGTGATGGTTCTACATCCAATTCTACCCCGGGTGTGTCGGCTTCTCGGACAGGGGGTTCCTACACTTAGGCGGATTCTGCATGTATGGGGGAACTCTCGGAGGTGAACCGGAGAGAACCTTGGGATCATATGGGATGATCCTTGTTTCCACATGTACCTATGATCTAACCAAGCTCAAATGGAGGCACACGCCCACCGGGGGACCCCCGATGGGATGCACAAAGGTAGACGGCGCGGTCAACGAACTAGGGTTTCTTTAGAAATCGAGCATCGGATCTAGTGAATGGCCCCAAAACTTGTGTGTGTCCACATGGCATGCACAAAAGTGATTTGTGATGGTTCTACATCCAATGCTACCCCCGGGTGTGTCCGGCTTCTCGGACAGGGGGTTCCTACACTTAGGCAGATTCTGCATGTATAGGGGGGAACTCCCTCGGAGGTGAACCGGAGAGAACCTTGGGATCATATGGGATGATCCTTGTTTCCACATGTACCTATGACCTAACCAATCTCAAATGGAGGCACACGCCCACCGGGGACCCCCGATGGGATGCATCAAAGGGGTAGAGCGCGGTCAACGAACTAGGGTTTCTAAATCGAGCATCGGATCTAGGGAATGGCCCCAAAACTTGTGTGTGTACACATGGCATGCACAAAAGTGATTTGTGATGGTTCTACATCTAATGCTACCCAGTGTGTCGGCTTCTCGGACGGGGGTTCCTACACTTAGGCGATTCTGCATGTATAGGGAACTCCCTGAGGTGAACCGGAGAGAACCTTGGGATCATATGGGATGATCCTTGTTTCCACATGTACCTATGACCTAACCAAGCTCAAATGGAGGACGCCCACCGGGGACCCCGATGGGATGCGATCAAAGGGGTAGACGCGGTCAAGAACTAGGGTTTCGTCCGAAATCGAGCATCGGATCTAGGGAATGGCCCCAAAACTTGTGTGTGTCCACATGGCATGCACAAAAGTGATTTGTGATGGTTCTACATCCAATGCTACCCCCGGGTGTGTCCGGCTTCTCGGACGGGGGTTCCTACAGATTCTGCATGTATAGGGGGAACTCCCTCGGAGGTGAACCGGAGAGAACCTTGGGATCATATGGGATGATCCTTGTTTCCACATGTACCTATGATCTAACCAAGCTCAAATGGAGGCACACGCCCACGGGGGACCCGATGGGATGCAGTCAAAGGGGTAGACGGCGCGGTCAACAGAACTAGGGTTTCTTTAGAAATCGAGCATCGGATCTAGGGAATGGCCCCAAAACTTGTGTGTCCACATGGCATGCACAAAAGTGATTAGTGATGGTTCTACATCCAATCCTACCCCCAGGTGTGTCGGCTTCTCGGATAGGGGGTTCCTACACTTAGGCGATTTGCATGTATAGGGGGAACTCCTCGGAGGTGAACCGGAGAGAACCTTGGGATCATATGGGATGATTCTTGTTTCCACATGTACCTATGACCTAACCAAGCTCAAATGGAGGCACACGCCCACCGGGGGACCCCCGATGGGATGCACAAAGGGGTAGGCGCGGTCAATGAACTAGGGTTTCTTCGAAATCGAGCATCGGATCTAGGGAATGGCCCCAAAACTTGTGTGTGTCCACATGGCATGCACAAAAGTGATTTGTGATGGTTCTACATCCAATGCTACCCCCCCGGGTGTGTCCGGCTTCTCGGACAGGGGGTTCCTACACTTAGGATTCTGCATGTATAGGGGGAACTCCCTCGGAGGTGAACCGGAGAGAACCTTGGGATCATATGGGATGATAATTGTTTCCACATGTACCTATGACCTAACCAAGCTCAAATGGAGGCACACGCCTACCGGGGGACCCTCGATGGGATGCGTCAAAGGGGTAGACGCGCGGTCAACGAACTAGGGTTTCGTCGAAATCGAGCATCGATCTAGGGAATGGCCCAAAACTTGTGTGTCCACATGGAATGCACAAAATTGATTTGTGATGGTTCTACATCCAATGCTACCTCCCCCCCGGGTGTGTCCGGCTTCTCGGACAGGGGTTCCTACATAGGCGGTTCTGCATGTATAGGGGGAACTCCCTGAGGTGAACCGGAGAGAACCTTGGGATCATATGGGATGATCCTTGTTTCCACATGTACCTATGATCTAACCAAGCTCAAATGGGGCACACGCCCACCGGGGGACCCCCGATGGGATGCAGTCAAAGGGGTAGACGGCGCGGTCAACAGAACTAGGGTTTCTTTAGAAACCGAGCATCGGATCTAGTGAATGGCCCCAAAACTTGTGTGTGTCCACATGGCATGCACAAAAGTGATTTGTGATGGTTCTACATCCAATGCTACCCCCGGGTGTGTCCGGCTTCTCGGACAGGGGGTTCCTACACTTAGGCATTCTGCATGTATAGGGGGAACTCCCTCGGAGGTGAACCGGAGAGAACCTTGGGATCATATGGGATGATACTTGTTTCCACATGTACCTATGACCTAACCAAGCTCAAATGGAGGCACACGCCCACCGGGGACCCCCGATGGGATGCAGTCAAAGGGTAGACGGCGCGGTTAACGAACTAGGGTTTCTTGAAATCGAGCATCGGATCTAGGGAATGGCCCCAAAACTTGTGTGTGTACACATGGCATGCACAAAAGTGATTTGTGATGGTTCTACATCTAATGCTACCCCGGGTGTGTCGGCTTCTCGGACAGGGGGTTCCTACACTTAGGCGATTCTGCATGTATAGGGGGAACTCCCTCGGAGGTGAACCGGAGAGAACCTTGGGATCATATGGGATGATCCTTGTTTCCACATGTACCTATGACCTAACCAAGCTCAAATGGAGGCACACGCCCACCGGGGATGGGATGCAGTCAAAGGGGTAGACGGCGCGGTCAACGGAACTAGGGTTTCGTCGAAATCGAGCATCGGATCTAGGGAATGGCCCCAAAACTGTGTGTGTCCACATGGCATGCACAAAGTGATTTGTGATGGTTCTACATCCAATGCTACCCCCGGGTGTGTCGGCTTCTCGGACAGGGGTTCCTACACTTAGGCGGATTCCGCATGTATAGGGGGAACTCCCTCGGAGGTGAACCGGAGAAACCTTGGGATCATATGGGATGATCCTTGTTTCCACATGTACCTATGATCTAACCAAGCTCAAATGGAGGCACACGCCCACGGGGGACCCCCGATGGGATGCAGTCAAAGGGGTAGACGGCGCGGTCAACAGAACTAGGGTTTCTTTAGAAATCGAGCATCGGATCTAGGGAATGGCCCCAAAACTTGTGTGTGTCCACATGGCATGCACAAAAGTGATTAGTGATGGTTCTACATCCAATGCTACCCCCCCCGGGTGTGTCCGGCTTCTCGGATAGGGGGTTCCTACACTTAGGCAGATTCTGCATGTATAGGGGGAACTCCCGGAGGTCAACCGGAGAGAACCTTGGGATCATATGGGATGATTCTTGTTTCCACATGTACCTATGACCTAACCAAGCTCAAATGGAGGCACACGCACCGGGGACCCCCGATGGGATGCAGTCAAAGGGGTAGACGGCGCGGTCAACAGAACTAGGGTTTCTTCAGAAATCGAGCATCGGATCTAGGGAATGGCCCCAAAACTTGTGTGTGTCCACATGGCATGCACAAAAGTGATTTGTGATGGTTCTACATCCAATGCTACCCCCCGGTGTGTCCGGCTTCTCGGACGGGGGTTCCTACACTTAGGCATTCTGCATATAGGAGAACTCCGGAGGTGAACGGAGAGAACCTTGGGATCATATGGGATGATCATTGTTTCCACATGTACCTATGACCTAACCAAGCTCAAATGGAGGCACACGCCTACCGGGGGACCCTCGATGGGATGCAGTCAAAGGGGTAGACGGCGCGGTCAACAGAACTAGGGTTTCGTCAGAAATCGAGCATCAGATCTAGGGAATGGCCCCAAAACTTGTGTGTGTCCACATGGAATGCACAAAATTGATTTGTGATGGTTCTACATCCAATGCTACCCCCCCGGGTGTGTCCGGCTTCTCGGACGGGGGTTCCTACACTTAGGCAGATTCTGCATGTATAGGGGGGAACTCCCTCGGAGGTGAACCGGAGAGAACCTTGGGATCATATGGGATGATCCTTGTTTCCACATGTACCTATGATCTAACCAAGCTCAAATGGAGGCACACGCCCACCGGGGGACCCCCGATGGGATGCAGTCAAAGGGGTAGACGGCGCGGTCAACAGAACTAGGGTTTCTTTAGAAACCGAGCATCGGATCTAGTGAATGGCCCCAAAACTTGTGTGTGTCCACATGGCATGCACAAAAGTGATTTGTGATGGTTCTACATCCAATGCTACCCCCGGGTGTGTCCGGCTTCTCGGACAGGGGGTTCCTACATTCTTGCATGTATAGGGGGAACTCCCTCGGAGGTGAACCTGAGAGAACCTTGGGATCATATGGGATGATACTTGTTTCCACATGTACCTATGACCTAACCAAGCTCAAATGGAGGCACACGCCCACCGGGGACCCCGATGGGATGCATCAAAGGGTAGACGGCGCGGTTAACAGAACTAGGGTTTCTTGGAAATCGAGCATCGGATCTAGGGAATGGCCCCAAAACTTGTGTGTGTACACATGGCATGCACAAAAGTGATTTGTGATGGTTCTACATCTAATGCTACCCCCGGTGTGTCCGGCTTCTCGGACGGGGGGTTCCTACATGGCCGATTCTGCATGTATGAGGGGAACTCCTCTGAGGTGAACCGGAGAGAACCTTGGGATCATATGGGATGATCCTTGTTTCCACATGTACCTATGACCTAACCAAGCTCAAATGGAGGCACACGCCCACCGGGGGACCCCCGATGGGATGCAGTCAAAGGGGTAGACGGCGCGGTCAACAGAACTAGGTTTCGTCGAGAAATCGAGCATCGGATCTAGGGAATGGCCCCAAAACTTGTGTGTGTCCACATGGCATGCACAAAAGTGATTTGTGATGGTTCTACATCCAATGCTACCCCCCGGGTGTCCGGCTTCCGGACAGGGGTTCCTACATAGGCGGGCATGTATAGGAACTCCCTCGGAGGTGAACCGGAGAGAACCTTGGGATCATATGGGATGATCCTTGTTTCCACATGTACCTATGATCTAACCAAGCTCAAATGGAGGCACACGCCCACCGGGGGACCCCCGATGGGATGCAGTCAAAGGGGTAGACGGCGCGGTCAACAGAACTAGGGTTTCTTTAGAAATCGAGCATCGGATCTAGGGAATGGCCCCAAAACTTGTGTGTGTCCACATGGCATGCACAAAAGTGATTAGTGATGGTTCTACATCCAATGCTACCCCCGGTGTGTCCGGCTTCTCGGATAGGGGTTCCTACACTTAGCACTGCATGTATAGGGGGAACTCCCTCGGAGGTGAACCGAGAGAACCTTGGGATCATATGGGATGATTCTTGTTTCCACATGTACCTATGACCTAACCAAGCTCAAATGGAGGCACACGCCCACCGGGGGACCCCGATGGGATGCGTCAAAGGGGTAGACGGCGCGGTCAACAGAACTAGGGTTTCTTCAAATCGAGCATCGGATCTAGGGAATGGCCCCAAAACTTGTGTGTGTCCACATGGCATGCACAAAAGTGATTTGTGATGGTTCTACCAATGCTACCCCCGGGTGTGTCGGCTTCTCGGACGGGGGTTCCTACACTTAGGCGATTCGCATGTATAGGGGGGAACTCCCTCGGAGGTGAACCGGAGAGAACCTTGGGATCATATGGGATGATCATTGTTTCCACATGTACCTATGACCTAACCAAGCTCAAATGGAGGCACACGCCTACCGGGGGACCCTCGATGGGATGCAGTCAAAGGGGTAGACGGCGCGGTCAATGAACTAGGGTTTCGTCGAAATCGAGCATCGAGATCTAGGGAATGGCCCCAAAACTTGTGTGTGTCCACATGGCATGCACAAAATTGATTTGTGATGGTTCTACATCCAATGCTACCCCCCCGGGTGTGTCCGGCTTCTCGGACGGGGGGTTCCTACACTTAGCGTTTGCATGTATAGGGAACTCCCTCGGAGGTGAACCGGAGAGAACCTTGGGATCATATGGGATGATCCTTGTTTCCACATGTACCTATGATCTAACCAAGCTCAAATGGAGGCACGCCCACCGGACCCCGATGGGATGCGTCAAAGGGGGTGACGGCGCGGTCAACGGAACTAGGGTTTCTTTAGAAACCGAGCATCGGATCTAGTGAATGGCCCCAAAACTTGTGTGTGTCCACATGGCATGCACAAAAGTGATTTGTGATGGTTCTACATCCAATGCTACCCCCCGGGTGTGTCCGGCTTCTCGGAGGTTCCTACACTTAGGCAGATTCTGCATGTATAGGGGGAACTCCCTCGGAGGTGAAGAGAGAACCTTGGGATCATATGGGATGATACTTGTTTCCACATGTACCTATGACCTAACCAAGCTCAAATGGAGGCACACGCCACAGGGGACCCCGATGGGATGCAGTCAAAGGGTAGACGGCGCGGTCAACAGAACTAGGGTTTCTCAGAAATCGAGCATCGGATCTAGGGAATGGCCCCAAAACTTGTGTGTGTCCACATGGCATGAACAAAAGTGATTTGTGATGGTTCTACATCCAATGCTACCCCCGGTGTGTCCGGCTTCTCGGAAAGGGGGTTCCTACAAGCAGATTCGCATGTATAGGGGGGAACTCCCTCGGAGGTGAGGAGAGAACCTTGGGATCATATGGGATGATCCTTGTTTCCACATGTACCTATGACCTAACCAAGCTCAAATGGAGGCACACGCCACCGGGGGACCCCGATGGGATGCATCAAAGGGGTAGACGGCGATCAACAGAACTAGGGTTTCGTCGAAATCGAGCATCGGACGTGGGAATGGCCCCAAAACTTGTGTGTGTCCACATGGCATGCACAAAAGTTATTTGTGATGGTTCTACATCCAATGCTACCCCCCCGGGTGTGTCCGCCTTCTCGGACAGGGGGTTCCTACACTTAGGCGTCTGCATGTATAGGGGAACTCCTCGGAGGTGAACCGGAGAGACCTTGGGATCATATGGGATGATCCTTGTTTCCACATGTACCTATGACCTAACCAAGCTCAAATGGAGGCACACGCCCACCGGGGACCCCCAATGGGATGCAGTCAAAGGGGTAGACGGCGCGGTCAACAGAACTAGGGTTTCGTCGGAAATCGAGCATCGGATCTAGGATTTAGGGTTAGGGTTAGGATTAGTGTTAGTATTTGAGATGATATATTCTGTTCTTATTATTTGGAATAAATAGTGATAATGTTTATTTTAAAAAACTAAAAAATAAAAAAATAACTTGTCACCGTCGGCACAACCTAAACCCTATTATTTGAGATGATATAGTTTTAGTATTTGAGATGATATATTCTGTTTTTATTATTTGGAATAAATAGTGACAATATTTATTTAAAAAAATAAAAAAAATAAAAATCAGTGTGCCGACGGTGGCACAACCTGGCCGTCGGCACACTGATGCCACTTAACACGTGGGGTCGACGCGGCGGGGCTGAGCCGCATCTCATCTCCCCCTTCCCTGCCCACGTCGCCGCCGCGCGCCCGCCGCCTCCGCCGTCGCGCGGTCTCCCCACCCGCGCTTCACTCCCGCCGCCGCCTGCTCTCGCACCGAGCCCACCGCCGCGCGGATCCGCGCCGCCCTGCCCCCGCAGCGCACCTCCGCCTCGCCGCCCACGCACCTCCGCCTCCGCCCTGCCCCGACCCGCGCCCAGCCCGAGAGCTCCGGCGCCGCCTGCCCTCCCCGCGCAGGCCCCGGCTCCCTTACCCCCGCCTCGCCCTCGGCCGACCTCCTCCTCCCACCATGGTAAGCCCGGCCCTCCTTGCTCCTTTTTTTTAAATCAAATTTTGTAAATCGATAGTTGTAGCAATTAGGTTTATGGATTTGTAAATCGGAATATTAATGAAATTGAAAACAAAATTGAATTAGAAATGCATCCATAGTGAGCACCCCGCATTTTATTAGAAATGTTAATGAAATTGAAATGAAAATTGAATTAGAAATGTATCCATAGTGAGCACCCCACATTTTATTAGAAATGTTAATGAAATTGAAATGAAAATTGAATTAGAAATGTTAATGGAATTAGGTTTATTCATCTATCATTGACAAATTTTTATTATTTTAACTAGGTCCCGTAGTGAGCACCCCGCGTGACGACCCCGGATCTTGCGGCGCATCTCTACGGCCGTCGACATCGCCGGTTGTTCGACTACTTCCTCTACAGCCGAGGGTGAGCTGAATTGCCGACTCCCCCTTCGCATTTTTTATGTCATTAGATTTAATTTCTCCGTCAAGTCGCGTAACCTAGGTGTCAATTCCCGTCCGCAAGCGTTACGCGGATAAATATGCATTAGTGGTCAGCATATTTTGAACCGTAACGCTTGTGGCATTTACGGGATAGTCGCCGGATACGTTTTCCACGTTCTGCTCGGGTGCGAGACAGGATTTCGTCAGCGCTCTCTGTTGTTCTCCGGATGCACATCCTCTCGGCTTTTTGCCGAGACATGTCGGGAGAGCAGCGAGGTGCTGCCGAAATTCTGTCTCGCACCCGAGCAGAACGTGGAGAACGTACCCAACTACGGGTCCGGGGGCTGCTAGGAGCCCACCTAGTAGAGATGTAGGTTGATGCACGCGTTTTCGCCGGTAGAAAAATAAAAATATGATGCATTCAATTTCATGCTACTATTTGTTGTTTGTCATGCAATAAAGCAGGATGGCTGATAATGAGTGGATGTACAGTGGCCGTGTTAGTTCGACTCAAGTGACAGATGAATGGAAATGGAAGACAGATTTGTTAGTGAAGGAGTTAGCTCGTGGTTCGAAGGGGGTCGTTCGTCCCCGTTGCCCTTGCAGTGTCTGCAGGAGGCGTCATCCTAAGGATATTCTAGAGATGACTAAACACCTTTGGTGGAATGGGTATATGCGTGACTACGACCCGCCGGTCGACTTTTCTCGGCACGAACGTGATAGAGGTGAGGTGATGCGGCAGCGGATCGATGGCAATGAGAACGATGGCATCTTAAACTTGCTAGATGATCTTCGGGATGCTGACATGCCAGAGTTACCATGGGACGAACAGTCTGAACCGGAGGAACCGCCTGAACCGGAGGGACCGCCACAACCGGAGGAACTTCCAGAGGAGGAACCTGAGCCAACCGCGAGGGCCTTCATTGATATGATGGCCTCAGCTAGGAGGCCTCTATACCCGGGTGCAAAAATGTCTCAACTTGATGGCATCACGCAGTTGCTAGCCGACAAGTGCATGTTTGAGAGTACTCGAGCATCCTTTGAAAAGACTCTGAACACAGTAGGTAACATGTTGCCTGAAGGTCATTGCTTGCCCAAGACCATGTACGAAACGAAGAAAATCTTGAAAGCATTGAAAATGGATTATGTAACATATGATGTCTGTCCAAAACTTTGCCTTTTGTTTTGGAAAGACTATGCGGATGACAAGTACTGTGCCAAGTGTGGTCACTCTAGGTATCATGAGGTAGATGTAGGCAATGGTCAGAAGAGGCAGACAAAAGTAGCCATAAAGATTCTTCGTTATCTCCCATTCATCAAAAGAATCCAGCGGCTTTACATGTTCGAGGAGACTGCCAAGCAGATGACATGGCATAAGACCGGGATAAGATTGCAGGACGAGAAGAAACGGGTACCCATGGTACATCCATCTGATGGTCAATCATGGAAGCACTTCGATGAAAAGCACCCAAATGAGGCAAGTGAGGCTCGGAATGTTAGAATTGCGATAGCAACCGATGGATTCAACCCATATGGTATGTCGACTGCCGCGTACAGCTGCTGGCCCGTGTTTGTTATTCCGCTCAATCTCCCTCCCGGAGTCGTAATGCAAAGGAAGAACATATTCTTGTCGATGATCCTTCCAGGGCCTGAATATCCAGGGAAGAAATTGAGTGTCTTAATGCAACCACTTGTGGATGATTTGCACCACTCGTGGCATCACGGTACATTGACATACGACCGAGCATCAAAGAGAAACTTCATCATGAAAGTTTGGTTCCACTATTCGATGCATGACCTACCCGGGTACGCCCTATTCTGTGGGCATATAGCTGGTAAGTTTCCATGCCCAGTGTGCAGGCACGAACTAGAATTCAGGCACCTAAAAGTTGGACACAAATATGTTGCCTTTGACAAACACCACAAGTTCCTCAGTCCAGGGCATCGGTTCAGATCTGACAAGAAGAACTTCACGAAAGGCGTAGTTGTGCTTGAACATAAAGAAATACCAAAGTTCGATGGTGCAACTGTTGATGCTGAGCTACGTGCTCTCCAGCCTAGTAAGGAACCCGGCCACCAATTTGAGGGATATGGTAAAACGCACAACTGGACTCACATAGCAGGCATAACAGAGCTCGAGTATTACAAGGACCTTGAACTTCCCCATAATATTGATATCATGCACACCGAAAAGAATTGCGGGGAGGCACTCCTTAACACCTGCTGCAACATACCAGGCAAGTCAAGGGATAATGTTTCAGCTAGAGTCGATATTGAGGAGATATGCGACAGGGTGGCTCTACACATGCAGCCTCCTAAGGGCAATCGAAAAGGTTGGTTAAAGCCGCATGCCAAGTATTATCTTGATAGCGCCGACAAGAAGGAGGCATTTACGTGGCTCAAATATGACGTGATGTTCCCTGATGGTTATTGTTCGAATATGAGTAAGGGAGTCAATCTTGCTACAGGAAAAATAAACGGGCTCAAGAGTCACGACTATCATATATGGATTGAGCGGCTGATGCCGGTGATGCTTCGAGGGTATCTCCCCGATCATGTCTGGCGAGTGCTTGCGGAGGTGAGCCATTTTTTCCGCACGGTCTGTGCTAAGCAGATATGTACCGAGGTGATTGAGAAGCTGCAGAAGCAAGTGCCGGACATGCTATGCAAGTTAGAGATGATATTCCCCCCAGGCTTCTTCACTCCGATGTTACATCTCATCGTGCATCTCGCCAACGAGGCACTCTTGGGGGGACCGGTGCAGTATCGTTGGCAGTTTTGTATTGAGAGGGAGTTCAAGTATATTCGGTACAAATGTGGAAACAAAAATAAGATTGAAGCATGCATAGCTGAGGCAACTCTCCTCCATGAGATGGCAGACGCCACGACAATGTACTATGCCAATGATGTGCCCACTAAGCATAACCCGGTCGCTCGGTACAATTCCGACGAGCCCAAGCGTGACCCAAAGCTCTTGCTCTTCCAATATCCCGGTGGCAAGGCCGGTGCCTCAAAAGTGGAGAACATTTCGCCAGAAGAGAAGGATTGCATAATGCTTTACGTGCTTATGAACATGGAGGAAGTGGTCGATTTCATGAGGTAAAATGATGAACCAATTACTTTGCAACCAGTAACTTGGTTTTGGTCTAATACGTATTTTCTCCTTTCAGCCAATTCCATGATGAAATGTGGTCAGGAAGAAATGGTCCCACTCCCACGCAGTGGTACTCTCTGAAAGAGGGTGCCCCGCCCTTAAATAAAAGCTTCGTGAACTGGTTCTATGAAAAAGTAATTTCTCAAATGTTCCTCTTACTTTGCAATCCGTGACTTGTCTTATTACACGTAACTAATGCACAGAATAATCTGAACTGAACTTGTAGGGAGCTGATCCCAACGTTGAGATGACAGACGAGTTGAGATGCGTTTCCCAGGGTTTTAACCGTAGAGTCCATACGCATGAGAAGTATGATGTAAATGGGTATCGCTTCCATACGGAGTTTCACCAGAAGAACCGGCCTAATGCAAAAACAATAAATACTGGGGTCTACACCCGCGGAGCCGATGATCTTGATTACTATGGAAGGTTACAAAAGGTATACGAGTTGACGTTCAACAACGCAAACATAGAACTCAAGCTCTTTGTGTTCAAATGCCACTGGTTTGACCCACACGGTGGAATGAGAAGCACCCCCTCCATTGGTTTAGTTGAAGTTAGGCCTACAACCACCTACAGCGGATCCGACGTCTATGTTGTGGCTCACCAAACCAAGCAAGTTTATTATTTGTCCTACCCATGTCAGAATGAGGAACTCATGGGCTGGGAAGTCGTGTTCCAGGTATCGCCACATGGTAAGCTACCCATCCCCTCCGAGGACGATTACAACAACATTGACCCGGTAACATATGAGGGAATTTTCTATCAAGAGGAAGAGCAGTTCGGGGACCTTCAAATAGACATAGGTCTTCAGGAGCTCCACAACGATGTACAAATGCGTGGTGAGACCGTGGTGGACCTGAAGGACATAGCTATGCTCACCAAGCGCAATGCGAACAAAGACAACATTGTCGAGACTCAACCGGAACCCAATGCCGACCATGAATACTCATATGATACTGATTTTGATAGTGAGGCTGAGAACCCAATGCCTAGAGATGAGAGTGGTGATGAATGGTGAGGGTCTTTTATGCTTAGTACCTACATTATCATTATGCTTAATACATACATTTGTCATTATGCTTAGTACCTACATTGTCATTATGCTTAGTACCTACATTTTTCATTATGCTTAGTACCTACATTTTTCATTATGCTTAGTGTTTACTCATTTTCAACATGCTTATTAATTATTTTCTCTTTTCTTATGCAGGTAATTGCCCAATATGAGCGGACGGAAGGCATCATCGAGCTCCTTGCTTGATCAGATGCATCAGCGGAAGCCAGGGCCGGGTGCTTCCAGACGGAGTGGAAGACCCATTGTTCCCACCCGGCGTTACGAAGACGCAAACGGAGGACGGGGAGGACGAGGGGGTGGACGAGGGGTGGACGAGCTGGAGGACGAGGGGGAGGACGAGCTGGAGGACGAGGGGGAGGACGAGCTGGAGGATGAGGGGGGATGCACAACTCCTTCTAGCTGACATTCCCTCTGCTTCTGGCTCAGTGGCTTCACAGTCTATGGACGAGGAGGAGGACACTAGGGAGGAGGAGGAGGAGGACACTAGGGACGAGGAGGAGGAGTCTAGGGACGAGGAGGCTTCGACGGAGATGGCTCCGAAGAAGTTGCGGATTCGTGGGGAAGCGCAGGTTCCCGATGAGAGTAAGGAACCTGCTACGGAGGATGACAAGTGGCTCCTTGTCCCAGGAAAGATAGAGTAAGTAGTAAGGTGATTTCATTTTTGTTATGACACTTAGCATTTTTCTAATGTTTGATAATTGTGCAGAAATTTCACATATACGGGGAAGAATGTCCGCGTGCCAGGGAGTCTGATTGGAGCTGCTATTAGGAAGTACTGGCCGGGGATGTACACTCCGATCCTTGGAGGCGAGTCCAAGCTAGCCTACACTTGGGAAGACTTTGAGATAGCGCCTTACCCTGGCTTTACTTCCGCCGCCGACACCGTGATCAAGAAGTTTTGGGTACGTAATGCATACTCTTTGGGTTTCGTTCATATGTAGTTGATTACCCCACCGTGATAACTCATGCCTCTCACACTTTCTGTTATGCTTGATTGCAGCGCAATTATAGGGTGGCGACTGAGCATAAGGAGAGGGCGGACGTGATACTCCGTAACATGTGTCGGAAGTTGACACGACATCAGTGGTACAACCAGAGGATCACGTGCATCGGCCACTTCTATGCTGAGCAGGGCGTAAGGTACACAAAGCCTGAGATTGTGCAGGGACTCGCCCCGGCTATGACGATAGAGGACTTCATGTTGGTAAGTAATTGTCAATGCGATTCTATGTACTGCGGCTAACTTGCAACTATATTGTTTGTTCTTCAAATGAGTTTTGATTTTGCAGGTTGTACCACATTGGGCTGATAATAAGAGGGCCGCCTTCATGGAGTTGGTCAAGAATTGGGTCGGCGAGAACCCCGATTTCAAGGCCGTGAGCGACCGGAACAAGGCCAACCGTGGGCATCAGGGAACACACAGTGCGGGGAGCTGCAGCACCGATCGCTATCGAGACCATCTGGTACATATAAAAATGGAACAAGCTGCATTTTTTTGATTTTCGATGATATGCATAACATTTGTTTTGTGATGCAGGGGAAGAAGCTCGGGAGGGAAGTTGGTCAGATGGAAGCGTGGACGCACATGAAGCTGGTGACGCCCGGTCCGAACGAGCCTCGGCCCGCGCCTGAGATGTACTACGGCAAGGCCAAAGAGAGCAAGGAAAAATACTGCGAGGAGTACGCCAAGCTCCATCCAGAGGTGGAGGACCCTATGACCGAGCCGGTCGACGAGGTGGCGATGATGCTGGCGGGGTCCGGCCAGCCGCATGGACGTCCTGCCTGCCTTGCTGGGGGTTTCAAGCCTCAGAGGAACTTCACGCAGATCAAGGCTACCCTCCCCTCCGGCAGCTACGCTACCTCCTCGCGGACTACATGCCGTTCTCGGGTAGAGGTAGATGTAAGTCATCCACACTTTCATCCTCTGTTTTGACTCTTGTTCCTGAATGGCTATGTTGATGAGACACATTATTTCTGAAATTGTAGACTCAGCTCGAGGAGGCCTATGAAGTAGCTTACGAGGAGTATCTCGAGAAGATTAAGGAGCATGACCTTGTGAGAGATGCCTATGCCCAGTGGACGAGCAACCAGATGGCGGTAAGTTTCAATCTCTATGGTTGCAAAACATCATAAGTCCCCATGTTTGAATCTGAGCTATCTCTTCCGTTTCTTGCAGAGTTTCACTCGGTTCATGATGACTGGAGTGCGAGAGGAACCACTCCCAGAGCCACCTCATCCGGGGCCGACGCCGTGTTCCCGTCCAAGGAAGAGTTCTATTGCATGTACAAGCGTCAGCGTCAGTTGACCCCGGTAAGTTGCTAACTTGGCTAAGTTGCTAACTTGGTGTTACATGGCTAAGTTGCTAACTCCCTCCAACATGTAGGGATTGGGAGAATCCGGGAACGACACTCCTTGTGGTACGCCGATGCACCCCGGTCGCCATTCTCCTGGTGCTTCTGCCGAACCTCGGCATGGTTCTGCTTCCGGTGGCTCTCGTTGTGGTTCTACCTCCCCGAGCACCGTCGAAGTATTCCGGCCTCGCTTCACCCAAGCGGAGCTAGATGAGTACTCGGGTCCGCCGGGTGGTGCACCACCATAGTTTCTACATTGTACTAGCACATGATGACACGCTCCATCTTTGTAGTGGATCCCGTGTATGTACCATGGTCTTGTATGCTATATTTGTGCTATTTGTGAGATTTGATGCTATATTTGTGAGATTTGGTGCTATACGGTGATATCTTTGTGCTCTATGGTGCTATATATGTTACTGGATATTCAATGTTATAATATGTGCATTTTGTGCGATTTTCTGAGCAAATTGAGCCAAAATGGCAAAAATCCGAAAAAACCTGGGCCGGCTGTGCCGACGGTGACACCGTCGGCACAGCCGGCCCAGGTTTCGCGCGTTTTTCCAGTTTGAATGCCACCGTTTTGCCGCCAGTTCTGGAAAAAAAAAGCAAAACTGTGCCGACGGTGTAACCGTCGGCACAGCTGGGGACGTTGACGGCAGCCGGCGTGACGGCTGGTTGGCTCTGCCGACGATGGGGCGGCCGACGGCCACCGTCCAGCCGTCGGCGTACGACTGTGCCGACGGTGACCTGCTACGCCGACGGTGCGTGCGCAGACCCCGACGCCTGCTGTGCCGACGGGGAGACGCTGACGGGGAGACGCCGACGGTCACCGTCGGCAGAGCCTGTGCCGACGGTGAACCTTACTGTGCCGACGGTGCGGGGCCGTCGGTGTAGCCGGTTGTTCCCGTAGTGAAACATTGCCATGAGATCTTTCTTGATAGTCTCCCAGAAGTGTTGGTAACAAAAGAAAGGGAGGCCATCAGAGCCGGGAGCCCCATGTGAGTAGGAATTAAAAACTGCTTTCTCGACTTCTTCCTTACGGAAAGGAGCTTCCAGGTTTTGATTTTGCTCAGCTCTGATCTTCTCTTGATGAGAGAAGAAATCATCAGCAAGAGCTCTTTGTAACATGCTTGCATCATCATCTATCACTGGCCCAGCAGGCCTCACTGCAAGAGACTGCGAGTGGAGAGTCTGAGACAGTGATGTTAACAACCGTAATTGTACTTAACTTGTATGACGTGATAGGCTAGGTGTTAATTAGCTTGTTTAGTTAGCATCCTAAGAAAAAAACATTTTTTTCGTTATAAATGTAACAAACCTGGTTTGGGTTGTTCTTTATAAACAGCACGCGAGACACCCCCAATTGGTGTGACAGTCAAACCAAAAACCCTTGGCATTGCAAAGCTTTTCAGGTGAATGAAAGTACTGACAAGAAAATGGAAATCGACTGGGAAATAGCTGCATGACGGTGCTAAGTGCGATGTCACCTGGGAGCTCATATTCGAAATGCAATTTTTTAGATAAAGCAGCAACAGCCCAGCCTCTGCATCAATTGATGCACACAACCTTTTATTAAAACTATCAAGTATCAAGTATCAAGTATCAAGTATCAAGTATGAGAAACATAGGAAAATAAAATACAATCACGGATCCAACTTGGTTGCCACATAAATCAACCAATCAAACAACAAATATCTAAATAGGCTAGCCATACTCTATCCTATTATTATGTCGCCACCCAATAGCCCGGTAATAGAAATCCTGAGTAACCGCCAGCAGTCTGTTGCAGCCAGTATCCATATCCTTGCGCTGATCCTCCGGTCGCAGGAAAGCCCATAAATGTATCCAATGCACAGCTCGATGAATTACCTGCAAAGGAGGGATGGTAGGCTCCCGCGACGCGCCGGGCGACGCGGCGGACGGCGCCCCTTCGCCCCCGCCTGCTCCTCCGCCTCCGGCGGCCTGCAACCCTCCCAGCAACCATAGGGATAGCCACCCACACCCTCCCTCCTCCCCTCCTCCCTCGACCGCTGGTGCTGAGTCGTGCGCCCCTCCACCGCCGTGTGGAGCTGCTCGCCAGGGCTTCCTCTCCAGCTCGACGCCGCGGTCGCTCTCCCTCGACCCTCAAGCCCTCCCGCCGCCGTTCTCCACCCCAGGCGAAGCCTTCCTGCAGCTCACCCTTCAGAACTTCTGCACCACGGTATGTTCCCCGGTGGCTCCTGGTTCGCCGTTGTTTGTGCCGTCGCCGGTACACATCGCGGTGCGCCATGAACGCCGGCAGCCTGTCTCCTCCTCCTTAGTCTTTCAGATGCTGCAGTTTTGGTTGGGATCCAAGTTCGAACGGCTCTTGGTCTCTGAGGTTGGCTGTAACGTCTTCCGGCTCGTCGTCGCCTCCCCGCGCCTAGCTTCGTTCTTGGTCACGCTCGGTGGCCTTCGGCATGGCCAGCTTCTGGCGCTGTTCTCCTTACCGCTCGCTTCGGATGCCCTGGTCAACTGTGGGCCTCTTCCTGGGCCTCGGTCCACGCTTTCCTGCACCATGACGCACCCCCTCCCCTTGGCTGTTTCTGGGCCTCTCTGCCCACCTCGGGCCGCCCCCTCTCAGCCCTCTCTGCCTCGCCTGGTCAACCCGTGCTGCCCGTGCCCTAGTTCCCCTAGTCCCTCGGTCACGCGGCCGCCTCCTGCCAAGCGCTTGCGCCGCCCACCTACATGCATCTCCCTCCTCTCCCCTGGCATCCTCCCTGCGCCCTTCGGTCCGCTGCCTTGGCAAGTGCACCAGGCCCGTGAGCATTCCCCCTTTCTCGCCCCAAACCGCTCAGCTCCTCCTCCAACCACCGACCTCCCCCCTGCTCCCCTTCCCGTTTTGCTCTCACCGTGCCCGCCCAGTCCGCCTTCCTCTTTCGGGAGCTTTGGAGCTCGCGCTGCCACGGATGGCGCCCCTGCACCCTCCTACTTGCAGGTGGCGGCCTCCCCTTGTAAGCCCCTCCCCGCCCCATCCCAATCCACTCCACCGCCGCTCCGCCCCTTCACCCGCCGCTGTTTTCGCTGCCTCTCCCGCCACCACCTGGTCGCCGCCTGCCGGGATCCCCTGTGCTGCCACCGCTGTCGCCACTCCGGCCACAAAGAGCGGTCCTGTAAGTGCCCTCCTTTCTCCCGCTCCGCCCCGGCCTCGCCTTCCTCTCCGCCCTCCAGGACCCTCCCTCAATCCTCCTTCATCTCTTGTGCCAGATCCCTCATGGAGGCTGCCGGTGCTCCCGTCAACGGCATGGACTCGGACAGCAGGCGCCGCTGCACCCTCTGTTTTGCTGATGACCATGAGCGCCAGTCCTGCCGCCTGGTTCTGCCGGAGCCCGCTGCCGTGCCTCCCCCTGTTTTGGCCGGTGCTGTGGCTGCTGCGGAAGAAGTGGAAGATGAGGAAGAAGAAGACCCGGAAGAGCTCGTGTTTGAGGAGGATTTTGACGCTGTTGTTGAGCCTGCGGCTCAGCTCGGTGATGATTTCATCCCCATTCCTGCTGCTGCTGATGAAGCCAGCGAGGAGGAGGACCACTTCCTCCCCATCGTCAACGCCACGGAATTTCTTCTTGCCCCCGAGCCTGGGCTCCAAGATGCTGCTTCGGATGAGGATGCCATCTCTGGCTCTGCTCTGGCTGACTCCGAAGACTTGGCGGTGCCGACCCGGCCCGACCACATAGACGTCTATATGCCTTTTGTCAACCTCCGCCACTTCGACCATATCGCCTATGCTTTCGCCACTCCACCCACCCAAAACCCTGACTCCCTCATCCTCCAAGCAGCGGAGCTTGGCTGCGGACCCGATCGTGTTTCTCTGTTCCCCTCCTCCGATGGTGCCCGTGTGGCTGTCTTTGCCTCTGATGCGGACAGGGAACACGCTGTTGGCAATGGGCCCTTCTTTGGCCGTGAAGTCTCGGTCTATTTCCGTCGCCATGACGAGACCGACCAAAGGTTCATCTTTGAGCATGAAGCTATGGCGGCCTTGTCCATCAGCCGTTTCCCCTTCGAGCATTGGCAGAGGCAGCTTATCCCCCACTCAGCCGGCCCCTACGCCAACCCGCACGACATTGACCCCATCTGCCTCACCGGGGTGGATTTCCAAGCTGTCTTGGTCACGGTCAAGGCGGAATCCATCACCGACATCCCTCTCAACCTGGCTGTCAAGAACTACTGCAGCATTGGAACTCTCAGTGAGGTCACCATCATTGAGTTTGAGGATCTGGCTGCCGGCTCAGGGAATTCCTCCGGACCGGACCTTGAGCCTATTCCCGACGCCGCTTCCGAACCTGATGACGAAGAAGTGGTCGACCTTGAGGGCGGAAATGGCTACGCTGACGCCATGGAGATGCTGGGTATTCCGCCGCCCTTGGTTCCTCAAGGGGAGCCGTCCAGCGCTGCCCCGGCTGCAGCCCTGGTTTCCCGCGCCCTCGCCAAGGCCCCGCCGCTGCCCACCGTCTCCGGCGCCCCTATCCTCTCCAAGCCTGCCTCTGTGCAGGTGCTGCTTCGGCTGGGCTTTTTTGATGTGCTTGTCATTGGCTCCTCCGGTGAGCAGCTCTCTCTCCGCCTTCCGCTGCGCAAAGCTGCATCCGACAAAGGATCCAAGGGGCTCATGGTGGCCAACTTCACCACCGCCTCCGTCGGGCTGCTCGACTCGGTGGCGCTGCTGGGGCCCCTGCGTCGCCCCGCCCTCTCCGTCGACGTCCTCGCCCGCGCCTCGACGGCCCTGCCTGGCGCCCACGTCTCTTTGGCTGTTGCCAACGGCTTGGCCTTGGGCAGCCTGGCTCAGCTGCCGTCTCAGCCTGCGGATGGGGCTGGCATGGCCGGCCCGGAGTTCGCTCGCCTCTGCGAGGCTGGCAGCAAGGACGGGTCTCCGCCACCCACTCTCGCTAGCCCTGCTGAGGCCGTCTCCGAGCCTCTCCTGCCCCCGGCCTCCCCGGTGCGCCAAACTCCGGTGCAACTTCTGGCTGCCGAGGCTCCCTTTGTGGCTGGTGCTGTCTGGCAGGCTCCGCCGCCTCCCCCGCAGCTGCGACGCTGCTCCCGCCTGGCCAGCGCGCGCTACGTCTCCATTATAGACAAGGCCATGGCTAGGAAGATGGAACTCAACCAGGGGCCCGCAACTGCTCCCAGCCGCCGCGGGGAGCTTTCTGCTGATGCCCTCCTGGCCGTCGCCCTCGAGGAAGGAGGCCCGCTGCCAAAGGAAGATGTTGGGGCCCTTGCTGCAGCCTGCGACATCCAGCTCGCTGAGCTTGCGCTTGCTGAAACCTCAGCTCCGGTGTCTCCCGTTGCTCCATGATTGAGACAACCGTCGCTCCTGTGGCTCGCTACCCCTGCTATCTTATGTTTCTGGCTACCTGGCCCCTTGATGAGAAGGCTGTTATCCGTTCTACCACCCTGGTCTGGACTATGTCTCGTTTCTCCTATTTCCTTTTGGGCAGCTCTGTTCGCCCTTGTAACCGTCGCTGTGGTACTTTGTTGTTTATGTATGACCTCTATTCCTACCTGACTATGTCCGGCTGTTTGAGTTCAGTTTCTGCTGCTTATGCTTGTGTCCTGATGCTCGGTCCTCCTCGGCGCCTCCTTGTTCTTGATGTTGATTAAAATTCTTATTGACTGTTGGAACGTGCGCGGCCTTGGGCAACGCCGCAAACGTGACGATGTTAGGGCCGCTATTGAGTCGGCTCTCCCGTCTATTCTTTGCCTCCAAGAAACCAAGTTTCCTGACATTACCAAATTCATCGCCTCCTCTTTCCTACCCCAATCCCTCCGCTCCTTCGTTTTCAAGCCTTCGGAGGGCGCCTCCGGTGGTATTGCAACTGCTTGGGATGCTCGGAATTTAAAACTTCTGAGCCACTCCATCGACGACTTTTCCATCACTACAACTTTCTCTTGGCGGCCCGACGACCTTTCTTTTACTATCGTTAATGTCTACGGTCCCTGCCTGCACCACCAAAAAATTGACTTCCTCTCCTCTCTTGAAAACATCTTTGCTACCCTCTCCGGCCCTGTCGCTTTCGTTGGCGACTTCAACCTCATTCGCACCCCTCGGGATAAGTCCAACAACAATTTCAATGCCACCGAGGCCGCCTTTTTCAATGATTTCATTAACAATCTTGGGCTTTTGGAAATCCCTCTCCTCGATCGCCAGTTCACCTGGTCAAATATGCAAGATCCCCCCACCTTGGCCCGCCTCGACAGGGTTCTCGTCAATCCTGATTGGAGCCTGGGCCTGCCTGACTCAACCCTCACTTCCTCGGCCCGACCCACCTCCGATCATGTGCCCCTCCATCTTGCCGCCTCTTCGAAGGCTCCTAGAAGCAAAGTTTTTCGTATGGAAAACTCTTGGGTGCTTCATCCGTCTTTCCCCCCCCCCCTTGTTAGTGCTAACTGGCTGAGTGTGGGATCCACCCATTCTCACCTTCCTGCTATGGGGCGCCTTTGTCTTAAGCTTAAACGAGTCCGGGCGGCTGCTAGAGCCTGGGCAAAAGATCGCAAGCTTCCTCCCGTCTACCTCAATAATTGTCGCGCCGTCATCTCCTTTCTTGATCGCTTAGAGGAAACTCGCCCCCTCTCCCTCCTTGAGTCCCGCCTTCGCCACCTCGCCAAGTCTAACCTCAGCCAAAAAAATGCTGACCGCGCCACCTATTGGCGCCAAAGGGCTAAAATCAAAAACTGTGTCCTTGGGGATGAAAATTCCAGATACTTTCACCTCTGCGCCTCTCTGCGCCTCTGGCCGCCTGCAAAAGAACCAGATCAAGAACCTTGACAACCAGGACGGGGTTCCCGTCTTCTCCCACCCTGCAAAAGCCGGCATCCTCCATGAGTTTTTCAAAAATCTTCTTGGCACCCCCGTCCATGCTGACGATCGACTGGACTGGGAAAACCTTGTTACCTCTACCTCCCTTGATTCCACCCAGGCTGCCTCCCTCGTTCGCCCCTTCTCCCTCGAAGAAATTCGCGTTGCCCTTTTCTCTATGAATAATAACTCCAGCCCTGGCCCTGATGGTTTCGGTCCTGCCTTTTTCAAGAGAAACTGGGATCTTGTCAAAGGCGCTCTCTATGACTCTTTGGCCAGTTTCTACGACCTCTCCTCTGACCTTCGCCCCATAAACAAGACCTATATCGTCCTCCTTCCCAAAAAGGAAGGGGCAAACAGGCCGGACAACTTTCGGCCGATCTCCCTCCAAAATTGCTGCCTTAAGATTCACTCGAAGTGCTTGACCCTTCGCCTTAAGGATCTTATCCCTTTTCTCGTCCACCCGGACCAAACGGGGTTCATCTCCGGGAGGTCCATTGCAGAAAACTTTGTCTACGCCGCTGACCTGGTCCAAACTTGTCACAAGCGGGGCGCCCCTGCCGCGGTTTTCAAGCTCGATTTTCGTAAAGCCTTCGATTCCATCAGCTGGGACGCCCTCGACCGTATTATGATGGCCAAAGGTTTCCCTGAGCTCTGGCGGGCTTGGATTAAGAGCCTCAACTACTCTAGCCAAACAGCGGTCCTCCTTAATGGGGTTCCTGGGAGGTGGATCCAATGTCGGCGTGGCCTTCGGCAAGGTGACCCCCTGTCCCCCTTCCTGTTCAACATCATTGTTGACGTCCTCCAACAGATGCTTCTCAAAGCTTCCCGCGAGGGGCTTCTCCTCCACCCGTTGGTTGACGATCTCCCTTGCCCGGTTCTCCAATACGCTGATGATACCCTCATCATCATCAGAGCTATCCCCGATCATGTCGCCAATCTTAAAAACCTCCTTGACGACTTCTCGACCGCTACTGGCCTCACTATCAACTTCCATAAAAGCACCTTTGTCCCAATTGGCACTCGTCCAGATGAAGCCCTTGCCATGGCCGAACAATTTGGTTGCTCTGTCTTCTCCTTTCCCCAAACTTACCTTGGTCTCCCCCTTTCCACCTATAAGCTCCGCCCGGCAGATTTCGCCCCCATCATCCACAAAAGCGATATGCGCCTTTCTGGATGGCGCGGCCGTTGCCTTCCTATTGGTGGACGGCTGATCCTCGTTAATTCCGTCCTCACTGCCATGGGCGCCGGCCTTCTCCCCGCTGGGGTCGTTGAGGCTATCGATAAGAGGCGCCGGGCTTTCCTCTGGACCGGGGAAGAGACCTGCAATGGGGGGAGCTGCAAAGTTGCTTGGGATGATGTCTGTGTCCCCAAAAAGCTTGGTGGCCTCGGCGTTCTCTCTATCCGCTCCCAAAACTCCGCTCTCCTTAGCAAATTCCTCACAAAACTCCACTCTGACACTGATGCCCCCTGGGCTCGCTGGCTTCGCCGCTCCTTCGGATGGAATGGATCCAGGGATCTTGGTGAACGCCACCGCCTGGACACCCCCGTCTGGAAAGGTATCGTGGCTGGCCTTGCCTCTTTCCGTCTCATCTCCAGAGTTTGCATTGGCAGTGGCGCCTCCACCTCCTTCTGGTTTGACCTTTGGATTGGAGACTCCACGCTTCAAGATCGTTTCCCTAACCTCTTCTCCCACTCCACCCACGCTCATATCAGTGTGGCCACGGCTGTTGTCTCTGACTTCCGCGGTACTCTAGGGCCGCGCCTCTCGCAAGCTGCTGAGGCTGACCTCCGTGACCTATCCAACGAGCTTAGCTCGGTGGTTCTGCGCCATGACGCCCCGGATGTTCGCTCGTGCCGCCTCACTAACACTAAGCTGTCGAACAAAAGTTTCTATTCCAATTCTTTCAGGCTGATGATCTGGCAGACAAGGTCTGGAGATCCGCTGCCCCCCTCAAGTGCAAGATTTTCTGTTGGCTGGCTCGGAAGAAACGCCTCCCCACCAACGAACGGAGCTTCAGGCACCAACTCAGCACCACTGCTGCGTGCCTCTCATGCGGCCAAGATGAGGACGTCGACCACCTACTCCTTCTGTGCCCCCGTGCCCAGGAGGTGTGGGGCTCCTTCTACCCCGACTTCGCTAGTAGGGGGCTCTCCCGGGCTTCGGACATCTGGACTTCGCTGTGCCGGAACTTTGAGGAAGCCTCCGCTACCACTGCCATTCTCTGGAACATCTGGAAAAGGCGGAACGCTCATACCTTCAACGGCGTGAACGAGGACCTCACCCTCGTTTTCAGGAGGTGCCTGGAAGATATTAGACTTTGGGCTCATCGATGCACTACCCCCTCCTCCTCCTCTGCTCTAAATAATTGGTGTAATGGATATGACCCCCCTTGAGGTCCCTCCCTACTTTCTCCCCCCCCCCCTCTCCCCTCCCCTCCCCCTCTAATATGTTGTAACAACTCCTTTGTGGTCGGTTTTAAAAAAAAATTACCTGCAAAAAGTTAGTACCCATTTGATTATTAAAAATCATATCATTTCTAGTGTTCCATATTGTCCAGCATATAGCAGATATACCAATCCAAATTTTCTTTTTATCGTTCTTCGGAACTCCATACAACCAGTTCCCGAACATATTAGTGATACTCGTGGGTGGCGGAATATTATGAGCAAAGTAAATCATCCGCCAAATAATAGTAGCAAAGGGACACATAAGGAACAAATGGTGAACAGTTTCATTGCATCACAGAAACAACACTTTGGAGATCCTGTCCATCTACGTTTTGCTAAATTGTCTTTAGTAAGTAAGACCTTATTATTAAGAAACCACATGAAAAAAATTATCTTTAAAGGGATTTTGAGTTTCCACAAATATTTGCGCAGGAATCTAGTATGATCATTCATATAATCAAGATACATAGACTTAACGGTGAACATTCCCGAATCTGTAAGCTTCCATACAAACTTATCAGGTTCCTCAGTGAGATTAATTGTAATAAGTCGTTGACACAAATGCAACCATTCAATATATTTGTGATCATTTAGACCTCTCCTGAAAGGAATATTCAACGGATTTTGAGCCAACACTGTGGAGATCAGAACATCTCTATGTTGTACAATATTATAAAGAGAGGGATATTGTTGTGATAGAGGAACATCCCCTAACCAGACATCTTCCCAAAAACGTACCGAACTACCATCACCAACTTTGAAATATCCTCTAGTAAAAAAATTAGATATCACTTTTGCCTCAACTTGCGGTAAAGTTTTAGAGTGCAAATATTTGTTGCCACATACCCTCTTCAGTAAGGAGTTTGTATAACCATTTACTCAGTAAGCATTTGTTCTTTAATTCCAGAACTTCAATACCCAAGCCCCCCTGATCTTTCGGTCTACAGATTATGTTCCATTTAGAGAGTCTATATCTTTTCTTTTTTTCATCAGATTGCCAAAAGAAATTAGATCTGTAGAAATCTAGACTTTTTCTAACCCCAACAGGTATTTTCATGAAGGATAACATAAACATTGGTAGACTTGTTAACACCGAATTAATGAGAACCAACCTATCCCCATATGAAAGCATTTTACTACGCCAACATCCTAATTTTGAAGAAAAACGACTTTCAACCAGATTCCATTCAGCATTTCTCAAGATTTGGTGGTGAATGGGTATACCCAAATATTTAAAAGGTAGAGCACCTGCTTCACAACCAAAAATTTGCATATATTGTTGTTCAATATCCTAATTCGAAATGCAATGCCGCAACCAAGAGCAAGCGTTGGGCTCTCGCGTCCACCATCGCACTGGGCTTACCAGGTGACATTGAGTTCGATTGGATCGTAGCATCTCTAGCGGACAGACGCATTTCAAACATAATTTGTATCCGTTTCGATCCGTTTGTGTCGGGCCACAAATACTAAAGTCAGTTCTTGTTCGCCTTTTGTCCGTATGGGTCGGAACATGCCTCAGCGGCTCGACTAGTTTTTTTTGTACATTTTCATTCATAGAAACCATAATTTACATTGATTAAAAAAATAAAAAACGTTGAAAAATAAACCTGCCATCAATGGCAATTAGTGGGGCAGCGATGCGGCTTTCGCATGCGTGGAAGCGGTGCAGGCCGCTCACCCACCGCCAAGCGGGCCCGAGGCGGGGGGGACGCGGACAAGCGATGCGTCCGCAATGCGTCTACGCCGACGCATTTGCGGCCTAACTCCTTACAACATAGACTGAAACAGACACAATTGGTCAGTTTGCGTTGGGCCGCTAGAGATACCCAAATACTAAGAATAGGCACACAAACTGTTATCACCCGATTTTGGCCAAATCAGGAGATGGGCCGTAAGTGGAGATGGACTTGAAGGACGTACACGTGGAGCATCTTCGAAGCGGCCTTGCGCTAAGAGTTTGGGCTAAGTTGCCCATGTATCTGTAATATAGTAGTTCGTGTTGTGTTTAGATTAAGAGATAGAGTCTGGCCCGTGCACGGTTAGGTGCACGCCTCAATTAAAAAGTCCCTTGGACTATAAATATGTATCTAGGGTTATCGGAAAAGGAGGACAATCATCGTTCAACCAACACAAATCAGGCGCATCGCCACCCCTTTTCTTCGAGGGTTTCTCCCGGGTAAGCACCATGCTGCCTAGATCGCATCTAGGCGGTGCGTTTATTCGTCTATCTTGTACTGCTCGTGCTGAAGCGTTGTTGATGGCGAGCAGTATTTATCCTTAGGTGTTTAGGGCTTGCATTGATGCTTTCGTGCATATCTGCGTGGCAATGCCGTCCTCGACACCTAGCTGCCCTTACACCTATCCGGTGTCGGGCAGCATCTTGCTTGTTCGTTACTTAGTAGATCCGATCCGTTATAGTTGCTCCTTGCTCGCAAGGACTAGTTTAATATCTGCATAGTTAGGCCTTATGCTGGGGTCGGAGGATCCGGTAGTGCGTTAGATGTTGTTCACCGTCCTGCAAGGGATGTTCCGGGAATCAACGTTATGTTGGTTTTTAGGCCTCTCGTAGGGGTAGTTTGCATCATCTTCCGTAGCTGCTAGGCCCGATCACACGTAGGACGTTGCGGTTATGCGGTGAAAACCCTAAACTGTCGTAGATCGCTTTAGCTTTGTTTTGATCAAGCAGGATCCCCATGTCATTATAAATCCAACGTGAACCATGGGGCGATCGGCTCTTTGAGCCGATCCACGAAAAGAGCCGATAGGGCTCGTATTTAATGTTTATGTGTCTACCATGCAGGAACAATCGAAGCACTCTAACACCTTCCTGATCGGGTCTAGGTCAGGTGGCACGCCTAACAACCGCCGGACGTGGCTGGAAGATTTGCGGGACGACGAGGTGCCAGGGTCCACTAAGCGGCCTTGGGAGCCTCCCGGCTCTTCGTGTTGCTTAGCCATTGCCCGTCGGTGGGTTTTGGAGGGTAACACATTAGCACGCCAGTGGGACCTCTACGCAACATCCACGTCAACACCGACATCCGAGATGGCGGAGGAACAGATCATACGAGGAGCTTCCTCCTGATCATAAGAAGAAGTACGATGAGTTGAAGGCCATCGTTGAAGCCGAACTCATCGGCTCCTTTGAGAAGACCCGTTCGCACGGCGTCAGGTTCAAAGGATTCACGCCACAAGGCGTCCTTGATGGGTTGGATCTATCCCTCCCATCAGATGAACGTACGAGCCCTGCGACAGGAAATCAACTACGTGGTGGCTCACTCGCTACATCGGCATTCTGAGAGCCTGGTGAATTCGTTGGAGCGCGTTGCGCTCCGTGTGGTGCAAGAGATCATGGAGCGTCGGTACTCCCCTTCAGGACCTGTGCTAGGGACTCACCAAGGAGAGGTGCAACTCCACACCAGGCCACCATTGCCGTACTCAATGGCAGCTCCACAACAACAAGGTTCAGCATACGTTGTCTACAAGGTTGGAGGTGATCCGGGCGACTACAATTCTTATATGAGCCGCCCAAGGAGATCCCACACGGATACGTGTGCACGTTTGTGCGGAGCAACAAGCGGACGCGGCGATCCAGCTCCAACGAGAGATTGCCGGAGCAGGAGCCATTGTTCCGGCGGGAGGAGCAAGCGGGGAGTTTGGGAGCAGAAGCTGAGAAACAGGCGTGGCTAGCCAAGTATGCCAGCACCATGAAAGCTCAGCCGCCACTACCTCCACCGCAGATCAGATCGGTGCGATCCTGAGAGATCGGTTCGGCATCTTGCCGAAGAAGAAGATGTCGGCTATTCCAAGCCGTACCCCAATGAGTTTGACCTGATCCCACTACCACCTAAGTACCGGCTTCCGGACTTCAACAAATTCAGTGGGTCGAAGGATCTAGCTCCATCGAGCACGTGAGCCGATACTTGGCCCAGCTGGGCATGGTTTCGGCATCGGATGAGCTACGGTGAGGTTCTTCTAGCAATCCCTCACCTGTCCAGCTTTTGGATGGTACACCTCGTTGCAGCCAAATTCGTACGATCATGGAAGCAGCTGGAGGAACAGTTTCACACCCAATACCATTCAAGCTCTGAGGCGGTATTGCCGAACTAGCACAGGTTCGGAGCGAGGAGAGACAGTGTCGAATACATCCAACGTTTGAACTGTCAGAACCGATGCTATTCGGTTCATTTAAGCGAGAAAGAAGCGGTCGAGCTGGCCGTGGCAGGCCTTGCAGCGTCATTCAAGGATTTGACGTTCCAAGTGGAGTACAACTCGTTGGCGCACCTGGTCAATAGATCGACCTTATATGAGCAGCGCCATCCGAACGTACCAGGACAAGTTCAAGCGCGCGATAACCCTGGTCAATGCTGATGAGGATGAAGATTCTGCGGAAGATCGGGAAGTCGCGATGGCGAGTGGACTCGGACGCCGCACTGTGTCCTGCAAATGGGTGAACCCGCAGGGCCTCCAAGAGGGTTGGACTTTGATGTGAGCAAAACTAAACAGATCTTCGATCGCTACGAAAGAGAAACAGTTGAAGCTCCACGAAGGCCACAAGATCCCTACGGCGCAAGAGATGAACAAAAGGCCATACTGCAAATGGCATCATACGTTCACGCACACCACCAACGACTGCAAAGTATTACGCGCACAAATTCAGATGGCGATAGAATCAGGCCGATTAACTTTCGGACAGTTTGCCATGAAGGTAGACATGCGTCCGTTTCCGGACGTCAACATGGTGGACCTAAGCCACTCCATAAGGGAGCCAGGGTTCTCTTTTGATGTCAATATGGCAGGGTTTGTTATCCGCCATGGCAAAGATAAAGCAGAGAGCAGCCACTCTCGTGGCAAAGATAAAGAGGAGGCTGTTCCACGCGACCGGCCCCAAGATGATGATAGACGGTACCTAACCGAGGAGGAGGTGAGAAGCATACGGTATCAGCGCCCACTCTCCGTGCATCTCCTCAACAAATATGAGCAGCAGTACGACCGACGTCGCCACTACACTAGTGGAAAACGGGGCAATAGGCCCGGTCCATTTGGGCCTTTAGACCCGGTTCCCGAACCGGGACCAACTAGGCGGGACTAAAGGGGTACCCTTTAGTCCCGGTTCAAAGATAAACCGGGCCTAAAGGCCTCGACACGTGGTGCGGCCAGGGAGCTCGCGGTGGAAGGCCTTTGGTCCCGGTTCGTGGTACGAACCGGGCCTGGTTCCTCTGCCGCGGCAGAGAATTGCTATTTCTCTGCCGCGGCACAGGTTTAGGCTGTACCAGCGTTTCTCGCCGCGCAGAGAAACAGGGCGTTTCTCTGCGGAGAGTTTCAGCAATGCATATATATCATTCAAGAAACCACAAACAAATCATCGTGAATATATATAGACATCGTCAACAGTACACGTAATGCATGCATATCAAGTCAGATCTCTTTACTAAATCTATTAGCTTCTACAAAGTTGCTCAACACCTAGCTATGACCTTCGCATAGTGCTCTCCACCTGGGGTTATGCACTCGGTAAGAAAGAATCCCGCGATTTCCTCTTGAATTGCTCGTATTTGATCCGCCGTTATGAGACTGTCCCGCAGGCGTATCATCTATATTTAAAAAAGGAGATCAATATATGAATGGAAATCATACAATAGATGGTACTAATTAAGATAATTGTGAGAATTTGTTATCATACACGAGTGGCATGTATTTGGGCATCCCCACCCTTGGGACAGGTCATGTCACGAATGAAGGTGCAGACGTAGTATCCACATAAGTTATTCCCGCGTTCCTGCCACATACACTTTACGAAAAAATAGTTCGATCAAACTAATAATTAATCAAGCATCGTATTGAAAGTAAATATCATACATAGAGTTTCACAGACATAGCTATATATATAGTACTACTTACAGGGTAATCTTCAAATGTAAGCTCCGGTTTCCATTTACCCGGAACAGTAGTGATGAACCGTTTCCAAGCCCTGCCCCGCAAAAAATAATGAGTAAATGAGTTAATGATTAGTTGATGATATCGTCGAATTAGAACAGATGAAGATGCCAATACGAAATTGATTGAAATTACCTCTGAAGGATGACAGTCATGTCCGCCCATTCCGCATGTTCTTTACGTTTCGAGTCCATGACCTTTACGACTCCTTTGTGAAGATCAATGATAAGGAGAATAAAGTGGAAACTGCACAAGCATAGCTCAATGATTAGGAGAATAAAGTGGAAGCTGCACAAGCATAATGTATGTTATATATAACACTCACTTGAAGTTGTAGGGAAAAAATATTTCCTCTTTGTCTGCTTGCTTCACTAAAAACATTACCATGTTGTCCTCTGTGTCCTTGGCGAAGTCTCCAACCGTAACTTCATGAACTGTGTCTGGTCTATGAACCCAGCGGTAGGAGCTTGCCTCTTTTGCATTCGAGCTTCTTCATTCTGCATAATTAAATATATAGCGTACACAAAGAATATAGTGAGGATAATTGTTAGTGCAAATGAATGAGCGCTGAGCTACAGACTTAATTACATAAATAAATCACTTACAGGCAGTAGCAACTGATGACAGCTTTGTCGAGGGCGTCTTGATTGAATAACTGAAACAGTTCTTCTAACTCAAGGTTTATCTCCTCGTTCCCCCGGAAGTAATGCTCATCTCTAAGATACACCGTGAGGTAGCGATCACCTCTTCGACAGGCTTTCAGGTACCAGTCATGCAACCTTCGCATCTGAGTACCTAGACGCGCGAGCTCGCCAGGTTTGACGAGATCTTTTCCGTATCTATACGTGTTTACCACTTGAGCCGTGGGATAGTAATCTTCGTAATCAACTGATGCTCCCTGAGCTCTAGCCTCCCGTTCGATCATCGATGCCGTCTCTGGATCATCATAGGGCTGCACGACGAAGTGGGCTATGGCCTGATTGTCCTGCTGTCCAAGCTGGGCGACTTTTTTTGCTTCTTTGCTCGCTCTATAGGACTGTCCAAGAGAGCGGTCATGATCAGATCTCAGCTCAGGTCTCTTCATTCTCGTCTCGGCAAAGTGCTTCATTGTTTGCGGTTTAATAAACATCTTCTTCGGCGCAAGAAACGCCTTTTGCTCTTCAGTCTGCTGATGTGGTAACAACTCTGGAGTCTGTGCCCTCATCGGAGTTGATGATCTCTTCGGAGCTGTAGGAGGTGCCCGGTTAGCTTCCTCTTTTGCTTAGGTGGAGGCGGCGGAGTCTCCGACGAGGAGGAGGAGGCGGCGCGGAGTGTTTTCACGCGGAGGAGACTGCTCATGCACAGGGGAATCATCATCGCGCATAGGAGAATCATCACGCGGAGGAGACTCATCACGCGGAGGAGACCCCAGGTGGCGGAGGAGGCGGAGGAGGTGGCCTGCTTGGTGGCTTCTCACCTGGAAACACAATGTTCTCCTTCCGCCATTGCACGGTGGTTCTACGGGCTTCTCCCAGTTCTTTGATTTCCCCATCTTCTTCACCTGCAGGGTGCTCAAGCACCATCCCCTCATAATCTCTCAACACTTCATCCACCATCACAACAGCAAAGTCGTCTTGGACCGGACGGCAATGGTAAGACCTTGTAGGTAAGAAGATGCCGACCGCCGCCTTGAAGGATAGGTTGAAAACTTTAACATGCAGCTCACAAGGACGGCTCTCAGTGAGATCATCCACGGGGGGGTAGCGAGGAGGCTCGACCACCTGGTCATCATCATCATCATCCACCTGCTTAGAGGAAGCCACGCTGCTTTTCCGGTGTGGTTGAGATTGCAGCGGGGCGATGGCATTGAGCAATGCAGGATCTACAGCCTGCCCCTGAGCCATCTGAGATGTAAGTACTTGGGTTACAATGGTGAATTGGGCTTTGATGGTGCTAAAATCCTCCTCTAAGTTAGCCAGGCGGTCTGTTTCCCTTGCCTTCCTCCTCTCATGGCTTTTATCAGGAAATCTCTTCCTTTCCGCAGGAAAGCCATACTTCCACGGAACGGAGCCTGCTGTGCCTCGTGTTCGTCCGCCGTGTTCTTTGTTCCCAAGGGCGCGTGTCAGCTCATCGTTCTCTCTTTCGGGCTGGAACAACCCCGCCTCCACGTCCCTATGTGCCTTTTCCAGGGCATCAATGGGAACCTTCAGATGAGCTTTCTTATAGATGCACTTCCCTGTTTCTGGATCCAACGTTCCCCCAATCCCGTAGAACCACTCCTTGCACCGTTCGATCCAACCGTGTGTCCCTAATCTGATCCCTTTACTGGTCAGTTCCGCCTCAGCTGCCTGCCACTTAGGACGGTTAGCCCTGTATCCACCTGGACCCAGAATTTGGTGATATAGCTTCAACGCAGCATTTGCCTTATTTATTTCCGACCTTCTCTTAAATTCTTCTGACTCCGTGCTGTACTTCACGAATTCTTCCCAGTGAGTTTTTACCTTCTCATTGTCCGGAGTCTTCTCTATCTTGATAAGGCGGCGCAATCTTTTCTTGTGGCTCTTGAATAGTTCGGCCATCTTCTTCTTGCCAAACTCGCGGAGGGCCTGCTCCATCTTGGCCTTTTCAGCGTCACCCCCTCTTCGGGTACTATGTTGAAATGTGACATGAGCTTGTCCATAATGCTGTTTTTGGCTACATCATCGATATAAAGACCTTGACCTTCTTCCTCTGCAGACAGCACTAGTCCCTTCGGCTTGTGCCATTCTCGAACGGTGATCGGGACGTGGTCCCTAACAAGCACTCCGCATTGAGCTATAAATGCCTTTGCACCTTTCTCTGGAGCAATCGGTTTACCATCCTTTTCGATGTGGGTGATGTCGTGCCTAACACCGTCATCCAACTTTTTGGCCGGGCCTCGCTTCCTCGACTTTACAGAAGAAGTGCTCGATCCGGAGGGCTAAAAAAGAAATAATTCATAGTCAGTACAATTTAATTAGTTAATGCATCTAGTCGATCAACAGCGGCTTAATTAGTTTATATACCTCGGTGATAACTACAGTTCGGGAGCCATTATGATGATCTTGTTCCTCACCGGCGCCACTAGGATCTTCTTCCTCAATATTCTCCGCTCCCTCACCGGAGTCATTCAAATAAGTTGCGGTGACGTCGTCGCGATCATCCAGAGTACCGTTTGCTATGAGTTCCTCCATGAAATTTTCTTGAATTTCATCTCTCTCCATGCTTTCTACAACGACCTGCAAGCTATACATAGGAACCATCATATGATCAAATTAAGGATAATGCAGAAAACTGAAAATGGAGTTACATATGTGTAGTTCTTAACTAAGGATCGATAATATAGTGCTGAAAGCAGATAGTGCAGTTACATGCATACATAGATCGGGTTCATGTTTATTTAACCCTAATACATATCAATCACTACTACAACCACTCAACCGCGCAGACCGGGTCCTAGAGGGCGCCGGCACTACCGTTTGGGGGGCGCCGGCACTACATACTCTATTTTGGGCGTGCCGGCAGGGGCGTCGGCACTACCGTATTTGGGGGGCGCCATCGCGAGCGTAGCGGTTACCGGCGCGGCGGCACTACATACTCTATTTTGGGCCGTCGGCACTACCGTATTTGGGGGGCGCCATCGTGAGCGTAGCGGTTACCGGCGCGCCGGCACTACATACTCTATTTTGGGGGCGCCGGCAGGGGCGTCGGCACTACCGTATTTGGGGGGCGCCATCGCGAGCGTAGCGGTTACCGGCGCGGCGGCCCTCATAACTATTTTTGTAACAGTAACACTAACTAAATTTCTAACTATTTTAACTAAATTTTACTAACTTTTTTTCTAAATTTCTAACTATTTTAACTAAATTTCTAACTATTGTTTTAACTAAATTTCTAACTATTTTACTAACTAATTTTACTAACTTTTTTCTAACTATTGTTTTAACTAATTTTCTAACTAAATTTCTAAGTAATTTTACTAACTTTTTTTCTAACTAAATTTCTAACTAATTGTACTAACTTTTTTTATAACTATTGTTTCTATATAATTAACCTAACAAATTAACTAATCTAACAAATAAAAAAATAAAAAAAAGAGAAGATGGCGGCGCTTACCACGGCGGAGGTGGGCGTGGCCGGCAGCCGGCAGGTGGCGGGGGCGCGGCGGACGGCGAGGAGGCGGCCGCGGGCGGTGGGCGGGCGCGGGCGACGCGGTGGCGGACGGCGCGGTGGCGGACGGCGCGGGCGACGCGCGCGGTGGCAGGGGTTGGGCGCGCGCGCGGCGGCGGTCGGAGGCGGGGCGGCGGCGGCGGCGCGCGAGGCGGGGGCGGCGCGGTGGCGGCGCGGCGGCGACGCGGGGGCGGCGGCGGCGCGGCGGTCGGCAGCCTGGCGGCGCGTCTGGCTCGTCCTCGCGGGATTGATCTCCGAGTTTTCTTTATAACCCCCCCTTTGGACCCGGTGCGTGTTACAAACCGGGTCCAAAGGCCCTTTGGACCCGGTTTGTAATACAAACCGGGTCCAAAGGCCCCCTTTTTGCTGCGTTTTCGCTAAAAAGGCCTTTAGGCCCGGTTTGTAATACAAACCGGGTCCAAAGGCCAAATTTTTTAAAAATTTCATTCCCGCCTTATTTCAAATGAAAAAAGCCACCGCACTGCCACACGTGTCCACCACCGTGTAGTGGCCACTGCCGCACCGCCACCGCCTGGCCACCACCGTCACCGCCATGTACGGGCCACGCCGTGTACTGCCCACCACCGCCACCGCCGTGTACTGCCCACCACCGCCACCGCCATGTACCGGCCCCACCGCCACCGCCGTGCGACGTAGATCCCGCTTCCACGTGCCACGCCCCGCCGCTTCCCGCGCCACCTGTCGCCAAACTTGCCGCGTCGCTGTGCTATAAAGCGCCGCGTGCGCGCGGAACCACACGTCGCCGTCGCCTCCGTTCATTCGTCGCCGGGATGCCGCCGCGCCGTCGCGGCTCGTCCGGTTTCCGTGGCGTCCGAGCGCGACCGAACGGTAGGTTCTACGCCGAGATGCGTGCCGGTGGCTTCCGGCTCACCCTCGGCACGTACAACACCCCGGAGCTGGCGGCGCGCGCTTACGACGCCGCATGGCGATTTCGGCGGCCACGGTGTGACATGAACTTCCCAGACGTCGAATCGCTAGAGGAGGCGAGTTCCTCGCGCCGGCGCCGTGCCTCGTCGACGACGAGGACGCCGCCACCGCCGGGTGCAGCGCCGGATCGCAATCGCCGAGCACGACGAGGAGTTGATGCGCCGTGGAGGCGCAGTTCCCCAACGTCGACAACACCGCCAGATTACATGTGGAATTAAAGTACAGAACTCAACTGAAAATTAATTAAGATACATGGCCAGATAGTACTCGTGCCTAGCCCTATAGTACTCGTGCCTAGCTCAACTGAAAATTAATTAAGATACATGGCCAGATTCGACTGTTCGAGTCATTCAGTCATACTCGTGCCTGGCCCTATAGTACTCGCCACTGTAGTCGTCGTAGTCGCCGTCATCATCGTCGCTGGCATCGGGGTCGCGGTAGTCAAACCTCGGCGGGAGAGCACGCGTGGGCTGGGACTGAGGGTAGCGCAGGCGGGGGCCACGGTGGGCCATGACGCCCTGGAGAGTTCGGTCGCGCCACCACAGCCGACGGCCGGCCTCGTTGAAGTTCGAAGGAGGCGGGCTGCCGTCCTCGTGCCTGGCGAGCGCCCTCTCACGCCGATTGATGAAGAAGCTCTCCCAAGTCGGGCTGTAGTCGGGATGCCACTGGGGATTCCTCCGCTGCTCTGGCGTGAGCTCGAAGTAGTAGTGGTTCGTGATGGCCATCTCGCGCGCCACACCTAGAGGGACAGGAGGGACCGGTACCCCTCCGACGCTCAGCAACCAGCCGGTAGGGACGCGGTAGCCCGGCGGGCAGGGGTAGTTCGACGCGCAAAGCGCCTCCGCCTCCCGGAGGGTTAGAGATACGATGGAAGCCATGTGACCTGGTGATGAGGTTTGCAGATATGAGTCTAGATGTGATATGTAAATGGAGGCCAAGCCAACATATATATAGTGAAAAAATGGCGGGAGGACGGAGGCGGGAAGCAGTGGAAAGCGCGGGAAGAAAAATAGGCGGGACGCAGTGGCGCCAAAAACTGTCGGTGGGATAAGGACGTGTGGGTAACCTTTAGTCCCGGCTGGTGGGTACAACCGGGAGTAAAGATCATTTTTTTGTCATATCTAACAAAAGTGTCGGTGGGATAAAGACGTGTGGGTAACCTTTAGTCCCGGCTGGTGGGTACAACCGGGACGAAAGATCCTTTTTTGTCATCTAACAAAATTGTCGGTGGGATAAAGACGTGTGGGTAACCTTTAGTCCCGGCTGGTGGGTACAACCGGGACGAAAGATCCTTTTTTTGTCATCTAACAAAACTGTCGGTGGGATAAGGACGTGTGGGTAACCTTTAGTCCCGGCTGGTGGGTACAACCGGAACTAAAGATGTCGGCAGGATAAGAACGCATGGGTGGACGCACTGCTCGATGAGATAAAGCATGTAGCGCACGACGCCCTGTCGAGTAGAAGCGGTGCTGTGCCTATAAAAGGAGCATCGATACGGCTTGCCAAGCAGATCAACAAGCCAAGCAGAGATTCATTCCCATGGATTGGAAAATCTCCCGTGGCGCAGCTTCTCGAAGATGTTGTTGGTGCACACGCCCTACGGCATCTTCGGAAGCTGCGCCTCGGAATTTTCCCTGCAAGCCTGTGAACGACTACATCTCCTCTAACAGTGTTGGGGAAAGGGTTGGGAAATCTCCCGTGGCGCAACTTCTCGAAGATGTCGTTGGTGCACAAGCCTTACGGCATCTTCGGAAGTTGCTCCTCGGAATTTTTTCCTGCAAGCCCCTGAACGACTACATCTCCTCTAATAGTGTTGGGGAAAGGGTTGGGAAATCTCCCGTGGCGCAGTTTCTCGAAGATGTTGTTGGTGCACATGCCCTATGGCATCTTCGGAAACTGCGCCTCGGAATTTTTCCCCTGCAAACCCGTGAACGACTACATCTCCTCTATATATATGGTACAAAAAGCCAACCACATCTCCACTTTTCATATCTTACATACAGTTAAATGATTACACAAAAATAAATGGGAAATTGATTGCCATGTTGAGATACTCATTTGTGCCATGGAGCATCTTCATCATTTAATCTTCTTCGGCCTTAACCATGGAGCATCTTCATCATTTAACTTGATGCTTGGATCAATGTTCACTCTGAAGGGTGGAATTTCATCAAACTGATTATAATCTTCTGACATGTCTGTCTTGTCCTCCACTCCCACGATGTTTCTTTTTCCAGAAAGAACTATGTGGCGCTTTGGCTCATCGTTTGATGTATTTGTTTCCTTATGTTTCCTTTTTCTTGGTTTGGTAGACATATCCTTCACATAGAAAACCTGGGCCACATCCTTGGCTAGGACGAATGGTTCGTCTCTATACCCAAGATTGTTGAGATCCACTGTTGTCATTCCATACAACTTGTCTACCTGAACCCCGCCTCCTGTTTTGTTGACCCATTTGCACCTAAACAAAGGGACCTTAAAAGAAGGTCCATACTCAAGTTCCCAGATATCCTCTATGTAACCATAATATGTGTCATTTGGGCCTTCATTCATTATTGCATCAAAGCGGACACCACTGTTTTGGTTGGTGCTCTTTTTATCTTGGGCGATCGTGTAAAATGTATTCCCATTTATCTCGTACCCTTGGAAAGTCACTACAGTCGAAGATGGTGTCTGGGCCAGCAAGTACAGCTGATCTTCAATATCTTTGTTATTCAGGAGATGTTTTTGCAACCAACCGCCGAAAGTCGACATGTGTTCACGTCTAATCCAATCGTTCGACTGCCCCGGGTTCTGGGAGCGTAGAAAGTTCTTGTGGTCACCGATATACGGAGCCACCATGGTGGAACTTTGTAGAACTGTGTAGTGTGCTTGAGTCAAAGAAATCCCGTCCCTACATATCATTGATTTCCTTCCTAGCGTGCCTTTTCCACTTAGTCTCCCTTCATGCCGCGATTCAGGAACACCAATCGGCTTAAGGTCAGGAATAAAGTCAACACAGAATTCAATGACCTCCTCTGTTCCATAGCCCTTGGAGATGCTTCCTTTGGCCTAGCACGGTTATGAACATATTTCTTCAAGACTCCCATGAACCTCTCGAAGGGGAACATATTGTGTAGAAACACAGGACCGAGAATGGAAATCTCATCGACCAGGTGAACGAGGAGATGTGTCATAATATTGAAGAAGGATGGTGGGAACACCATCTCAAAACTAACGAGACATTGGACCACATCATTCTGCAACCTCGGTAGAATTTCCGGGTTTATTACCTTCTGAGAAATTGCATTGAGGAATGCACATAGCTTCACAATGGGCAGTCGAACATTTTCCGGTAGAAGCCCCCTCAATGCAATCGGAAGCAACTGTGTCATTATCACGTGACAGTCATGAGACTTCAGGTTCTGGAATGTTTTCTTCTCCATATTTATTATTCCCTTTATATTGGAGGAGAAGCCAGACGGGACCTTGATACTGCTAAGACATTCAAAAAATATTTCCTTCTCTGCTTTTGTAAGAGCGTAGCTGGATAAATGACGTCCTTTAACTCTCTCATGCAGATTTTTGGGGTCTTTCCAACGTTGCTGGTCCTCCCGTGCTTCTGGTGTATCTTTTGTCTTCCCGTACACACCCAGAAAGCCTAGCAGGTTCACGCAAAGATTCTTCGTCACGTGCATCACATCGATTGAAGAGCGGACCTCTAAGACTTCCCAATAGGGTAGATCCCAAAATATAGATTTCTTCTTCCACATGGGCGCGTGTCCGGCATCGTCATTCGGAACAGACCGTCCGCCAGGACCCTTTCCAAATATTACATCTAGATCCTTGACCATACCAAATATATCAACACCATCACGATGGGGAGGCTTCCTCCGGTGATCAGCCTCACCGTTGTAATGCTTGCCTTTCTTTCTTACGGGATGGGTAATCCTAAGAAATCGACGATGCCCCAGGTACACGACCTTCTGACCTTTTTCCAAATAATCACCTTCGAGCTCATGTAAACAGTGTGTGCATGCATTGTATCCCTTGTTTGACTGTCCTGAAATGTTACCAAGAGCAGGCCAGTCATTGATGGTTACGAAAAGCATCGCTCTTAGGTCAAATTCCTCTGCTTGTGCTCGTCCCACACACGTACACCTGCTAGGGACCACAGCTGTAGAAGTTCTTCGACTAATGGCTTCGGGTACACATCAATGTCGTTCCCGGGTTGCTTCGGGCCTTGTATGAGCACTGGCATCATAATGAACTTCCGCTTCATGCACAACCAAGGAGGAAGGTTATATATACAAAGAGTCACAGGCCAGGTGCTATGGCTGCAGCTCTGCTCTCCAAAAGGATTCATGCCATCTCTTGAGACCAAACCTTAAGTTCCTTGCATCCTGTGCAAAGTTTGGGAACTCTCTATCGATTTTTCTCCATTGGGATCCATCAGCAGGGTGCCTCAACATCACGTCTTTCTTACGGTCTTCTTTGTGCCATCGCAACAACCTAGCATGCTCTTTATTCCTGAACAAGCGTTTCAGCCGTGGTATTATAGGAGCATACCACATAACCTTGGCAGGAACCCTCTTCTGGGGCGCTCGCCCTCAACATCACCAGGGTCATCTCGTCTGATCTTATACCGCAATGCAGTGCACACCGGACATGCATCCAAATTCTCGTACTCATCGCGGTAGAGGATGCAGTCATTAATGCATGCATGTATCTTTTGCACATCTAATCTAGAGGGCAGACAATCTTCTTCGCTTCATACGTACTGGCGGGCAATTCGTTACCCCTTGGAAGCTTCCTCTTAATTATTGTCAGCAACTTTCCAAATCCTGAGTCAGTGACACCGTTCTCTGCCTTCCATTGCAACAATTCCAGTGTGCTGCCTAGCTTTTTATGGCCATCTTCGCAAGTTGGGTATAACAATTTGTTGTGATCTTCTATCATCTTGTTGAAGGCCAACCTTTCCTTTTCAGTTTCACATTCTCTCCTTGCATCAGCAATGGCCCGACCAAGATCATCATCAGCGGCTCATCTGGTGCCTCTTGATCTTCTACTTCATTGTCTTCATTGCCTCTGCAGTATCATCGTATTCAGGGAAATTGGGATAACCGTCATCATCCTCTTCCTCTTCGTCATTGTCTTCCATCATAACCCCTCTTTCTCCTTGGTCCAACAATAGTAACTGGGCATGAAACCGGATCGCAGAAGGTGGCTGTGAATGGGACTCGAGCGAGCGTAATTTACGGTATTCTTGCAGTCCACACATGGACAATACATGAAGCCACCATGTTTGTTTGCCTCCGCCACGGCCATAAAATTATCCAGGCCCGCAGTGAACTCGTCAAACCGTCGGTCAATGTACATCCATTGCCGATTCATCTGCATGATATAATTAAGCTGATCAAAACCATTACAGAACATCACGATGTATATATACACATGCATTTTATCAATTGCAGATGAAAAGGATAAAGTTGTTAACCTCGATGAAGAAGAAAAAAGCAAGTTAAGTGTGGCTTGATTTGTGTAAACTCAAGTGGCAAATCCTCTTAAGCATTTCATCAAACACCTCTTGTGCATGTGAAGAAGAGAGGAGAGCAATACACCCTCTTGTGAAGATAGTGAAAAAATGGCTAAGTGTGGCTCACACTTGGGCAGGGGCAAGGTTATATAGCCAGAGGGGGCCTTTGGACCCGGTTTGTCATACAAACCGGGACTAAAGGGTTCCCTAGGCTGACACGGCCTGGCGCGCCCTGCGGGTGGACCCTTTGGACCCGGTTTGTATGACAAACCGGGTCCAAAGGCCGCTACAGGACAGGCGCCAGCGGGTGGGGTCGTCCTGGGCAGAAACGAACCGGGTCCAATGGGGGCATTGGACCCGGTTTGGTTCAGCAGTGGGTCATTTGCTTGGGACCAAAGGCCTCTTCTCCACTAGTGCTACGACGAAGACGATGAAAGATATCGTCGGTCTGATGCAGAAAACAGGAGGTATCGTCACCACGACAGGAACAACGACGGTACGAACGTCGCGCTAGAGGAGGTCAAGGGAGCAAGACGGCGTGGATAAGCACTGGGACTGTCCCTTCTTCAAACATTGCTGGGACTCAGAATGAGCCGATTGCCAACAATCGAGAATTGCCCACAGCAAAGGAGAAGGACAAACGAAGTCTCAGTATTCGAGCGTCTAGGACCTCTCCCACCTCATAACAAGCGAGCTGAGTCATCTCAAGAAGAAGACTTCGAGGAGTCAGATGGAGAAGAAGATAGGTATCACCGACCAAGGTGGTGCCCTGATAGACTCAGCCATTCTCGAAGCGTAGGGTGAAGCGGCTGCGAAACCGGAAGAAGCCGAGGCACGATGCACACGTTGAGAAGAGCGCGGCCCGATCTGGCCGTGAAAATTCAGCAAACATTGGAGACGAAGCGCGCCGCCAAAGAAAGTATGGCGCCCAAAACAGGAAAGCCGATGCACGAGCATCGGCTGATGCCTGGCATCGGCTGATACAAACATGGTATCGTGACCCGGACGAGTAGCAGGTCCAAGACATTGGACGTACGTGGCAAGGCCGATCCCCGAGATCGGCCCTCAAAAAATGAAAAGCAGAGGATCTTATCTCCAGCATGCCACATAGCTACGGTGGAAATCCAGAAGTTGCAAACCATCATCAATCATTGCAACGGAAAGGAGGCCGATTCCCGCAATCGGCCAAACTATCCTCAACATACCTTTGTATGTGTTCAGCATTGATCCAACGAGATACTGAAGAGCCGATACCATCAATTACTTGACGAATTGGCTCGGGGGCACATAGATGGATGGGACACGAGGATACGAAGCTGGGAGTGGATGTCAAATGCCCAGCAGAACAACTCAAATATGGGGGCCGATACGTAAACAAATCGGCGTAAAAAATGGAAAATCCGAAATTTTTGGGCACAGCCGATGCGTAGACATCGACTTAAGAATTCAAAGCCGATGCACGGCCATCGACTCAAGGGATGCAACTGTCACAGGCGGAAGCCTAATGGAGCAGTCATCGAGTTACAGGGCGAGGCTCTACTCCCCAACCGCTTGGTGAGTCTTCAAATGTAGCGGTGCTAGCAGAGGCGTCAGTTTGGGTGCCCGAAACTGCCCATAGGCCTGATCAAGGTGACGATCTCAATATTCTCACCGGAAGCCGCATCCGGGAATTGAAGGAGTCCGGGGGGCATATACGGAGAAGGTACAAGGCGTACAAGGCCGCAAAAATGTACCCAGGTGAGCCGATTCAGAAATTAATTGGCTGGTAAAAATCGAGGAAGTACGAAGGATTTCAGCGTAGCCGATGCTTGGACATCAACTCTAGTACAATTACACAAGATTTACCAGCTGCATGTTCAAGATGCGAATTCGACAGTACTGTCAGAAGCATCAGCTAAGTTGTTGGTGATTCATCTACAACATTGGTTTTCAGCGGAGGGAAGGTAATTAATGGGGGCAAGTTTGGCTGGTTTTGCATAGTGACTGCCTCAAACTGCCTGCAAAACCCTTTGTTCGACCTGCGCATCCTCACCGCTAGTCTCGCCTTGACTGAGGCTCTGGTCTGGTGGATGTTATGTTTTAGAAGCCGATTGGAATATCATCGGCTGATCCTTCGCCGCAACTTTCTTCAACAAATGATGAATTCTTGAAGATTACCAGGTCTCGAAGTCGTCAGTTGAGGGATGGAAGGATGGATTACGTAGGACCGATGCGTTGACATCGGCTTATTAAGCATTGGTTAAGGAGAATCGGCTAAATCAATTTGTGGAAAATCGACAAAGTCAAAAGGAGGAATCTATTCATCTTCATTGATTAAAAAGGGGATTTCATACAAGGAAGAGCTGATTACTCAAACGAAAGGGGAACAGATTGCTATTGCTAGTTTTACGCTAGTGAATCCCTACTCTAAGGGCTGTTGCCGTCTTCGTCGTTGCTGGGGTAGCCGCCCTCATCGCTACTGTTGACGAACTCCTCGTCGCTGCTACTGTGACCTTCAGCGGAGGCCTCTTCCTCGTCATCATCATCCTCCTCGTCAGACCAGGCCCAGCCACGGATGCGTTTTGGCGGCGGTTCCTCGGAGGAGGTGTCATCCTCTGGTTCCTTCTTCGTGTCGGAGGAGACGTCTTCATCTTCGTCGTCCTCTTCTTCTTCTTCTTCCTCTTTGGTGGAGGAAGTGAATTTACCCCGGAAGAGAGGGTCGTTGTTGTCGCTCTCCGCCTCGAGTTTTCCCTCGATCAAGAACCGAAGATCATCTTCCCCGTCAGTCAGGGGCATGTCACCATCCGACCAGACGAGGTCTTCGGGTCGGCCTTCGGGCACGAAGTCGAAGTCAAATTCTTGCTCATCCCAATGTTCGGGAGCGCGCCGGTTGTATGCTTCCGTCTGATTGACCTCGGCTCTCCCTCGCTTGCGGAGGAGGATTGGGAAGAGGAAGGAGAAGACATGGCTATGAAGGAAGAGGGTTTTTTGGCTGACGGCTGGTTTGGAGCAAGGGGATGAGGAAGAGAACTGTTCGATGCGGTTAAATAAAGGGGATATATTGGAGATTAATGCTCGAACAGTTTCCGAGGATATAGGGCCAAAATTGTCAAACCGTGCAGAGAAGTTGAGAAGGCAAGAGTCATGATGAAGAATACTGCGACGGTTCTGCCACGACATGACCCTTCGAAGGAGACAGATGGTTTTGCAATTATCATTATCAAAACCATGGGGGCATGTGTTATCACCCGATTTTGGCCAAATCAGGAGATGGGCCGTAAGTGGAGATGGGCTTGAAGGACGTACACGTGGAGCATCTTCGAAGCGGCCTTGCGCTAAGAGTTTGGGCTAAGTTGCCCATGTATCTGTAATATAGTAGTTCGTGTTGTGTTTAGATTAAGAGATAGAGTCTGGCCCGTGCACGGTTAGGTGCACGCCTCAATTAGAAAGTCCCTTGGACTATAAATATGTATCTAGGGTTATCGGAAAAGGAGGACAATCATCGTTCAACCAACACAAATCAGGCGCATCGCCACCCCTTTCTTCGAGGGTTTCTCCCGGGTAAGCACCATGCTGCCTAGATCGCATCTCGCGATCTAGGCGGTACGTTTATTCGTCTACCTTGTACTGCTCGTGCTGAAGCGTTGTTGATGGCGAGCAGTACTATTTATCCTTAGGTGTTTAGGGGCTTGCATTGATGCTTTCTCGTGCATATCTGCATGGCAATGCCGTCCCTCGACACCTAGCTGCCCTTACACCTATCCAGGTGTAAGGGCAGCATCTCGCTTGTTCGTTACTTAGTAGATCCGATCCGTTATAGTTGCTCCTTGCTCCGCAGGGACTAGTTTAATATCTGCATAGTTAGGCCTTATGCTGGGGTCGGAGGATCCGGTAGTGCGTTAGATGTTGTTCACCATCCCTGCAAGGGATGTTCCGGGAATCAACGTTATGTTGGTTTTTAGGCCTCTCGTAGGGGTAGTTTGCATCATCTTCCGTAGCTGCTAGGCCCGATCACACGTAGGACGTTCCGGTTATGCGGTGAAAACCCTAAACTGTCATGGATCGCTTTAGCTTTGTTTTGATCAAGCAGGATCCCCATGTCATTGTAAATCCAACGTGAACCATGGGGCGATCGGCTCTTTGAGCCGATCCACAGGAAACCTGAGAGCCGATAGGGCTCGTATTTAATGTTTACGTGTCTACCATGCAGGAACAATCGAAGCACTCTAACACCTTCCTGATCGGGTCTAGGTCAGGTGGCACGCCCTAGCAACCGCCGGGACGTGGCTGGAAGATTTGCGGGACGACGCGAGGTGCCAGGGTCCACTAAGCGGCCTTGGGAGCCTCCCGGCTCTTCGTGTTGCTTAGCCATTGCCCGTCGGTGGGTTTTGGAGGGTAACACAAACAAACCCGATTCCTGCATTTTCTGTGCTCAAGATGAATTTGTTGATCATTTGTTATTTTAGTGCATAGTAGTATGCAAAGAGGTGGTAGCACTAGATATCTTCTCCATAGTAGTAGTACTAGTAGTAGCTAAGCAATTTTGGCAAGTCATTTGAAGGAATTTTGATGATCAAGTAGTAGGAGATGAATTTGCTCTTATTGATTTGAAGAAGAAAAAAAAGATATTTGCTCCCAAGAAGCACACCTTGGCTGCTGTTCCTGCTCGCTGAAGCGCACGCTCAAATTCGCACTTAATTACTCTAGGAGGGCCAACCAAATCCATCTGCTCATGTCGTGCGCGGCATTCACCTCCCCGATGAGCATCGGAGATTGCAACAAACGCTTGCAACGCGCGCACTAAATTCTCTGCCGTGCGCATGCGGCATGCCTAAATTTACAGCCGATGGCTCTTCTCATTCCATCACTATATATACCCTAGCAGTATCGTTCGACTACAACATTATCATACGACGCCTCCCCAAATCTCATATACGCTCGTGAAAGCAAGCCGGAGTTGGGAGCGATGGGTTTCATGTCTTGGATCCGTACCGCGGCCACGAATGTCAGTTCGGCCTGCAACGCAGCAGTAGCAGCCACAACTGCTGCTGCCGGCTCGGTCACCCGGGCCATCGGCAGAGCCGTCGACAGAGTTGCCTCGGCAGCCTCCAGTGCGTACGACGCCGTGAAGCGCGAGGCCGCCGCGGCCACTCGGAGGGTGGTCAAGTTCTTCCAGCGCCTCTCCGAAAGCAAGGTGGCCCGTCGTATTCTCTATGTTCTCGCCGCTGTAATGGCTGTTGCAGCGGTCGCAGCCGTCGTCTATCTCTGTCTGTGTTTCTTCCCGGCTGGGGCCATGATGATGATCGGGCCTGGTCTCGGTGGCCTGATGATTCTCCGCCCAGCGTTCGCGGCATACCCGGCGCTCTACTTCAGCGTCCTCCGATTCGCTGGCCCAGCCGCGGCTGCCTTCTTGTTTGGCTACGGCGCCGTAGCCATGCCAATAGTACTTGCGTTTGCGTGCGTACTGTTTGTGATTATCTGTTTCCTCTAGGTGTGTGTGTTATCATGGTGTGTTTGTGGCTTTCTGTTGTGGCCACCGTCCGCAGCTTAACTGCGGGCTGTGTTTCTTCTGAACGTGTCTAAGTATGAATGTGTTGGTCGAAACGTACTATCCTAGAGAAGTTGTGCTCCCAAGCTTGCTTACTGCGTCTAGTACAGTTTAATTTTCTGAGTGGTGTAGATCTTTTGAGCTATTCGTTTGTTATACGTACATTCTTGCCTGCAATCTCCGCTTAATTTCGATCATTTCGACTCTGTCTTATCGGCTAGCAGTAGCCCTGTACAGTACTCAATTAGAGAAGTCTTTTCTTTTTAGGGTGCGTTGGAGTCTTTTTAGTCTCAGTAGAAATAGAATGCACATCTTACGACCCAACCCGGCAGACTTTACGACCAAAAAACATGGGCCACTTCTGTCGTGCCATCAATTCGCAGGGCTCAGCCCATATTTGTGATTTGAGATGATGGGTTAACCAATGCTTTTTGTAGATATAATAGTTTATTCTTAGCATACAATTTAGCATTTTCTTGAACGGGCGGAGACTATTGGATCACTCTCACTCACATTTTCTCTAATTGCCATTACATCAATAAGCAAATCTTATGTTTAAGATGTCGCAAAATGTAGTTGGTTAAGTGCAGATACTACCCGCGAAAAAGTGCTACTACTAGATGAAAGAACCGCCGCCTCCCCATTGGTGGTGCGTCCAATCATTGCAAAAGAAAAAAAAATTATGTGCACCATTTTTGTACTTATGCATTAGTATCATCCTAACATAGTTTTCTCATGGTATGCCCAAAAAGATGAGTTGTTGCAACATTTTGTATGCAAGAAATCCTAATTGTCAAATCGTTAGGAAAAATCATCCTAATAGGTGCAACATAGCAGTCAATCTTTGTATTACTATGAAAGCAACTATGCAACATGGATCGTAACATTTGCTGGAAACAAAATGTACATAACTATGCAACATGAGCGTAACATGTGCTGGCAATAAAGTGTATCAATTGCCCACACTCATTCGAAAATTGTATTTGTATGATGTGAACAAAACATGGACAAGCTTGCAATTTGTCAAAGCCACCAAATAGATAATCATACATGCATGTACATGGTGCAGTGCGGGGTGGACTTGAATCAAGTCCCCTCTCCTCGATTCTCAGTTGCATTTTCTATATATGTAATAATGTCACTAGGCAAAGCTTAGGTTTTGCTAGTTTTGTGCAGTGAGTGGGTGAAAGAATGGTTTCTTTCCTGGAAGCTACACTGACCTAATTTAAAGTGTGACGGTGCATCTAGTTGTTGCAATAGAAAAATAAATTGTGTGCATCATTTTTCTACGTAAGCATCATCATTCCAAAAATTGTTTTTCTCGTGGTATGTAAAATAGTATGTAGATGTTGGAACATTTCAAATACATGTGATTTCTTATGTACTATATGCAAGTAAATACTTGTCATCAAATCGCTAGGAAAAAAATGGTTGAAATATGTGGAAAATAGAAGGGAATCTTTGCAATACTATGCAACATGAACGTAACGTTTGCAAAATTTCCCCACACTTATTGCAAAATGTTAACCCTAAAATGTGTGAACTTTTACAAAAACGACCCCAAAGAAAATTAAAATTACATCATAGTCTAGATATTTTGCACTGAGCACCCTAAAGGTTGTCGCAAAACGCGGTCAAGTCTGAGGTAACCATTGATGAAGATGGGCTCGCAGTCACGGCCATCCATGCCTCCGTCGGGGGTAGAACCACTTGGGGAGGGTTGGAATTGGTCGGCTGCACCGAAGCCACCAAACATCCTTTGATGGAGGACGAAGAAACTCGAGCTAATCTTGAGTTTGAGCGCAGCAGGACCACCTTCTTGGTCGATGATAGTAGCAGCGAACCTGCGATTTTGCTTGGAGGTTGATGCAAGGATTGCACATTCCGTCGTCTTGAACGACTTCCTCCACCTTGAAAGAACATTTCCCGCCCTTTTGGGTTTTGTGTGTTTGATGTCAACACTAGGTATATATATTTATGTGTGTTGATGTAGACAGGTACAAGTTTTTCGGTAAACATTGTCGATCAGTAAAATGGCATGGTAATTCTGAAGCTATGAAGGTCTTCTGGTTCTGGCGGAAGTTCCGGCGTTTACAGCCGGAAGTTCCGCCCTGTTGCTCCCTGCAGAAGGCCCTCGCATCGTTCTGTTCACAGCTTCTCCCATCTGGCCGGAAGTTCCGGTGAAGCTGGCCGGAAGTTCCGGTCAGCGGAACTTCCGCCCAACTTCCGGACAAGTTCCGAAAGTCGGCGAGTGTGGCTCAGTATGTTCCAGTAAGGTTTTTGCGCTATTTCGGAACTTGGCCGGAACTTGGCCGGAACTTCCGGTCCCCGGAAGTTCCGCCCTAGTTCCGCCCTCACCGTTTTCGACAGGTTGCGACGAAGATCGCTCAGCGGAAGTTCCGGCATTAGCCGGTACTTCCGGTGCGGCCGAACTTCCGGCCCTCCTGGCCGGAACTTCCGGTGCTACGAGAAATGGTCCAAACGGTCAGATCTGAGAGCTCCAATCATATAAATAGCTCTCTTCTCCAACGGGACAAGTTGCTCAATTATTGCACAAGAAATCTGCCAAGCTTCACCACCATTAGAGCCACCTCAAGAAACACAAGATTTGCAAGATCTCCTTCCTCCCCCAACCAAAGCTCTTGATCTTTGGGGATTCGAAGGAGAAGCCACCGATCTACATCCTCACCGAAGCGTTCTTCATTTCCCCCTCACTTGTTTGAGGGATCTCATGCTAGTGTTCCTATTTGGTTCCCTAGTTGATTTGTTGTTGATGTGTTGTTGTTGATTGTTGTATTGTTACAGATTTGGGAGCCTCCAATTCAGTTGTGGATGTGTGCCCCAAGAACCTTGTAAAGGCCCGGTTTCCGCCTCGAGGAAATCCCTTAGTGGAAGTGGGCTAGGCCTTCGTGGCGTTGCTCACAGGAGATCTGAGTGAAGCCTTCGTGGCTGTTGGTTTGGCTTGCGTAGCAACCACACTCCTCCAAACGTAGACGTACCTTCTTGCAAAGGAAGGGAACTACGGGAATCATCTCCGTGTCAACGCGTGCTACACTCTCGGTTACCTCTATCCCACTCTATCTCCTATATATTGCGTAGCTATATCTTGCCTAGTTGATAACCTTGTCATATAGGTAAATTCACTTAGTTGCATATCTAGAGAATTTACCTTTGTGTCAAACCTAAATTGAAAAAGAACTAAAAATTGGTTAGCACCTATTCACCCCCCCCCCTCTAGGTGCGGCATATGATCCTTTCAATTGGTATCAGAGCCTCGGCTCTTATTTCGGGCTTAACCGCCTAAGAGTATGCCGAACGAGGAGCCCTCGGAAGGGGCCACCAATACGGTCTCCATGGAAGACTTCAATTCGTTGAAGTCCTCCATGGAAGCCAAAATGGAAGCCCAAATGGAAAGCATGAAAAAGATGATTGCCGAGCTTTTGGCTCCGGCCCGTCCCAAGGCTCCTAGTGTAGAGGTAAAGGACGCGGGTGTGTCGAAGAGGGAGGTGCTTCGGCACCACCCTCTACCAAACCCGTGGAAGGTGATAACTTAAACACTAACAAATCTCCCATTGCATCTCCTAGGGATACTAGTGGAGGTGAGAGCTACAATCGAGTAGCTCCACCTTTTCAATCTCCCGATATACCGGTTCCCCATCCTCATTTGAACATTCGGGGCGACCCACCTAAGTTTTCCATTGAAAATTACAACACTTGGCGATTTGAGTTTCGCTCTCATGTTTGCAGTGCCTCCAATGAACTTTGGAGAATCATCCAGGAAGGCTTCAAACCTTACAACCCCGACAAGTTGACTAGAAGAGAAGCGGTTGATAGTCAACTCAACAACACCGCCTTGCACATGATTCAAACTAGTGTGGGGACAAAGGATTTGCCTCGTGTTCGGAACTACACCACCGCCAAGGAAGCTTGGGATGGTTTGGCCGCTAGTTGCATTGGAAGTGAGAGCACGAGAAGGAACAAGTATAATGCTCTTAAGAATAAAGCCGAAGGATTCATGAGGCTACCGGATGAAGATCATCAAGACATGTATTCAAGACTCCTCATTGTTGCCGATGACTTCCGTCTTATTGGTGCCACCCACATCAATGACTCTTGGATCAAGGAGAAGTACATTGAATGCATGATGCCATATGTACCCATTGATGTCAAGACCCTTGTTGGGAGAGAATGCTATTCCTCTCTCTCTTCTCAAGATGCCGTGCACGAGATGCAAGCCCTCAAGGTGCTCGAGCAAAACTCTCATGATTCTCTCAATCGTGCCATTGGTATGTCAAAAGGGAACAATCTTGCCTTGGTGGTCAACCCCTTAGAAGAAGTGCACCCTCAAGAGCAATATAGGGCATCTTGGAGTATGTCCTATCCGGAAGATTTGGAATGCCACTATCATGATCACATGGCCTTCCATGCAAAGTCCTTTTGGGTTGATCCCTCCAAGGCCAAGGAAGACAACATCAAGAGAAACCACAAGAGTGGGTTCACTAGCTTTGGTCCAAAGACAAGATCATGCTACAATTGTGATGACAAGCGCCACTTCATTGCCGAATGCCCCTATGAAAATAGAGAGCTTCATAATGGAAGGCTCATTCCCAAGGACAAGAGCAAAGAATCAAAGGGCAAATACTCAAAAGCCCCCAACAAGAAGTTCTACAACAACAAGACCAAGAAGGGCAAGAGGCACCCAAAAGTTGTGCTAGTGACTAGGGAAGAATATTCCTCCGATGAAGTTGCGAGCTCTAGTGATGATGAAGAAGGAAGCTCAAAAGAAGTGGCCGCCATTGTCACTACCAACATTCCCTCTTCATCTCTCTTTGAATCCCCCAATGAGAATCCTCATATCAAGAATGCACATTGCTTCATGGCAACATCTTCCTTGGACACATCTATTGTGCTATCAACTCAAGAAGAATATTCCTCCGGGGATGATGAAGTTGATGATGAAGAAGATGCAACCTCTAATGGATTGGTCGCTCTTGCCTCCCTCTCCACTAACTCTTCATCACCAAGTGAATCCCCTAATGAGATCATTCATGTGGAGGAAGAAAGTTGTCTCATGGCCAAATCCTCCGAGGTATCATCTCCTAGCCCCTCTATGCCTAACATATCAAGTGATCTAGGGGTTGATGATGCTAGTCTAAAAGTAAAACAAGAAATGCTAGAATTTGATGAATTCTTGCTTAACCTACAAGGTATCAACAAAAAGCATGTTTCAAATCTCATGGCTCGTTTAGCTCAACAAAATGATATGCTTGAGAAAAAGGGTCAAATAGAGAGAGAAGACTCTCTTGAAATCCATGCTCTTAAAAATGCCCTTGAGGAAAGTCAAGAAAATATAGCTTCTCTTGAGGAGAGGCTAGAAAATCTTGAAGAGCCTCAAGATGAAATTAACAAGCTCACTAAAGCTAGAGATCATGCTAGGGCTAAGACTAAATTGCTTAAAAAGGAAAAGGCCAAATTTGGTGTTGATCATGAGAAACTTGTGAAGGATCTAGATGAACTAGACAAGGCTCACAAAGCCTTGAAGAGTGAATACTCTCTCCTATCCAAGTCAAATGAGAAACTTCAAATTAGGCTTGCTTCATATGATGTACCTAGTTCCTCTACCCCTTCTTGTGATCATGCAAATATTATTGAGGAAAATGCTAGGTTGAAGGATGAACTTGCTAAGGCCTCCTCTCCCCAAAGTAAACTTTCTTTGGATGATATTTTGAGTAAGCAAAGATCAAACAATGGGAAGGAGGGCCTAGGTTACAATGCCAAGGCGAAGAAGGCAAACAAGCAAAAGGCCAAGCCCGCACAAGAGAAGAAGAAAGATATCACCAATGGTGAAGCCCCTAAGGGCAACACCACTAATGATGATAATGCGAGAAATGCTAACCCTCACTATGTTTTATTTAAAGATTATTATGGTGATGTTTATGCTAAATATGTTGGCCCATATGATGGTTATGTTGCTTGGTCTATTTGGGTCCCAAAGACCCTTGTTGCTAACAAAAGAGGACCCATTGTGAAATGGGTACCTAAATCCAAGAATTGATCTCATGTAGGACTATGCCGCCGGAGGTTCAAAATGGGTACTTGATAGTGGATGTACAAGTCATATGACCGGCGGCAAGAACCTCGTCAAGGAGTTGAGGCCCAACATAAACAATATCACCGTCTCCTTTGGCGATAATTCTACATCCGAGGTATTGGGTTTTGGCAAGGTTGTGGTTGCACAACATAACACTTGTGGATGTCATGCTTGTCAAAACCCTTGGTTACAATTTGCTTTCCGTTTCCGCCCTTGGCAAGATGGGTTTCGCCGTCTTTATTGATAATGATATTGTGGTCCTCTTGTGGAGCAAGACTCTAAAAGTCGCTTTCGTTGGGTATCGCGAACATAACTTGTATGTGGTGGACTTTTCGGGGACCACCACTTCAAGTGCGATGTGCCTATTCGGAAAGGCGGATGTGGGTTGGTTGTGGCATCGCCGCCTAGCCCATGTCAACATGAGAACTTTGCAAAGTCTTCACAAGGGGAACCATATTGTGGGACTAATGGAAAGTGTTTATTTTGCCAAAGATCGTGTTTGTAGGGCTTGTATTGAAGGCAAAATGCATGACTCTCCACATCCAAGCAAAACTATCATCTCTTCCAAGAGGATCTTGGAGCTCCTTCATGTGGATCTCTTCGGTCCCGTTACTCATGCAAGTCTTGGTGCGAAGAAACATTGCTTGGTGATTGTTGATGATTACTCAAGATACACTTGGGTCTACTTTCTCAAGACGAAATATGAGACTCAACAAATATTAATTGACTTTGCCACCGAGGTGCAACGCCAACACAACCTCCTCATTATGGCAATAAGAAGTGACAACGGCTCCGAGTTCAAGAACTACACACTCAATGATTTTCTTAGTGATGAGGGGATTCGTCATCAATATTCCGCTGCTTACACCCCTCAACAAAATGGTGTTGCGGAGAGGAAGAACCGGACTCTTATGGATATGGCAAGGTCTATGATGGCGGAGTATAAATCCCGCTATAACTTTTGGGCCGAAGCCATCTCTACCGCTTGTCACTCTTCTAACCGGCTCTACCTCCGCAAGGGATTGAACAAGACTCCATATGAAATACTCACCGGCAACAAGCCTAATATCTCATACTTCAAGGTGTTCGGTTGTAAGTGTTTCTACAAAATCAAAGGAGTTCGTTTGTCTAAATTTGCTCCTAAAGCTTTGGAGGGTATATTTGTTGGTTACGGTGCCGAATCTCACACTTATAGAGTCTTTGATGTATCCTCCGGGATTATCATTGAATCTTATAGTGTGAAGTTCGAAGAAAATGATGGCTCCCAAGTGGGGAAAGTTGATGTATGTGCAGGTGATGAAATACCTCAAGATGCCATAGTAAGAATGGGTGTGGGATTTTTCCGCCCCATTGAGGGACACGGTGTGGCGTCTCGGGAAGGACTATGCTCTACCACGGTGGAGCCCTCATCCTCTCAACATCAACAAACCCCATCTCTTGAAGCTAATGATGCACCAACCCAAGAACAAGAAGAAAACCCTCCCTCTCATGAACAAGATCAAGGACAAGATCAACCAAGCATTCAAGATCAACCATTTGATATTTGCACTTCACCAAACATTGTCCAAGATCAAGCACATGAGGTTGAGCATTCTCAAGAAATTGAGGAAGCTCAAATTGAAGGTCAAGACGGGGACCCAAATGATCAAGTTGATCAAGTGACACCTCCAAGGCCTAGAAAAACCAAGGAGGAGATCGAGGCCCGTCGTCTAGCAAGAAGAGATAGGATCCTTGAAATACGTGGACACACTCATGACAAGGTCCTTGGTGATGTTCGAGCAAAGGTCTCCACAAGAAGGCAATTGGCTAACTTTAGCAATCATCATGCTTATATCTCCGTTGTGGAACCCAAGAAAGTATTTGAAGCCCTTGAAGATTCGGATTGGGTGGATGCCATGCATGAGGAACTCAACAACTTCAAGCGCAACAAAGTGTGGACCTTAGTAGAGAAGCCAAAGGAGTGCCGCAATGTTATAGGCACTAAGTGGATATTCAAGAACAAGCAAGATGAGTTTGGAAATATTGTGAGGGACAAGGCAAGATTGGTGGCTCAAGGTTTCTCTCAAGTTGAAGGAATTGACTTTGGAGAGACCTATGCTCCCGTGGCTCGTCTTGAGTCCATCCGTATCCTTCTTGCTTATGCATCGCATCATAACTTTAAGTTACAACAAATGGATGTTAAAAGTGCATTTCTTAATGGTCCTTTGCATGAAGAGGTTTATGTTAAGCAACCCCCGGGGTTTGAGGATCTCAACTTTCCTAACCATGTCTACAAGCTTGATAAAGCACTTTATGGTCTCAAACAAGCTCCTAGAGCTTGGTACGAGCACCTTAAAGAATTGTTGGTAGACCGTGGGTTTGATGTTGGGCTAATCGATCCCACTCTTTTTACTAAGAGGGTTAATGGGGAGCTTTTCGTTTGCCAATTATATGTTGATGATATCATCTTTGGTTCTACTAACAAAGCTTTCAATGATGAATTTTCAAAGCCTATGACCGATAGGTTTGAGATGTCTATGATGGGAGAGATGAAGTTCTTCCTTGGTTTTGAGATCAAGCAATTGAGAGAGGGAACCTTCATCAATCAAGCAAAATATCTCCAAGACATGCTCAAGAGGTTCAAGATGACCGAGTTGAAGGGTGTGGCCACTCCTATGGTCACCAAATGTCATCTTGCACTTGATCCCAATGGTAAAGAGGTGGATCAAAAGGTATACCGCTCCATGATTGGATCCTTGCTTTACCTTTGTGCATCTAGACCGGACATAGTGTTGAGTGTTGGTGTGTGTGCAAGGTATCAAGCTTCTCCTAAGGAGAGCCACATGATGGCTCTCAAAAGAATCTTTCGATATTTGGTTGATACCCCAAGATATGGTATTTGGTACCCCAAGGGCTCAAGCTTTATTCTCAATGGATATACCGATGCGGATTGGGCGGGTGACAAGGATGATAGGAAATCAACTTCCGGGGCTTGCCAATTCCTTGGTAGGTCCTTGGTGTGTTGGTCTTCTAAGAAGCAAAATTGTATATCTCTCTCCACCGGCCGAATATGTTGCCGCCGCAAGTGGATGCACTCAATTGTTATGGATGAGGCAAACTTTAAAGGAATACGGTGTCATTTGTGACAAAGTGCCTCTATTATGTGACAATGAAAGTGCCATCAAGATTGCCTATAATCCGGTGCAACATTCAAGAACGAAGCATATTGAGATCCGGAATCACTTCATTAGGGATCATGTTGCCCGTGGTGATATTGAGCTCATCTATGTTCCTACCAAAGATCAACTTGCCGACATATTCACGAAGCCTCTTGATGAAGCAAGGTTCTCTTATTTGAGGAATGAGCTAAATATCATAGATTCAAGGAGTATAGCTTGACCATCTTGCAAACACACCTTTGTCTCAAAACTTTATTTGGTTTAGATGTAGGCATGGAAATAGGGGGAGTGCGGTTTAAACTATTGAGCTATCCCTCCCCCATAATGCCAACATTAAATAAAATCATTCTCTTTATATCATATAATGATATGTGAGCTTCAATGATGAGTAGTGGTTTTGGGCCCAAGATACATCTTCGCGGTGCCATGCCATAACACTCATATATGGTGGCCTAGGCCACCACACTCTTCTTCGTGAAGAGTTGGAGTTGTTTGGATTTTCATTGGATCTTTTTGACATCTCCTTGTTTATGGGAAATCACTCATTTTTGGCCTTTGTTTGCATTATTTGCAAAAATGAGTGATCATGTACCATCTCACAGTTTGGCGTATCCGTCCTAAGCCTATCTCATCTAAGACATTTCCTTCACCTCTCAAGTGCATCTTGTTAGTGTCAAAATCCTGATTCTAGGCTCTGTTTTCTGCTCCACCGGAAGTTCCGGTCGTCTGGACCGGTACTTCCGGCTGGTATCCTATCACCTGGTCCACCCGGTTCGTGTCCTAACTGGCTGGTTCCTGCGAGACCGGAAGTTCCGGCTCCAACGAGCGGAACTTCCGGCCTTAAGTGACCACTATATAACAGGGCCGAACGGGTGAGCAGTTCCATCTTCCTCAGTTCCCCTCTTTCCAAGATCTATTTGGTGGTGCTCCTCCCCTGTGACGGCTGCTGCTCCTCCGGCCAGATCTCTCCTCCGGCGACCTCCGCCGGATCGGCTCCGTGGATCGGCATCCACTCCCTCTCCTCTCCCATGGCCCTCCCGGTTTGTGCCCTCTCCCTCTCTATGTGTGGGTAGACCTCACTAGATGAAATATAGGGCATACTCTAGGCAATGCTATGGTAGAACATCTCTAGATGCCCTTCCCTGACTAGAACATGCTTAGGATGTTGTTGTGATGTGGATTATCAAGTCATGGCCTCAGATCTGGTGAGAAATTGTGCTGTTTTTCGAACAGCCGGATGTTCCGGCTCCAAGGGCCGGAACTTCCGCCGCGGGGCGGAACTTCCGCCGGTTCTCACCAGAACTTCCGTCCTGGCGAGTCTTTCTGCAATTGCTCAATATCCTGTGCAGGCTCTAGTTCTTTGTTCTCCTTGTCCTTGTGCACTCTTGTTTCATACCTATCATGATGTCTCCATCCCAGGTTCTTCCAAGAAGAGGAACAAAGATTCCGTGGACGAGATTGAGGAAGTATTTGAGCAAACTAGGCCCACCAAGCTCACCGCTCGTCAGCAAGCATCTCAAAGGCAAAAGACACCCGCTGCTCGGGGCAAGAACATCCATGTATCCGTGAAGAACATGCAATATCTTGAGTACAAGGAGATCCGTGACTTGAACCCTTACCTCACCCCTCGGAGCAATCGGGTTAAGGATAAGCGCTTCCACAACAAGACCCAAGAGGAAATCTTCTATGAGGTGTATGTGCCATTCAAGAAGGGGGTAACCCCTCAACATGCTATTGACACCGGCAAGATGGCCGCTTCGAAGTACTTTGCCGAAGCATATGCTATGTGTGGAGAGTTTGGGCTCTATCCCATAATGGAGCTCACCAAGGAGTATGATGTGGAGATGATCCATCAATTCTATGCCACCGTCCATTTTGACACGGATGAAGCTAAAACTTTCCGGTGGATGTCTAGTGACAAGCTTCTTGAGTCTAACTTGGCGAAGTTCGGGAGTGCTCTTGGATATCCTCGCCTTCCGGGAGTTGATGCGAATGGTTGGAGGTGCCACGACAGTTCTTTTTCTCAACCAAGGGAAGTGTTGGAGCCCCTCTATATCAAAGGATGGGGCATCCCGGGCAAGAGTGCGGATCTTCTCCCTACTTGGGACATCATGCTTAGGGTCTACCGGGAAACCATTGGACCAAAGGGTGGCAACCTTGATGAGCTGCACTTATATGAAGTCGACCTTATGGCAAACTCCTTTGCAAAGAGGGGCACCGGTGAGAAGCTTGATGTGATGGACTACATCTACAATGAGATGTGGACATGTGTTATGGAGAAGAAGCTTCCCGCCTTTGCTCCGTACATTATGAAGCTCATTGAGGACACTTGGGTGGGTTCTTGTCAGACTTCCCTCATCCACTCCATTCCTCTCAACGTCACTATGCATGATGTGAAGGTTCTGAGGACCAAGCGTCACAACTCCACTATTGAAGATGTTCCCCCAAGGATGAGAAGCCACCTAGCTGGGCTTCTAAGCTTGCTCGCCGCATGAGACAGATCTTTTGCCTCACCGCTGCAGTCAACCACCGCCAGTCAGCATGCAGAAGCCAAGAAGTCTCGAGTTCGTCAGAAGAGCATCATGAGGGCTCTTGCTGTGGAAGTGTCTCCTCCCGGATCCGAGGAGAATATCACTCCGGAGGCTGAGTGGATTTCTCAGCATGGTCTTCCTCTTCCTCCAGATGGGCTTGAGATCGAGTCTCCTCCACACACTCCACCCTACCCCGGCGCTCCATCGGATCTTCCTCCCCTGGGCTAACGCCGACCCTTGGGACGTGTAGTTTCTCATTTCCCTTTTTGGTGCCTTGGTGCCAAAGGGGGAGAGTGAGACCTTCTAGGTTGCTCTCCGGTGGGTATTTGCTTGGGGGAGTCACAAGCTCGTTTTTGGCTTTGATTTTTATCGCTTGTGATTCTATTTGTCTATGTGGTGTCTATCTATGTGGTTGAACTATGTCCTTAGTTAATTTGGCTTGTAAAACTTTATCTATGTGGATGGTTATCTCCGTTTATGTGTCTTTCATGGTTATCTATATGTGCATGATTCTATTATCCATATGCTTATCACTATATTGTATTGCTAACCCATGGAAGACGGATGCTAGATATAGGGGGAGCTTCCTATACCCCAATGCTCATATCTAGGGGGAGCTCCTCTATACCTTTCACTTTGGACTCACATTATTCATTCCTTGCAAATACGTGTGTTGTCATCAAACACCAAAAAGGGGGAGATTGAAAGAACATTTCCCGCCCTTTTGGGTTTTGTGTGTTTGATGTCAACACTAGGTATATATATTTATGTGTGTTGATGTAGACAGGTACAAGTTTTTCGGTAAACATTGTCGATCAAGAAATGGCATGGTAATTCTGAAGCTATGAAGGTCTTTGGTTCTGGCGGAAGTTCGCGTTTACACGGAAGTTCCGCCCTGTTCTCGCAGAAGGCCTCTCATCGTTCGTTCACAGCTTCTCCCCTGGCCGGAAGTTCCGGTGAAGCTGGCCGGAAGTTCCGGTCAGCGGAACTTCCGCCCAACTTCCGAAGTTCGCGAGTGTGGCTCAGTATGTTCCAGAAGGTTTTCGCGCTATTTCGGAACTTGGCCGGAACTTCGGTCCCCGGAAGTTCCGCCCTAGTTCCGCCCTAGTTCCGCCTCACCGTTTTCGACAGGTTGCCGACGAGAACTCCTGGCGGAAGTTCCGGCTCCCTTAGCCGGTACTTCCGGTGCCGGCCGGAACTTCCGGTGCTACGAGAAATGGTCCAAACGGTCAGATCTGAGAGCTCCAATCATATAAATAGCTCTCTTCTCCAACGGGACAAGTTGCTCAATTATTGCACAAGAAATCTGCCAAGCTTCACCACCATTAGAGCCACCTCAAGAAGCACAAGATTTGCAAGATCTCCTTCCTCCCCAACCAAAGCTCTTGATCTTTGGGGATTCGAAGGAGAAGCCATCGATCTACATCCTCACCGAAGCGTTCTTCATTTCCCCCTCACTTGTTTGAGGGATCTCATGCTAGTGTTCCTATTTGGTTCCCTAGTTGATTTGTTGTTGATGTGTTGTTGTTGATTGTTGTATTGTTACAGATTTGGGAGCCTCCAATTCAGTTGTGGATGTGTGCCCCAAGAACCTTGTAAAGGCCCGGTTTCCGCCTCGAGGAAATCCCTTAGTGGAAGTGGGCTAGGCCTTCGTGGCGTTGCTCACAGGAGATCTGAGTGAAGCCTTCGTGGCTGTTGGTTTGGCTTGCGTAGCAACCACACTCCTCCAAACGTAGACGTACCTTCTTGCAAAGGAAGGGAACTACGGGAATCATCTCCGTGTCAACGCGTGCTACACTCTCGGTTACCTCTATCCCACTCTATCTCCTATATATTGCGTAGCTATATCTTGCCTAGTTGATAACCTTGTCATATAGGTAAATTCACTTAGTTGCATATCTAGAGAATTTACCTTTGTGTCAAACCTAAATTGAAAAAGAACTAAAAATTGGTTAGCACCTATTCACCCCCCCCTCTAGGTGCGGCATACGATCCTTTCACACCTCGCATGGGCCATGCTCCTCTTCTCCTTTCTCCTGACACCACGACTGACCAGAGAAGAACGCGAGCACAATTGCTGAAGAAGAAATCAGCAAGAAACGACACCACAACAATCTTGAACTCTAGATCTGGAGGCTGAACTTCGAGCTTATTGGATATGGAAGTTGCAACTCCACATCCAACTCCGACCACCCGAAGCTCCATGGATAGGAGAAGCACCAACGCCGGCAGCCGACACAGCTTGGGTGCTCTGTCGATCAAGATCCCCTCGGTACAAAGCTAGACTCCACTAGGGGAAGAACTGCTAGACCTAGACTACTGTATGTACGGAGGGTACAACCTCCCCTCTCCCAATCATTCCAGCCAGCGAGGCCAGCAGAGAAGGGGAGAGGGGAGCTGGTAGACGAGCGGTGACTCTTAAGGTGTGGAGAGCGAGACCAGGGGAGTGGAAATAACTGTAGACTAAGAGGTGGAGTTTCCCGTGTACTCTCGCAACCAAACATAGACACAACTTGTCTTTTTTGTGAGAAATTCGGAATCTATTATAGAAATTCACGAGAAGTACAAAGCGTGCCCCTAAGGAAAAAAGCGTGCCCATGAGGAATGTCATTAACAAAGACATTTTGTAGCGAACTTCCCAGCTCTAGAACTTCGACTATCATTAACATAATAAAGATTACATCAAGGTTGTTGGACCACCTAACGACCACTACGTACCGCCGTCAAAAGCGAGCCGTCGATGGGCCATTGTTACCTCTCCTATTGGAGCAGACATGACGTTTTTAATGATAATAGGGAAGTCTTCATGCATGTGCCCCTAAGGACCAGCGGCCTAGAGCCAAATTTGTTGCCATTGATCCCTTCAATTTATACGAAAATCTTCTGGCACTAAATCTGTAACACACGTAGACCGGATGAGATCCACCACTCCATTTTTTTTGAAATGGGAGCATCGCCCCAGCCTCTGCATCCAAAGAATGCACACATCTTTTCTTTATTAAATTATTCGCAAAGCCTTACAAGGGGATACAAAGATCAAACTTGAAGCCACCTTTCCAGCGACAACTCGCTATACCTACAAGAGCGATGAAGGGGGTGACCATGAACAGGGCCATTACCCTGACAATACACCAACGCACATCATCTAAAAACTGAATGCCTTCCCAAGCCGCCCATTGGCGGGTGAGAAGCACAACCAGTCAAGCGGACCCTGAGCGTACGCCATTACACACGCCGTAGAAATCGCTACCGCCGTCTTCCTCGCACCCATCTTCAAGAGGGATCACCGCATTGACCTTGCCAGACCTTCCGTCGATGTCACCATGACGCCAGACAACTCCACCATCATGCATGCGTCCATCAGTCCACTCCCATCTTCGATACCCTGCATCTCCACGCCGCCGAGAATCATCGACGTCAACGTGGTAGATGAATACCACTCCACCAAGATGCACCTCCATCCACCGAAAACATCCATTGGCCTCCCTGACCATGCACAACTCCATGAATGATGTCGTCACGAGGGAAACAACGTGGTAGCGCCTTCATCATCTGATCCATGGATCTAGGGTTTCCCCCGGAGCGGCATGAGTGGGCAAACACGGCCTGCAATGGTGATTCCTTCAACAAGGTGACGATGCGTGAAACGCCGCCATCGCCCGCCGTGACCAGAGTCGGGGCTCGGTTTTCACCGACATCCGCGCTTTCCCAACTCGCCTTCGAGACCAACCGGCCAACCACCTCCGGCGAAGGAGGAGGCCGCCACCACCATGCCTAGGGCAGCCGCCCATGGCGTCCTCGTGCCTCGGAATAGCCCAGAAACCTGCATGAATCCGGCGTCGTTGTCAACGCAGCAGGATGACTGCAGCCCTCTCGAGCCCGTCAGGGCCCAGATCGGAACCGAACCAGCGTCGCCGCCCGCCAAACGCTGGAGATCATCGGGGATATCTGGTCGCCACCGCTCCATGGCACCACCGTCGACCAGGCCGATGCGGATCGCCGCCGCCGGCGGTGCGAAACCGCGCTCTCACGCCTGTCGCGGGAGGAAGTCCGCTGTCGCCGCCACGCCTCCAGCGCTTTGCTCGGCGGCGCCTCAGGCGGCGGTGGCGGGAGGGAGGCGCCCAAGGGAGGGGAGGAGGGGAGCAGCTGGGGGCCGCACGGGTGCGGGATGGTTGTTGCAGACGGGACACTTCGTATTAGTTTGAATTTTTGGCAAGGTACTTAACGTGTGTCCAGACAAATCCCTACCCTCCTCACTTCGGCGCCAAGGTGGACAAGGATGCCACACGTATACCTTATTCTTGTCCACACTTCGGCGCCATAACCAACATAGCGTCGCTGCTAGTAGACCAATATTTAACTTTTGGGACCTTACTAAAACGCCGAGCGCAGGTCCGAGGTTTCCACCCCCTTCGGCTGCCGGAGTAGCAAGCCGGGGAGACGGTAACCCGTCGATTCTCTATCGGTGACAGCGGAGATGGGCATATGGAACAGGTGGCTAGGGTGGAACCCTAAGTGGATGTTTTTCTTCTATCGCGGAGGAAAATAGATAAACACAAGTTGTCAAAAGCCACCGAAGAGATAATCGTAACCAATGTGTATATACGTAGTACGGAGTACTATAGTGTGGGGTGGACTTGACTCGAGTCTTGTCCCCCGTGTACTTGACTCCAACCCCAAGTGACGTCATGTGCTTCCTAACAGGAACTCAATTAAACAAATCCATATTCAATTCGATCTGTTCAGGAGGGGGAACAGAAAAATGAAGAGGAGAGTGAAGTGCACACTCGGGAGCAGAAAATTCTTTCCCTAAAATGGGTTTTTTTTTAACAATTTCCCTAAAATAGTTGATCTTTTGGAAGCCCACATGAGCAAAATGGTCATCTAAATTGAATTGATATTATTTTTGACATTTACTTGTGAGTTTTAGAAGATTTAGTAACGAGATGAATATGCAAATCGAATGCTTCTTGTGGAAGGCATGTGATTCGATTTATTTGCTTTTTCGTATGTACGTCGAAGCAAAGGGAAAAGGACCGACTGGCTAAGCAAACTGCTTTTGCTCGGTTACCGTGGGCGAGTGCGCGGCGGCTTTGTTACCTTTCCGCTCTCTTTTATCTTGTCTCAGTCCAGTGGGCAGTGGTGATCCATCTATACTTTGATTTCCTTCCTGTGATCTCCACTCCAAAAACTGAGCAGCCTGAGACCAAACCCCAAGTCAAGCCGTTCGCCATGGCATTTCCCATCGCCAACATCTCAGCCGTCGTCACGGGCGCGGTGCAGTCCGCCATGGCATTTCCCATCGCCAACATCTCAGCCGCCGTCACGGGCGCGGTGCAAGCCGCCATGGCCTTCGCCGTGGAGATGCTCCCCACGGACGTGACGAGGGACGCCGCGCGTGAAACCGTGAGGGCGTCGGTGGCGTGGTTCTTGAGCCACCTGTGGGCGTGGCTCGTCGCAGCGAGAGCCGGGGCCGTCGACAATTTCCCTGTCGCCGCGGAGGCGGCCAGGAGAGCGGCGGGTTCCGCCGTTGAGGCCTCGGAGCCATGGGTGGAGATGGCGTCCAAGCTCATGCTTCACCTCTACGGGCGGCTGGTCACGGCATCGGGTGGGAACGGCGCCGACGCGACGGCCACGGGAGGAAGAGCGGAGCAGCACGTGCTGCTGCTCGCTCTCATCCTCGTCGTCTTCGTCTGCGGCGCCGTCTGTGCTCTCAGCTGCCGCACCATGAAGGGCCCCGGGCTCGGCGGGGCGCGCGTCCCCCGCGCGATGTTCGAGGCCAGCCCGAGGCGGTACTATTCTACCGTTCGTGCAGGGCGTCGGGCGCGGCGCGACGCGTCCGGCACCGGATGGACGTTGCTCGTGGCGGCGGGCGTTGCTTATGGGGCATACCTAGTAGGCAAGACGCTCTACTGACGGAGATCGGGGCGTGGGGTTTTGTAACACGGGATGAGAATGGTGAGTTTTTTGCCTCAGCAGCAGGGTAAACTGAGACACCTGCGTTCGGCTCTCCAAGCTGAAACCGAGGCATGTCTGGCAGCAGTAGAGGGAGCTGCTGTACTCGCTCTTCATATGGTGGTGTTTGAATCTGAGTCCTGGTATCTGCACTCAATTCAAGCAGCCACGAGCTACCTGAGATTGGCATCCTAGTGCGTGAAGCAAGAGTATGTGTTTTCCACTTCTTTTGAATCCTTTATTTGAAGCATTGTCGTCGATTTTGTAATAAGGTTGCTCATGCTCTGGCAAAGTTTGGGTCTCAGACGAGTGTGTTGGTTGGGCTGAAGTTGCCCCGGAAAGACAACACGTCCCTGCTCCCGTCGCTCCCCCCCACCCCAGGTGGCCGGGGCACCGCCGCCCCACGCCTGCGTGGCCCCTCCTCCCTTCCCTTCCCACGTCAGCCACCGGGCAAAGCCCGGGCGATGCTGGCGGTGGCGGCCTCCCTCTCTCCCTCGCGCGGTGACGAACCGTCGGGGCGGCCTCGTTCCAGCGGTGGTGGAAGGCGCCAGTCCTGGCCCCGGCTGTCGCGGGCTCCCGCCGTGTGGTAGCTCGTGCTCGGGCGCGGTGGTGGTGCCTCTGGCCGCCGGGGTGTTCCTGGGGGGGGGGGGGGGGCTAGATCTTGGCCCGTGGGCCTAGATCTGGGCTTGGTGGGCCCGGTCGCCCTCACACCCCTGCCTTTCCCATCGTGGCCTCCCGTGCCTGCCGTTGTAGTGCGGTTGGGGTTGATGGAGTCGTCTGAGCAGCGGGTTGCCGGTACTGCGCGATGGCGGGAGTCCGGCGATCCTGCTCAGATGTATCGGAACCATGGGGGTTCCTAGTTGTTTCATCGCCGCTGTGGGCGACGTTCTTTCTGGCCATCCGGGATTGGGTCCTTGGGCTAGCGCATGCTCGTCGGGGTAGGCAGCATGCTCGCTGCTACAACTGCTCTCGCGGCTGTTGTATGCTTCCCCTCCGACCATTTTGGTCGTGCTTGGGCAGATGTTGACGCTCTGGGGTTGGTGGGGTCGTCGGGGTGCCTCCGATCTAGCGTCATTGACATATAGATCTGGATCTGTTCGGGCATTGCCAGACAGTCTGCGTTCACCTTGCGGTTGAGTCTAGTTGGGGCTAGTTCATAGTGCGGCTTTAGTTAGGGGCGCGGCAGTGATTTCTTCTTTGTCTGCTCTACGCCCTCTCTATGGCGTTTGGGACTTTGATCGGGTTTTGGACCTCGGCGAAAGCTGCACATGGCTGTGGCATGTGCCGGTGACGGCGGCACCTGCGGGTGTCGCTCCCTTGTTGAAGGCGTCCCGGTGAGGTCTCTCCTGTTCGAAGTGATGGGTTCCGTCCCTCCGCCTCAATATGCTCTTCTCGGGGGCCTCGCTTTGGGCATGCATCTCTGGTAGTGTCTTGTGGATCACCCTGTGACCTCTCGCTGGTGCCGCAAGCCTCTCACAGTGTCGACCTAGCTGATTTTACACAGTTTGTTGTGGTAGCTGATGTCCTCCCTAGCGCCTTGGGGGCTTTGCTCGGCCGGTGTGCTTATCCCAATGCTAGGGGATGATGTTGTGTTCTTGGTCTAGACCTAGCCCGAGCTCCAGGGGTGGTGGCTCTCGGGTCTGGGTGAAAACTTTGCAGGACCTTTTGTCTCCGTTGGCGACGATGGCGCATTCTAGCGCCATTCACCTTCTTGGAGGCATCGCCCCAAGACCCCCTATTTTGGTTCCTCAAACTATGTTAGGTGGTCGGCCCGTCGTTGAGTTCCCCGTGGATGGTAGTCTTGCTGCAGTGGAGGTTTGTTGGTGCAGACATGGCCGTGATTGCTCCGGTGCTGTAGAAGACAAAGCTCCCTCTTCATGGATCAAGTTGGCGCTCCGGCGGGCTTGACGTTACTTGTGATGTCTTCGGTGTGAGTTTCGGTTTGCGCATGGCGCGTGTGTGTTGTAACTCCTAGTGTAACTCCTAGCCGGTTGATGGCTTCGTTAATTTAAAGCCGGGCTAATTTTGAGCCTTCCTTCTAAAAAAAGAGTATTGTGTGTAGATGTTGGAACATTTCAAATACATGTGAGTTCTTATGTAGTGTAAACAAATAAATACTTGTCATCAAATCGCTAGGAAAATATCGTTGCAATATGTGGAACATAGAAGGGAATCTTTGCAATACTATGCAACATGAACGTAATGGTTGCAGCATTTTCCCACACTTATTGCAAAATGTTATCCCATTGAAACCGCGGTGTGTGAACTTTTACAAAAAGGACCCCAAAGAAAATTAAAATTACGTTATAGTCAAGATATTTTGCACTGAGCACCCTAAAGGTTGTCGCAGAAACGCGATCAAGTGCGAGGTCACCGTCGCTGAAGATGGGCTCGCAGTCACGGTCATCCATGCCTCCATCGGGGATAAAACCACTTGGGGAGGGTTGGACTTGGTCAGCCGCACCAAAGCCACCAAAGTTCCTCTTATGGAGGAGGGCGAAACACAAGCTAATCTTGAGCTCAAGCGCAGCAGGGCCACCTTCTTGGCCGATGAAAACATCGGCGATCCAGCGATGTTGCTTGGAGGTTGCTGCAGGAATTGCAGATTTCGCCGCCTTGCACGAATGCATCCACCTCGCATGGGTCGTGCTAGACCTAGATTACTGTATGTACGGAGGGTCAGACCTCCCCTCTCCCAATCATTCCGGCCAGCAAGGCCGCCAGAGTAGGGGGAGAGGGGAGCCAGTAGAGAGCGGTGACTCTCAAGGTGAGGAGAGAGAAAGCAGGGGAGGGGAAATAAACTGGACACTAAGAGGTGGAGTTTCCCGTGTACTGGCAACCAAACATAGACACAACTTTTCCTTTTTGTGAGAAATTCGAAATCTGTTATAGAAGTTCACGAGGGGTAAAAAATGTACCCCTAAGGAAAAAGTCTGCCCCTACCTTCTCTCTCCTCTCAACAGTACATGAGAGCCTCACACTCACATCCGGATCAAACCGAGGTCATCCTCGGCGGCCATGCCGCCGGGGAATGGTTGAGGGGAGGTGCCGGCCCTAATCCTGTGTATAGTTTTTTTTGAGGTAAAACAGTGGGAAAGGCTCCCTAATCCTGTGTATAGTAGACCGAGGTTTAGTCGTTGTTGGTCCAGTTTGGCGTTTGGGAGTAGGTTGCTGGAGCTCGTCGGTTGGCTCCGGTGCGGCCTGGGGATTCTTCTCCTTGCGGCATGGCTCTGGTGGCAAGAGTCATCGCCGTCTTCTGGAGCTCACCCCCTCTGGTGGTTTTGCACGCCACCGGTAGGTCGTCCGTGACCTCTTCCAATAAGCCTCCATGGAGGAGGATGAAGGAGGAGGCCATAGGGACGAGCTCCTTCAATACGTGCTTTCATCCTCAGATCTCTGGTGTTCTTGCTGGTTTCCTCCTCTTGGCCGGCCATGGAGGCGAGGGAGAGTTGGATTCTGGATCGGTGCAAGCGGGATCTGGTCGATGGTGGGGAAGTTCTCAAGCTGCAGAGGTGAGCTATCCTACAATGGCATGTTACAGGCCATTGATCTATGCCATGGATTGGCATCAAGCGACGTTGTCGAAGTGGCTTCTTCTTCGAAGAGTTCCTAAGCAGGGGACATATGCCGGCGGTGACTGCCCTGCCCCTGCCACTTATGGTCGAAAGACGACTCTCTTCGACATGGGAGTGCCATGGAGGCGTCGTCCTCGGCGCAGTCCGAGCTTCTTCTTCCCAGAGGCCAAGTCTGCGTACGTTCGCAACAACATGTCCAACGGGAAGGTCTTCAGCTCCTACCACGACGCTGGACCAAGTGGTTCGTCCCCGGCGCCGGCGTCCTCACTGTGGTGGAGCAAATTAACGGCGAGTTCCGTCGGAAGCGATGCAGAGCTAGAGGACCCGATTGCTTTTTACCAATCTTTTCCAGGAGTTCTTCTGTAAAAGTCCAGTCCTTATCCAATATACCCCTGACCTGTAGGGGCTATGTTGTAATTTGTAACCACCGCTTGGATAATATATGGAGCTTCTAGGGTCTTCGGACCCTGTCCCTTGTTCAAAAAAAAGGAATGTCATTAACAAAGACAAGTTGTATTGAACTTCTAGCTCTGGAACTTCTACTGTTATTAACATAATAAAAATTGCATCGAGATCGTTGGATCACCTAACGATCACTACCACAGTACCACCGCCAAAAGAGAGCCGTCGATGTGTCGTTGTTGATGCTCTCGTATTGGTGCTGACATGACGCTTTTAATGATAATCGGGAAGTTTTCATGCATGTGCCCCCAAGGACCAGCATCCTAGAGCCAAATTCGTTGCCATTGAACCCTTCAATTGATCTAGAAATCTTCTGGCTCTAAATCTGTAACACGTGTAGGATGGACGAGATCCATCGCTCCATGAGAGACGCGAGCAGACAAATCCCTACCTTCCTCAATGCCGCTAGCGAGATTTTCGCCGCCGAGGTGGACAAGGAGGCGGCTATACCTTATGTTTGCCCCTCCCTGCAGCGCCATACCCAACATACCGTTGCTGCCGGTAGACCAATATTTGCTTAACATTATCGTTCTTTTAGTAGATCTTTTTACGGCTATTTTATCATGTGCTTATTGTATCCCCCAACTCCTGCTCCAGATGTAGCGGAAATCGGATTTGCTTTGGAAGTTGAAATTATGCTCAATCTCCCATTAGGAATGTACAAGTCAAGATACTCGGATAAACTTAGCTTGTTAGATGAATTTATTATGTAACATCTTAAACTATATTTGATTTGATAATGTTGTTTCTTACCTTGCAAGAACCTTCTATATCGACATTCTTGTTTTCGGTATTAACATGCCTGTGGATGACATTTCGTGCAGGGACCATTTATTAATGGTGAAGCAATTTCTGGAGCTGATCTCTCTCTCGCTCCGAAATTATATCACATGGAGATTGCTCTAGGCCACTATAAGAATTGGTCTGTCCCAGATTCACTTGCAAATGTGAAAGCATACATGAAGGTTTGTTCTTATCTTGTACAAGAAACTTTACATTTGTTTTTGGGGTGTCTTAACTTTAGAGACCTTGCTAAAACGCCACTGAATAAATAATCCTAAGGAAACGTGCATGTATATATGGTACTACACAGTCTACACTGCGGGGTGGACTCAACTCAAGTCTCCCCCGTGGACTTGACTCCAGCCCCAAGTCACGTCATGTGCTTCCTTTTTCTTTATCCTAACAGGAACTTAATTAGACAATACCATGTTCAATTCGATCAGTTGCCGACGCGTCCCGGCCGATCCAGCGGTGATAAAAGTTCTTTCCCTGGAATAGTTGATCTCTTGGAAGGCCACAGGAGCAAAATGCTCATCTAAGTTGAATTCATATTGTTTCGACATTTACTTACTGTCTGTGTTTTGGAAGATTAGTTACATGTTGAATATGCATATCGAATGCTTGTTGCGGAAGGCATGTGATTATTTGCTTTTTGAACGTACGTACGTCGAAGCATCCGGCCAAAGGAGAACGACCGACTGGCTAAGCAAGCTGGTTTTGCTCGGTTACCGCGGGCGGTTTTGTGACCTTTCCGCCCTCTCTTTATCATGTCTCAGTCTAGTACTCCAGTGGTGATCCATCTACTTTGATTTCCTGCGATCTCCACTCCAAAAAACAGAGCAGCCTGAGACCAAACCACAAGCCAAAGCCGATCGCCATGGCCTCTCTCATCGCCAACATCTCGGCCGTCGTTACGGGCGCGGTGCAAGCGGCCATGGCCTCCACCGTGGAGATACTCCCCACGGACGCGACAAGGGACGCCGTGCGTGAAACGGCGAAGGCGTCGGTCGCCTGGCTCGTCGCAGCGAGAGACGGGGCCGTCGAAAATTTCCCGCCCGCCGCGGAGGCAGCAAGGAGAGCGGCGGGTTCCGCCGTTGAAACCGCGGAGCCATGGGTGGAGATGACGTACAAGCGCCTGCTTGGCCTCTACGGGCGGCTGGCCACAGCATCGGCCACGGGAGGAAGAGCGGACCAGCACGTGGTGCTGCTCGGTCTCCTCCTCTTCGTCTGCGGCGCCGTCTGGGCTCTCAGCTGCCGCACCATGAAGGGCCCCGGGCTCGGCGGGGTGCGCATGCCCCGGGCGATGTTCGAGGCCAGCCCGAAGACGTACTATGCTGCCGTCCGTACAGGTCGTAGGGCGCAGCGGGACGCGTCCGGCGCCGGATGGACGTTGCTCGTGGCGGCGGCCGTTGCTTGCGGGGCCTACCTAGCAGCCAAGACGCTCTACTGACGGAGATCGATGCTGCGTTGCCTCTACAGATGGGGTTGATCGATGCTTCCGAATTCCGATGGATGAATCTAGTTCCGTGTCGTCAGCAGCGGCACACCAGTTCGGAAGACTGGCGCTGTCCGTGATTAGTTTATCGAGTTTTCTTCCAATATTGTCGTTTCTTTCTGAATCCTTAATTTGTGTGTCCTTGGCGCCACTGGCACTTTCCTGCGAGCTTCTCTTCTCCGGGGTGACAGGATGCCAAACTGTGAGGACAACTACATTGTATCTTCCGCCGCAAAAAATATAAATAAATACATTACTACATCGCATATATCCTATATAACTAAAAAGTTCATCCCCACTATCATATTTCTCTCAACATGCAGCTATGACACCTCAGCGGTCCCACTATGTCACCAACTCACGTCCACATCATCGCATGCATAAAGATATTTTTGTGTAATCGTTTAGTTCTCCTGCTTTTTCTAAAGCAATAGTACAGACTAAGTTATGCGCGTCACACCAGCCTCCTCAACTCCTTGCAAGTGCTTCCTTTATTCTCCACGTCAACGTCTCATTATTTTCCCATGTCCCTCCACTCCGGTGTCCCTCAAACTTCCTAATAGAAGCTGAATAAATCATGTCGTCTTGCCTTCTCCAGTTCCTCCTCGCATCTCCACCTATATAAATATTAGTCATGTCAGCCTACGGGTGACTCGCTCTATCAACAACTAGATGATACCCCGCGCGTTGCTGCGGAAATTTGTAGCTCAGATTTTAAAATAAAAACATGTGATTTTGGTTTGCTTGATGCAAGTGATCTAGGATCACAACACTTGTGAAGCTCAAATATTACAGCTCACATAAAAGTAACTACTAATTTTGAATTTTTATTTGCTTCATCTAATTCAATTTAGCTCCATTGAACACGTATGCTTGCAGTTTGCTTGAATGAACACAAAGTTGGATGTGCTCAAACTGATATAGATGGGTCATGACAAAGGTTTAGAAGAATATAAATGCACCATCAATTCATCATTGATTTTTTGCAAAACAAATGGAGAAATATCTGGAAATAAAAGATAAGCTAAGAAGAATTGCACATATAACTTTATATGAAAAGAGATGTATTTACTACTCCCTGCCAACCCATTATGCATCATATACATATTGCCATGTTAAATAACCTGGTTTAGCTCACTCATTGTTCAATAGTATGGGAAACAGAGAGTGTAGAATTTCAATGTAGCCATGTGATTTGATACCGAAATAGGCTAAGCAATAAAAGTACGTACAATCATAAATATGTGGAAGCATGAAATTTCTGCTAATCTTTCATCAATACAAACTATATGTCCCAATGGATTAACTTCGACCGACAACATATTTTTCCGAAAGAAATCCCCATTGATCTATGTGTACAAAAAAAAGCCTATGCAATGCTGATACGATGGAAATGACATGTAAGGAAAAATCTACTATGATGATAAGACCTTTCATGAAGCCATGGAAATGATGGCCACAATGCTACAGATTATGTATGTACCACGGAGAAGGCAAAAACACTATCATTCATGTATGAGAAAAAAAGTTCAAATCGTCAAAAACGCTACATAATATCTTTTCTGGCATCTTTTGTTTCTGAACCCTTGAGTATTCTCGTCCGTGGAAGATAACAAACCTGCGGGATGAGCGAAAAATCAAACACCCAGAATGCAAGAACATATGAAGCAGATGGAATAACAAAACAGATTATCAAAAGTCGCTTGAGAGTGAACTGAAGTCATATGTAGTTACCGCCGTATTATGAGGCATCCTAAATTCAGTAGAACTGTACTGATCAAGCCTGTAAATTCTGTACAAATCCAGAGAAGATAAAGTTGAGGCCACTCAATCTTGTTACTTCCAAGGATAATAATGCAAGTTCAGATGCTGCCACTTTAACTGAACAGAAATGGCATTGCATGTTTCACTAATTAATAAACTTCAAGTGGAAATGGTGCAACCAAACTGGAAAATTTCCAAGGTGCCAACGTTCAGATCCAAACTTCTGCCAATAGTAATCTGGAGAAAATAGTTTTTGAAGTAAATCTGCAATGGTAGGATAAAAGTGGATTAGTATTTTTTTTCCAATTTATAATAGTTTTTGAAGGGAATCTGTAATGGAAAGAGAAAATGAATGAGTTAATACTTTCCCAAGTCGCTAACAGAGAGGAAAGCCATAAAATTTCGGAAAGACAGACATAAGAAAATAAAGGTTAATCGCAAAAAACTAAGCCACCTTCCAATTGGGCACTCGTATTCTCCAAACAGCTATCTCGCCAATAAAAAAAATTCCTGAACAATCCGTACAAATAAAGTACAAACTTCAACAGATAGAGCAGGGACATGTAAAGAAGCTGCCAAATTTGCTTCAAGAATAGTATACATTAAAAAGAAGTTGACCTGGAAGGATGGAGATTGGTTAAACATGCCACACAAAAGCTTTCACCATCTGAAAAGCACAATAAGAAAACTGTACTGAACTGAGTGAGAAAAGGGGAGGTTGCAATTGACAGAGCGTTTTGAATTCCAGTTTAGCAACTCAAGATTAGAATATGCGTACCAATGGAAGAAATACCCACGAGTGGTCTGAGAATCCAAGAAATCCGGAGGAATTGAGAGGGCCAAAGGTAGCAGGTGATTGAATCCAGTACAATCAGGTGCGCTGATAAACGTCGAGTCGTCGAGCCGTACTCCAGCAAGAGATGAACCTGCGAGATTCGAAACATATGTTGAGGGACCGCGAGAAACTGAATGAGGGATTAGAAAGGGGATCGGACATGTACCAGCGTTGAGGGTGCTTCGCGTTGTGGCGGCGAGAACGATGTCGCTCTGGGTGTCGATGCGTACGGCAGCGGGACATCTTTATAAGGTGGACACAATTGCGGCAGCATATGAGCTCAATTGAGCAGTTTGCAGTCCTTCAATGCTCGGATTTATCAGGTCTTTTGATGGCAATTAAGATTCGTGGGGAAGAGGAGGGATTTTCGCGGCAGCCGGGGAAGACGAACAGAGATCTGGGGAGGAGAAGGGATTTTGGCACTTGCGGAGTAACGAACAGTGTATTTGTTTTTGTTTTTTTGGGTACGGCGACCAGCTCACCAGGTCGACGGAACGGGGGATGGGCAGGCCGTCTTCCAGGCATGCTTGGTGGCCCATGTCGGCCGGTACCGTACTTGGCGGCCCATGTTGGTGTAGAGCCATGCGCAACAACGCGTGAGGAGACTGTGCGCGTGCGGACGGTTTTGGAAGAAATGGAGTGACGTGGCTTCACCACATGCCAGCAAAATCAGTAGTGGGGGATTGCTATTTAGAGATAAAAGATTCAACATCACAATACAGCGCCACAGCTTTGCCATCCAGTAATCCGTGTATTGCTACTCTCAAAGGCTTTTCATGGAGTCATCCGTGTGTTGCAACCATATCAAAGCCTTAGATAGTTAGATCCAGCCAGCGAAGTAGAGGCTGCAGGGGAAAGCAAACTGCCTTTGTTTTAGTTGTCCGCCCCTTTGGTTCTAGCAGATGTTTCAGCACTTGATTTGGTTTTATGGCCTTTAAAATTTGTATTTTGCCTTTTTGTTTCTTTCAGGTGGAGAGAAGAACAATTTTCAGGTAAAGGTAATCAAATAAAACTTATACGCTTTTTGTGTGTGTGTGTGGATACTGCTCATTTCTTGACACCAAAGGTTTCGTGTATTTAATTATGCAGGAAATGAGGAATCAAGAACTATAATACTGCTATCTAACACACTCATTTCCAAGTTTTGCTATTAGTCTGGCAATTCCGTAGTCCGTCAGACTGCAACTTTATGCATGTACAAAGTACTCCTGTTGATGAATAGGTAAGAATTGTAATATTTCGATAACTATTGTTTTTTCTGCTTGCAGTCAATTAAATGTGCAGAAGACTGAATGTGAATAAACATAGCTTCAGTTTACTGATACTACCGCATCCAACAACGATCTATTTTTAAATTTCTCTATGCACATGTTGTACTAGAAATAGTCAAACAGAAGTTGTTTCCCTGATTACAGCTTTAAGTGGTTCAGCCATGTTCTTATTCTTCAGAAACACTATTAAAGCGACGAGCATATATAAGTGCGCGCTTCTATGTAACACAAGAACTTCAGCTCGGGTGGAACTACTTGTGCTTTAATATCTGGACTATTTTTTGTTTACTATGAAGTTACGAATTGACAATAATATTTTTTTTCTAAGTATCTAACAGAAGAACTTCAGCTCGGGTGGAAGTACTTGTGCTTTAATATCTGGACAATTTTTTGTTTACTATGAAGTTACGAATTGACAATAATATTTTTCTTCTGCGTAGACTTTAATACTTCGTATGCTATCTAAATACAATATATCTTTCCGTCAATAAATGAATGTGTTATTTAATATAAAAGTGTAAACTGAATATGCTATTTGCAGCACCATGTTATTTTTATAAAAATGTATTATAAATGTTTATCTTTGGGTTGCTGGGTATATCCCGTAGTCTGCCATACAAAAAGTTATTTTTTTACGGCAATGGCTCATTCCATTAAACTTCAAACCCAACCAGATCGCTGGCCATAATGTTTGCAACCCACCGCGGCCAACATTCACCCAGACTGAGTCCTGGGACTCACTCTTAGCTCCCATTTTAGCAAGTTCATGGGCAGCAGTGTTACAAGCACGTCTGCTAAAGAACAAGTATGAATTAAAATTTAAAATGCATAAGCTTCTTGCCTCCTTCACGAGAACACCAATGATAGAATTTTCATAGCTCCTGGTCTTCAGCGCGTTCATCCGGTTGGACGCGTCAGAATCAAAGATGATGCAGTTTGCCCCAGTCTTGATCGCTCAACCAATACAAGCGACTGCTTCAGAATGTAGTGCATCTCTAAGGTGCACCAATTTTCCTACGCCGGCAACAACATAATGGCCCGCCTGGTCACGAATGATATAACCCCATCCTACAGTCTTTGCTCGCTAAATCTCATCCGCAGCAACGCGCGGGGTATTATCTAGTTAGCACAATGTTTCCGGCGGTCTCATGCCATGCTGCATTGCACCACGAAATGCAACAAAATGAACTTTTTTCATGTGACTGCGCCGTCAGCAGCGGACCAGTGTCACACAAAGAATTTTGGGAGATTAGGGCTGTCTAAAGGTCGTGATTACTTGTCCAAATTTCTTAAAATATAGCTACTTCTTATGTATAGATGAAAGCTGTTAAGCTTCATGCACTAACCAACTATTACAAAACACCGACTTGATGGAAAGAGCAGGTGTATGGCTCTAGAGGCCAATACACAAATATGAGCAGGATAACAACAATTTATAGAATAAATTGCGAAAACCAGGACTCAAACTCGAGACCCTGGCTCTGCTACCATGTTAAGCTTCATGCACTAACCAACTATTTTCCAAAAGATCGTTCTGATGAGAAACTTATACAATCCACTTATACAGTTTAACAAAAGGTATTACATCCGGCTTTAAATTAATAACTAGATTAAGAGTCACGGGAGGGTTTCAATTGATAACGCTATGTCGATGCATTCGTACGCAAAGGGAGTGGACCAACGAATGTTTAGACCCTTGGCTTTGCACTAAGTTTGGGTCGTCGCGTCGTGAATATACAAGGAGAACCTCCACCACCTTCTCCAACTCCTCCGGTGTCACATCACCCGACTTAGGGTTAAGCTTTGTGTAGTTACTATATTTTGAAAGTTATGTGGTTATAACAAAGTGATGTAGCTCAAGTTATATTTGCAGGTCTGCTCTTATCAACTCATACGATGCATCTCTCACTTTGTTTTTATCACCAAGTGACATAGGCATCCCCAATGGGCATGCCGAGTATAGTACCCGGGGTTTACTGGAGGCCCATGACCCGAAGAATAAGGAGATTCGGAAGCCCAAGATATTATTAAGGAAAGCTAGAGTTGTATTAGGAAAGGATACTTCTAATCTTGCGGGACGGGTTAGAAACCCTCCCGGACTCTGTAAATTTATGTATTACGAAACCCTCGGCTCCACCTCCTATATAAGGGGGAGTCGAGGGACAAAGAAAGGATCGAGTCTATTATCAACAGAACCCTAGTTTTCATAATCAGCGAGTACTTTTCGACTGAAACCTTTGAGATCTACTTGCCCTCTACTTCCAGCAAAACCCTAGTCTACAATCTGTAGGCATTGACAAATTAATCCTTTGTCACCAAGGTATAGTTGCCATAGTTTTTGGACAGCTGAGTTACTCTAGATGCAATAAATAAATCCATCATTATGCCAATTTCATTGCCCACTTGTTAACATCTGAAACAAAGGAAGACCAATACATTCATTGGATCTTACCGTCAACAAATGAAAACCAGGCTAGGGCTGCCCATACCAAAAAATTGAAAGCATGGAAAAAAAAGCACACATCATGAACCAACATACGGTTGATCTGAAGGTATGTTCGCTATTATTCAGAGTCTTAGAGTCATGGTTTACAGAAAATATTTTAAATACACTGACAATTTGATTCGTGAAAATTGTAACTCAAAATTTTACATAGACCATGACATCCCTTTCAGTAAACATAACATAATGTACAAATTAGATAGATACAGACACAAAAGAAAATTATTTACCCAACACAATGAGTCGAAGTTCATTCTACTGAACAGACTTGTAAAATTAAAAGAGGGAAAATGGTATAATAACATTCCTTGTGTATTAATATATAGACTATGCATAACTTATCGTATAATGTGCTGCTCTAGATGTTCAGGTATAACTATATCTAGCAAATGAAAGGATGTTAGAAAAATATACTTGCCCAAAAGATGTCATGGACATACTAAAAACTGCACCATGAGTAGGTGTGTATGTGTGCTTTGGTCTTGTTCCCAACAATTGGAGCATTACATGTGTTAGAGCATCCAGTGGCGCAGAATCAAAACCGTAAAATGGAACTGAAAAGGAGAATTTGAAATGGCGCGGGTAAATTTAGACGACGATCATAGTTCTAGATGACATAGATGCTCCGATTGAGCATTGATACTTACATAGTTCGAGAAATTGAAGCTAATTGATAGTTACACTGGCAAGCCCGACCTAGCTAGAAGCAAAATGCGGCCTAATGACCTATGGCGCGCGGCGGTGCCCGTGGTGGCGGAGAAGGTCGGCGGCGTGGAAGATCTTCACGCGTCGTCCTTGTCAAGCTCGACTATTTTGAGCTTGATGCGGCGGACGCGGGCCTCCCGGCGGGCCGCCTCGTACTCCCTGACCTGGCGGACGGTGTCGGCCTCCTCCCAGCGGAAGTGTGCCCGAGCCTACGCCTCCCTGACAGCCTTCGTCTGCGCGAGGACGGCTTCCTCCTCATCGCTGCCGTGGACGTAGTCCCCGGCGGAGAAGGTCGGCGACCACGCGGGGACGAGGTCGTCCTCCTCGCTGCTCTCCGCCATGGGCAGCCGCGGTGTGCGGCTAGACTGGCCGGACAAGGAGCCCTCGCCAGCGTTGTCGTAGCGCGCGAGCTTCCCTGGGGGCGTGTGCCCCCAGTTCGTCCAGCGGCGAGCGCTCCGCTTGCGCATGCCCTCGCTCTTGTTCCACTTGCGCCGCTCCGCGTCGGTGCGGAAGACAGGCGAACGCGGCGGCGAGTCGCCGCCGCCCAATGCCGCAGCACTGCCGTGTCCTCCTCCACGGGACGCCATCGCGTGGCTGCGGGCTACGGATTGGTGGCTGGGGCGAGCTGGATTGCTCGCCGGAAATGGTCAGCAGCGGCGGCGAAGGGGAGTAGGGTTTGCGAACCGAACTCCCCTCCGCGAACCCTTTTAATACGGGGCGTGGGAGAGGCGGGCCCCTGAACTTCATTTACGAGCCGGCCCATATCTTCTGCGACAGATTCGGCCCGAACCCGTAAATCTGCCGGAAAAGTTCAGTTCCGGCGGGATTTACAGACTCTGTTAGAGCTCTTACTACAAAGGAGATTTAGGATAACTTGTACGGGAAGTATAAATTAGCACTTACAACTGTGTTCAGATGATTCAGCGCTGGATTTCCTTATTTGGAATGGCAGGCTTCCTAGATGTATGTTTTGAACTTAGGGGAGAAAATGGAAGGTGACACTAGTATGTATAGTACTAAAACTGACACATGTGTTACACACTTATACACCTAAAAGAAAAGAATGATATGAGATAAGATCACTAATAAGAAAAACTGAGAACGTGTGTAACATATGATTTGAGTAGAAACCATCTATTGTTGCTAATGGTATTAGATGTAAAATGAAACCTTCGTGTTTGATGACCTGAAAATAGGCCAAGCTGTACAAAAACGGGTAGATTAGTAGGAACTCTGAATTCATAGATTAGAAGGTCTGATTAAGGCTAAGGCATGGGTAATGCACTATGTACTGCACAGTTTATGACAAACCAAAATAGTTAGTACCTCATGAATAGTATCCATAAACATGTGGCCTGAACGATTGCTTTAAATATCAAGAGGAAACCAGGAAATTTAATTTGGCTCCCGAGTGCATATTCCCCCCTCTGGGAAAAAACATCGGAGCTTCGTTTTTTTTTAAAAAAATCAACATGTACATCTTCACTATATATATGCACTTGTCAAGTTTCGCGAAAAAACCGTTATTTTGTGTGGTCTTTGTAAAAAAAAATCGTGTCAAAAGCCTTATTTTTAGGATTGATTTTTTTACACCCGACAATCGATTTTTCATGAAACGACTGTGGGAGCGTAGCACATGAACATGTATCTCGTGTGAACTTTTTGTTTCAATATTTTTTACATTTGAAAATGTTTCTAAGATGCATTTCAAAATGAAAGGAGCATATACTTCCATGATCCAAAACACCACTCCCGAGGAAACCATCCTGCAATAATTTTATTTCATACCAGCTAGTGGAGCCATGCGATCGAGCATCTCCAATGCGTTCTTGTAACCTACATATCAAACAGAAGAGTAGTTGCTGCAGACATGGAATCAGTCTCTTACCACAGAAGTCATAACCAAGAAAGGTGAAGAAAAATGTATGCACAAAAGCTATCTGCCTTTGGCTGATGCACCCCGATTTCTGTTGTACTTGATGATCCCCTCGACGACACCAGGCAGTTGAAACACTGCAGCAATTCCCCTAAAAAAAGAAACACTACAACAATGATCTAGATGCTGGAACAGAGTGGAAAAACAAACAACTCATAGGAGATGGTACTTGGCATTACCCTGGTTATAGCCACAAACCGACATCCCATTTGAGCCATTGCTGCAGCGTGGCGGCGCAACCAAACCGGTGCAGGGCGGAGCTAGATAGTCCGTACCTTGTGCACGTGCACCAGGATCGAACAGAAAAGTTACCAGCGATTGGATATAACACTTCTGCTCCGGTGCTTCCCCTTGGCAAGACTCTGGCTGTGACAAAAACAAGGACGATGGAGATCTTCACATACCTCTTCGTAAGTGGGAACATAATCGTAAAATTAAAAATTCTGACATGTACGTACAGCCCTATAGTGGCTCGTGTTGTCTTCTACGAGTAATTTCTATATGTATAACGTACTAATACGGTCATGTGCATGTGTGACGTCATGTGTACCAAAAAGACATGACATATAAAAGAGTCGTGGGCAGCTCCTCTTGCGTCGCCCCACACATTTCCCCCAAAACCGGAATGAAGAAACCCTCGTCCACTTCGTCTTCAAAACCATGCATGCACGATGTGGGGCGGTAGTTAGGCAACTGGGATGGTTACCTGGTCACGTGATCTTTATTCTAACTCGACGTATAGATACCGTGTGTATACATAGGTCGGATATGGATTTCAACGGGTCTAAGGTAAAAAAAAAACCTGAATATAACCCTTCAACTTCGCTTAGGGGGAACCTTTTCATCCAGTCACGTACGTGTTTTCTTTTCTATAGCTGGCGTGCTGCTCTGCCCACCTTGTATATGGGCTGGTATGGATGGGCCATGAGGTGGGTATCCTTGGAGCGGCAACGACAACAAATTCATCAATCTATGTGCCAGTTTTTAAAAAGATTATTTGCAAGTTCTAAAAACAAAGTTGATCTACCTTACGGTCGTTCTGAAATAAGGAAAATCTGCCTTTGTGGTTCTATCACAATAATATGAGTCAGTGTATAAAAAATGTGTGTTTCCTCTAAAGGAGAATCAAACATGCATCGGTTCAGGTTGAGGAGAATCTCTATCTCTATCTCTACTATATAAAAAGGAGGAACTGGTTCTGTTTCCTCCGGTCGAAGGCTTCGTCCTACATATTTTCATCTGACCATTTTACCCTCCCACCGCACTATCAAACAATGCATTAGGCAATCACCGCATTATAAATGTTGTCCACCATGAATTTTAGGAAACAAGAATTACAGGATACATGCCCCATAATTTCAGGAATTACACACCATTACACGCCATCAGGGAAACATGAATTACAGGAAAAGGAAAGTAAATTATAGGAAAGGTAAACTCTGACCACACAATTTCTCCAAAATGTTAAAGGAATAGCATACATTAATTGAATGGAGATTTGCGAGGAAGGTTTAGAACGTAACTGCAGAATGATATCTCTTCCTTCTCTACTTCTTTTCAGCTTCGTGAGCGTCGTGTGTTATCGGCGGCAGCTTTGGCAACAGCTTCAAGGACGACGACAACTTCGGCGGGAGCCGTCCAAGGAACAGTCGCGGCGAGGCCATGTCGTTCCCGACACGAGCCTCTCCATTCCCAGTCTATCACGCGTCTGTGCGTCGATTCGCTCTTCTTTGTCTAGGAATAAAAGCAAATTCTAAAAGGCAATGGGAAGCGAGGAAGGTTTAGAACGTAACTGCAGAATGATATCTCTTCCTTCTCTACTTCTTTTCAGCTTCGTGAGCGTCGTGTATTATCGGCGGCAGCTTCGGCGACAGCTTCAAGGACGACGACAGCTTCGGCGGGAGCCGGCCAAGGAACAGCCGCGGCGAGGCCATGTCGTTCCCGACACGGGCCTCTCCATTCCCAGTCTATCACGCATCTGTGCGTCGATTCGCTCTTCTTTGTCTAGGAATAAAAGCAAATTCTAAAAGGCCATGGGAAGCGAGAAGGTGATGTGAAGATCCAATTTCCTGCTCTTCTTTGTCTACATCTTTGTGCCAATTGGTCTGGTCCTATATAGGGAAGTAGCATTCGGTAACCATGCACTTGGTTTATTGAGTTTGATTGCTTGTACCGGACGCTAGATCAGTTCACGAATTCACCCCCATTAATTGGGTTTGGTGCTTCATCGTGTAATGCTAATCTGAAAATAAATTCAGTCGGCAGATTTGACCTGCGGGTCAGTTACGAGGATTATCAAAACCAAGTTGTATTGATAATCTTGGCTATTGTACGGATGTATGTATATGTAATTTTGATATGTTCTTCTTCATTGCCTTTCACACATTTATCCTCAACTATGGAGATCTGTATTTCTAAGATGTAGAGATTCAGTATATCTCCTCTCGGTTCAATCTTAATCCTAATGCATTATGTACCCTCACTAGGAATCAATCAAGAAACCGAGAGGTTTAATACAATGTTATCCAATCAAGAGGGGGAGAGAAAGGTGGAGGCCATGGCACATCGGTTGTGATCGTGTTGTCCTTCCCATGCCGACAACTCGTGGAGAAATGGAGTGTGAAATGATATAGTCGCCCGCGTCCAACCACTCGGGTAATATGCAATATCTAGCTGACAAACCTGAGGTGGTAAAAATGGCGCTTTCATTTTGGTTGGATATATCTTGCAACAAACCTATGAGGAAACAAATGGCACTTTCATTTTGGTTGGATATATCCCGCGAGAGGTCGCCGGCACCAAGGGCGGGAGGCCGCCCGCCAGCGTGAGGCTGCAGCGTGGGAGTCCACCGGCGGGAGGCTGCTAGCGCAAGCGCGGGACTCCATCGGCGTGAAGCTAAGATTGATCAATCGGGGATCCGATGGCGCGTTTTTGAAATAGGAAGGGTGGAAATAAAAAAATGTTTTCAACTACACTTCCGACACCTAAAACGTGACGAAGGGGGTAGTACTGTTTAGTTGATTATTATGAAAGATTGTGAAGAAACGCTCATGTATTCCACAATTTTGGGATTTTAAATCTGTTGATGTTACTAGAAATTTGTCCGATGCAACATATAGTTAACGTCGTTCTGTTTCCCCACTTTTATTAATGATGTACTAAGGTGAAACAATTCAAATTTGACTGTATACTTCCTATTGTTTTGCCTCTGGACTAAACCTACGTAGATTTGGTTAGTACGTCACAAAATTTGACATCACTATTCGATGTTCTATCAGGTTACGTGAGATGGCAGACTTTTAAAGCGATGTCAATGCTAAACCAAGGACAAATGAAGGGGGTGGAGATTGCAATGCTAAACCAAGGGCAAATGAAGGGGGTGGAGTGGAAGAAGAGGTCGCGAGACCTAATATCTGAGAAGGAGAGAGTCGATATTCATCCATATATGAACGGGACCATATTACTTATGTTCTGCACACATTTATGGACTGAAATAATTGTTTACCGGTAGGTAAACTTCTCCGTTATCCCGTGGCAACGCACGGGCATTTGTGCTAGTCCACTTTATAATTTCTATTGCATTGAATTTATAATAAAAAATATGTTGTAAAATAGCTCCAAAAGGGAAAAGGTGAGCTAAACAACAAACAGACAAAAGTTGTTTGATAATATATGATCATTGCAAGCCACTCGCTGCCAAATCTAGCTTTAGTAAAAGTTGAGTGTAAATCAAAGCACAAATATTGGAAAGAAGCTTTGAAACTCAAATAAAATTTATTTTGTAGTTTTCTAAATTTTGTTTGGTGATTTGGAATGAAATTGCTAGTTCACCAATATTAACCGTCTTCGATGCTATTTGGTCATTTTTACTTGCAAAAGTTATCATATACAGTACATGTTTTTTTTGCGGAAAATTGTCATAAACAATGTCAAAGTAGCGCAACGAGGTTATTTTTCTCTAGCTCCACCACTGAACCGGTGGAGGGGCTAGTGTCGGTGTAGTGAATAGTGCGCTAGAACAGCGGTGGTGGCAGGCCCGCGTGGTGGGCAGGAAGATTAGAAACAGGAGGGAGTGTGAGCAGATGGACCAAGGCGGGGCATGGAATTTAATGCGGAAGCAATTGGTGTGAACTACTCGTATGCCTCCGTCAGTTTCTTGTGCAACCTGTTCTTGTGGAAATCGGGAGGGAGAGGAGAAGAAATCAGTGCCGCCAAGATTGATGCAGAGTTCCCAGGTTATTTGGAAACCAGGGGATTCACACTTCTAGGCTGGCATCATGGAAATAAAGAAATACTTTTTCTGTTTGGCTCCTTCTTCATTAGGAATGGGGCGGAGATACATTTTTGGGAGGATCAATGGTTGGAAATAACCACTCTCTGCGAACAGTATCCAGCCTTGTACAGCATTGTTCATTATAAAGGGGACACCTTGCAGAAGGTGATGGAATCTTCTCCACCCTCGGTAACATTTAGACGTGATCTTATTGGTCACCGCCTTGACTCTTGGAACGAACTGCTTCAGCGATTAGATTCAATACAGTTATCTACGGGACCGATGAATTCCGTTGGAGTCTTACCAAGAATGGTGTATTTCTCGGTAGCCTCAATGTATAAAACCCTTTGCATTCCTACCCAACCGATTTTAAATAATAAATCCATCTGGAAGATGAAGATACCATTAGAAACTAAGGTCTTCGCATCGTATCTTCATCGAGGTGTGATCTTTACTAAAGATAACCTTGTAAAACGCAACTGGCAGGGTTGCAAGAAATGTGTGTTCTGTCACGAAGATGAGATAATAAAACACCTTTTCTTGAACTATCGGGTTGGTAGATCTATATGGTCAATCATTCAGATTGGTTCTACCTTGTACCCACCTCGTAGTATAACCAATATATTCGGCAATTGGTTAAATGATGTGGATTCAAGGTATAAAATGATTATTCGAGTGGGAGCGATTGCAGTTGTATGGTAGCTTTGGCTGTGTAGAAACGACAAGGTTTTTAATGACAAAAATTCTTCTATTATGCAGGTTATCTACAGATGTACAACTATGCTCCGTTCATGGTCACCGCTTCAACGCTTCTCGAGGACCGAGACCTATTTATGAATGTATCTACATGATTGGAGAATACGGCCAAGAATTTTATTACCCAACATGGGTGGCTGCATAGCCGTAGGATAAAAGCCAATGAAGCTGTCGACTAGTTGGTTTTTTCCTTTTTTCCTTTATGTACTCGTTTTTGCTTGGATACCTGATACTTCGAGAAATAAAGCATCATTTATCCAAAAAAAAAAGATTAATGTAGAGGAAATGTCAATGCTTGCTAGTATTTTTCTCTACAACAAATATTCTGATAGGTTTCTTTTTACATCAAATCTTTCGGTAAGTCAACGAAGAATTGTGGAGGCTGTTCGTTGCCTGCATATGGCAGTGAAAGAAAAAAGATGGTGGACCAGTTTCCTTGATCACGTGAGTCAGATCATGGGCTAGATGAGGCTCCATGCGATGGGCTGGACCGTTGGTGTTCTTTCATCAATCAAAGAAACAAAAGGACGATGGCTGGGTAGCAATGCCCGAGGCAAATCCTATTCTCCGCTCATAGCGGGACGGATCCGGCTCTCCGCACAGGGAAAGTTCTTTCTGGGCCGGCCCATTAAGCGAAGGCAGTGCGTTTCCTCCGGTTTTTATTCGTGGGTTTCTATGGTTTCTCTGGTTTTCCTTCCGGTTTTCGCTGGTTTTCCCATTTTCTCAGTTTTTAAAACTTTTTTTCAAATTTGAATTTTAAAACAGTTTTTAAATCCGAACATTTTTCAATTTTCGAACATTTTCGAATTTTGAATATTTTTAAAATTTGAACATTTTTTGTTTAGAACAATTTTTAGATTTGAACATTTTTTGAATTCGAATATTTTCAGTTTCAACTTTTTTAATTTTCGAATTTTGAACATTTTTAAAATTTGAACATTTTTTTATTGAGAACAATTTTTAGATTTGAACATTTTTTGAATTCGAATATTTTTAATTTCAAAATTTTTAATTTTCGAATTTTGAACATTTTTAAAATTTGAATATTTTTAAAATTTGAACATTTTTTTGTTTAGAACAATTTTTAGATTTGAACATTTTTTGAATTCGAATATTTTCAGTTTCAAAATTTTTAATTTTCGAATTTTGAATATTTTTAAAATTTGAACATTTTTTGTTTAGAACAATTTTTAGATTTAAACATTTTTTGAAATCGAATATTTTTTCAGTTTCAAAATTTGAATATTTTCAAAATAAAAAACAACAAGAAAAAAGATATCGTTACAGACAGCGATTGAAAGAACGAGGGCACGTTGTGTGACCTTGACGTAAATGGGCCCAGCCCAAGTTGTCTTCCCTTGAGCGATTTTGGTCAATTGCATCGCTTAAAGCGTAGAATAGGGGCTCCCAATGCCCGATAAGGTGGACGGCTGCATGTAACGAAACGAAAATAGCTAAACGTGGACTCTTTGACGATGGATTGGGTGGGCCTGCTGATGCTGATGTGACATGACTGCATGCGGTAGTGAAGATGATCTTTTTTTGTTTTTTGAATTAAACACATATATATTAAGCTAGCAAGCCGCCTTATTAAAAACCTTCCAGTCCCCTTAGGTACCCTGGTAAGGAAAAAGAGTGCGTCTGATACTTGCTGCCGATAATCATTCAATGGTTATATAGTTTTGCTGCCGATAATCATTCAATGGTTATATCGTTTAGGAGCCTATCAAGGAGGAAGCCAGGGGGACCATCGTCCCAATTACAAGAGATCTTATTGGAATAACTCTACCTAGCTAACTCATGAGCTACCTGGTTTGCTTCTCTAGGGCAGAGCTTAAAAGAGACTTCACCAATATTTGTAATTTTGTCTATACACTCTGCGTAGATTTCCGCTGATTCATTCCACCATCTTTGTTCTCCGGTGAAGGCTGCAATTGTTTCACTAGAATCTGATTCCGCAATTATCCGGTTACATCCTAGCCTCTCAGCCAAAGCTAATCCCTCTTTCATTGCACGAGCTTCCGCCATAGCCACTAAAGAGACATGTGGGAGCATCACACAACATGCTGCAACTAGGCGACCCTCGAAATCCCTAATCACAGCTCCAGTCGAACCAGCACCGTCATCTGCATAAAATGAAGCATCCACATTTACCTTGAGAACCCGAGGTTCAGGCCTAGTCCATCGTTCATCTCGTAAGTCACGCCTTTTCCGTTTCCTTGCATTGGCAGTGATAGTCAGAATGGATAATTTGCATTTGTACATAGGCGGTACATCTTCATTGTGAGTTCTCCTCCTTCTGATCCACCATAGATACCAAGAAGCCACATCAATTGTTTCATTTAAGTTAACTATTTGGAGACCTGGGTACGTATTGTCAAGAAGACGCAACAGGTGTTCAAGGACAGCAGAGCCGGCCCTATCAATCACTTGTGCTTCCTGGATGACTTGACTCAGCCCGAGTTGTTCTCATATTTCATTTGCTGTTTCACAAGTGAATAATAGATGGTGGATATCTTCTGCACCTATGTGACATATTGGGCATTCTCCACTTGTTCCAACGTGTCTATTTTCTAGTATACTTTTTAAAGGAAGAATTCCATGCAGATCTCTCCACATAAAAATCTTTACTTTACCTGGGATGTCCAACTTCCAGAGATTTCGCCATACTGGATTCAGAGCTGATGCTCCTGGTAATGCTAGTCGTGCAGCATTGTGACCAAATTGGTGGCGCCACTGCATATGATATACCGACCGTACAGTAAAATATCCATGCTTAGTAAGAGACCAGGAGATAAAATCATTGAAGCCATTTGTATTCAAAGGAATTTGGCAAATTCGGTTTGCATCTACAGTATTGAAAATTGAGTTGACCAACTCGGCATCCCACTGGCATGTTATTGGGTCTATAAGCTGACAGACTTTTGTTAGAATTGTGTTACCCTGCTGAGATGTAACCCTCATATTTGGGCTAGAGGGTATCCAAGAATCACTCCATATTTTAATATCCTCTCCATTCCCCACCCTCCAAATAAATCCTCTCTTAAAAGTGGCAATATACTTTGCCAAGTAAAAGATGATCCTGCCTTTGGTCCTGCCTATAGAATATTGCCTTGTGGATAGTACTTTGCTTGTACAACTCTAGCACATAGTGAATTAGGCTCGTCAATTAATCTCCATACTTGTTTGGCCAACATAGCTAGATTAAAACTCTGAAAATGTCGAAAACCCATGCCCCCTTCATTCTTTGGATAGCAAAGTTTTCACCATGCAAACCAATGCAGTTTGTTGCTGTTCTCATTATCTCCCCACCAGAACTTAGCTATTGCATCCATCATGCTCTTACATACCCCTTTGGGAATCAGAAACACTGACATTGCATATACTGGTATCGCTTGAGCAATGGCTTTCAATAAAATTTCTTTTCCTTTAATTGATAGTTGTTTTTTACTTCCAACCATTTATTCTTTGGATAATACTTTCCACAAAATGCTTGAAGCAATCACTCCTGTCTGCTCCTACCAAGGCAGGGAGACCCAAGTACTTGTCTGAAAGGGCTTCTGTGTTTATGTGCAGCGTCTCACAAATTTCAGATATCAACAAAACATTAGTGTTGGGAGAGAAGAAAATGCTAGACTTTGCCAAACTCACCATCTGTCCCGAGTTAGCACAATAGGTATTAAGGACTTTTTAGTTATATATAGGATCGTTTTTACTAGAAAAAGTGCGTGCTTCGTGGGAGGGAGCTCAGCTTTGCTTCGCACGCTGACAAGTGGCGTGGCCTGGTGTGTTTGCGGTCTCCCACGGATCATCCCAGCTCGACACGTGGTGGGCGCGAAGCAGGTCTCTGGTGGCTTTTCTCTTTTTTCCGTAGATTTGAATACGAAAACTGAAATATCTTGCGAACCAAGTATCCAAATAAATTTTTGTTTTCATGGATGTGTTAGTCGCTTCGAGATCTACAAAACTAGATCCCATCTTGATAGGTTTGGACGGACTTTTTTTGAACTGCCTTTCATGCCTCGGTTGCACTGCTTTGGGTCGCTTTTGCACCGCACAGTGTCGTGGAAGTGCACCGACGTGCACTGATCTTTTGTACCACGTTGCACTGCCTTAGATCCTTTTGCACCGAGTGGTGTCCTGACAGTGCATCGCCCGTGCATTTTCTTATTTACCACGTTGCACTGCCTTGAGTTGCTTTTGCACCGTGTGGTGTCCTGGCATTGCACCGCCCGTGCACTGCCTTTTTATACGGCATTGCACTGCCTTGGATGGATTTGCACCACGCCGGGTCCTCGGAGTGCACCGCCTGTGCATGTTCTCTTTTATACCGCGCGGGGTCCTGGCAGTGCACCGCCCGTAGACCTGGCCATGGGCAGCCCGGCCCGGTCGGCCCGACCAGGCCCAAAATTCCCGGGCCAAGCCCAACCCGACCATGCCTGTGGGCCGGGCATGGGCCTAATTTTTTCGCCCGATGGCTAGGCCGGGCCTGGGCCATGATTTTACGTGATTTAAGGAAACGGCTCGGCCCGAGGCCCGACGGGCTTTCCTTATGATGGGCCGGGCTTGGGCCAAGATTTTCGGCCCGACGGTCGAGCCGGGCCGGTCCTGGGCCAAGATTTTTCCCGTTGGGCTTTGGTCGGTCTGGCCCAAGGCCCGGCCCGGCTCGAGAAATGCTCAGGTATAACCGCCCATGCACTACCTTCTTGTACGGCGTTGCACTGCCTTGGATCGCTTTCCACCGCGCGGGGTCCTGGCAGTGCACCGCCCGTGCACTGCCTTCTTGTACGGCGTTGCACTGCCTTGGATCGATTTGCACCGCACAGGGTCCTCGGAGTGCACCGCCCGTGCACTGCCTTTTTGTACGGCTTTGCAATGCCTTGGTTCGCTTTTCCACCGCGTGGTGTCCTGGCAGTGCATTGCTCGCGCACTACCTTTTTTTATCACGTTGGACTGCCTTGAATCGTTTTTGCACCGCGCGGTGTTCAGGCAGTGCTTTGTCACGGTGCACAATTTTTTCTCTTTTTTTGATGAAGCGTGGGTAGGGGACGTGGAAACCATTTGAATGTTGTGTAGTTGGATGCGGGGGTAGACTACTGTAGCACAGCCACGTGTCAAGCGTGGAGCGGTTCGGGGAGGCCTCACGTGCGCCATCTCGCGCGCTGGTGCGGAGCGCAGCGCGCGCCCCCTAGTCGTTCCGAGGATACGTGTATCTCATTCCTACATGTAAAGAAGGAATACAAAATATTCGTAGGAAGGCAATGAGCCAAAACCTATCTAGCGCCGCCTCCTGGAAACCTAGTACTGCCTCCACCTCTACATTTTTCATAGATTAGTTCCCCCTCCTCTAGCCGGCTTCGCCGGTGTCAAGAGAGGTGAGAAACCTGATCTATGCGTGGAGTTTTTAATAAAAGTAATGTTTTTACATATAAAGTTAGTGTTTTATTACCGTCTTCTTCTTGGCCTCCACCTAATTTGAAATGACATCATCTTTAATAAGTGATCTTCGATTTGTTCGGCAACGAGATCTCCTTCCATACGTCAATGGTGGTGTTGGAAAATTACAATTCTCTATGTGCGAGCCTTCAAATCTTGCTTCACGGGGTCGAGTTTGGATCTTTTCTCATGGTTGTCGCGAAGAGGATTGTCCTTACAATATTTGTCCCAGCTGCATTCGAAAAAAATAAAAGATTGTAGCATAGAAGAAGTAAGACTTTAAAGGCCTTGAAGATTTTTTGTTTTTTAGACTTTATTTTGTAATCAAGATCCTGTATCTACTATTTGTTAATATAAATATATGGTATTGATTGTCAAAAAAAAAGAAACCAAAATATTTTCTCGAGAACCTGACTTTTTATCAAGAGGAAAGTTGGCATATTTTGGATACACTTGATTTGATTGCACTAAGAGTGTTGATAAATTAATACTCTCTATACCAAGATGTGGTGAATATTAATTTTATCCTAAGTACCAAGTTTATAGAAATAATATCAGCATATAGTAACAACACATATATCATAAAATATATTTAAAGTTTTACCTATATAGGAAAAGATATCGAAGGTTGTTTTTTTTAGGGAAACAATGGGACTCTGTTGTGAGCTTTATTAATCAAATAACAGAAACACCATCGATTGACACAGAAATAATAAACCTCGGTGGATCATCTACCCAAACCTTCAGGAGTGATTTAGTCTCTCTGGCAACTTAATCAACAACATTGTTTGCTTCCCTATTACAAACTAAACTTGCAAGCAGAAAAAGTAGGCTTGAACATAAATATCATTATAATAAGTAGCAGTTGAAGTCAATGAGAGTTCACCTATTTCAAGAATTTCAATAACCTGCAAACAACCTGACCCAATCAAAATACGTGCACAATTAACCTCGTTTGCTAGCGCGATATCTCTGCTGATAGCTTGAGTTTCTTTCTAGTGTGTTCGCATATATGGCATATTGGATAGGGTCGTTTCATGCAACAATGAAATCCCCATTTCCATCTCGAATCACCGTGCCAATTCCACATGAAATGTTTTCTGGATTAAAGCTTGCATCCACGTTGATTTGTACAAAACCCTTCCTTGGTTTAGTCCATTCACTCTTCTTTTTCACAGCATTTTTCCTCATTGCTTCGTATGTTGTTTGCCATTATTACTTGTATTGAATAGCAACAATAGTTACCGTAGGAACTTTCTCTCCGTGGACCAGTTGCCTCCGCATCCACCATATATACCATGCCGTTGTCAAGATCAGTTCCCTGGTATCCATTTAATTTCTTTCAAGACGAGTTCCTCTAGTACCGCACCCCCAGCTCTGTCAACTAGTAATGCATCTTCAATTTTATTCTACAAACGAGGTGCCAAGGAAAGGAACACGTGAACTGGGCTGGGTTGGGCTAGAAATAGGTGGACCAGATTCAAGAAGCGCTAATTTCAAATTACTATCGGTGCAGACTTTGATCCACTACATAGAATTCTATCGATTTCCTAAGTCTTCCAATTATGTTTACCTATATATCAGAAATTCACCTAGGCTAATTAAAGGATAGACAAAAATGTTTTTCCTCCTGGAAGAAGAAACAAAGTGAGATCTACATGATTTCCAAAACTTTATATATATATTCACGGAGCTAAAATCTGTCATCTGTATAATTTCTTGGTGAACCTTTGACAAGCAACACTTAAACATTATAACCATGTCTAAGTATACAGCTAAGACCAAAGTTAGTGACTGAATTTTCCCCGAAAAGAAACTGCAACGGTCCATGTATTCTGTGTAGGTGCGTGAAGCTACTGGATTAAAAGGCGACATCTATCCCAGAGAAAACCCATCCAGAACAATTAGTTAGCACGTCGTTATGTGTTTGTGTGTGCCCCTTTGTATATCTAATCACTTGGTTTGCATGATTAGACCATTTTCTCCACAAAGCTGTAACTTAAGCTGCACATGATCCTCCCTGTATTTCTCACTAGTTTGATCTTGGAGTCCAGCTGACGCCGACAGTATGAACCACTCCGTCGACAGGCATTCCTTGCGGCCACATGATACAAGTCAATAATAAGTAAAAGCACTTCCCTTTCACAACAAAGGAGTACAAGAGATGAAACACAAAATAATAACAAATGTGCAACACTGGCCCCTTGCCAATATTTAATCAGCATCAGTTATCTGGCAAGATGCAAAGCCTTTCTGTTCTCCCCGCTTAATCAAGTCGTTTTCCTGCTTTCTCAGGGGGGCTTTATCATGAAGCAAACCCCCAACCTAACAAAAGAAACCCTGCAACCATCATCATCATGGTATCCTCAGCTTTTGTAACCACGGGCCAATAAAATTTCCGAGGCACCATGCACATGCATGTGGCGCTGTTCCCCCCAGCATGGCTCACCAAACCCTTATTTCATCTGCTTTTCCATGTGCTTGCTTGGTACTTGAGAGTAATTTTCATGTTTATGCATGTAGTGTAACAAAGACCCTTTTCTTCCTTAGATGTCACAGATTTGTTACAGTGTTTGCAGTTGGGAACAGCACAGGGTCGGCCTTGGGTTTTCAGGAAACTGTGTATGTGACTATCTCAAAATTAAACACCAGATACTGCAGACCAGCTAGTCAATGTATACTCATCCATCCAAAATATTCCTCCAAGGAAATTAAAAATTATATATGATCCAGGCCCCAGCTGATCCAGCTCTTATCGTTGTTAATTACGATTATCTGTTTAGGTCGAGATCAGCTTCGCTCTCATTGGTTTTTACGACATACGAAGTGTCGTTCCTGACAACGACGCTCAGAACAACGGTAAACAAGAAGATCTAGTGTCGGCAATGCCCCGTCGGATTGTCAGCGACTCCATACATACATATATATACATAAAGCATGTATAGCTACAGTTTTGGATCGACGGTGAGAAGGATGGCCTGGTTGGAAAACGCTCTATGTGTAGATGGTCTGCATGTGACCATGTGATTGAGAAGGCATGAAGAAAGGTACCGACCGGACGAAGACCTGATTGGTCCAGCCCAGGAATCTGATGTATACCTCCATTATTGGATGGCCAGTCAACTCGTTCATATGCCAAGTGCTCAGCACTGCTACACTAGGATCTTACAAGCAGCTCCCACCCGGCCACAACTTGCCACAAGCTACAAAACCATATAATTATCTAGTATGAACTCTGCAAAAGCAGGTGTCTAGCACATCTCTGTCATTCAGAGAGGGTTTAATCTGAGCCATTTCTCACTTAGAGAAATCAGGCTGACTTTGAATTGTTCATGTTCTATTTGTTATTACCTCCGTTCCAAAATATAAAATTGTATCTTTTTTTAAAAAAGCTTATATTCCGGAATGAAATTAGTAAATTAGTACTAGTTTATTGAATCTTAGTAACTGAAAAGAAAACTAGCCAATCGGTTGGAAATTGTGATTATCCCTCCGGATACAGGCCAAACTTCGGGGATTTGCTACAAGGGGACCTAGTAAACACAGAAGAGGAGCTGCTCAGTACAAAATGTTCTTTCAAGATTCTTGTAGCTAATCCATTGAGACGTCCTTCTCGACGCAAATAATTTAACGATCTTCCTGGCCCAACCAACCACCTTGGAGGCTTGCGGCTTCTTTCAATACGCAATCGAATTGAATGAAGGTTCAGTAATACTAATGTACCCGGAGGACTGCTGATCCAAATGCTCTAGTACTACTAATACTCCGTATGTAATAAATGAAAAATCGTGTAGAAAGAACACCATGCACTGTTGATGGAGAACAAATATGAATCAAAATTCTAACACATAGAGGATCATATTTCTTACATAATCGCCTATCATTTATTTGATTTTTGCAATTGTAAACTCTAGGCATTTTTTGACATGTGCTATTGTCTTTTTTTGCGACAGATTTGGTGGAATGTTTTCTTCAATTAAATAGTAATAACCATGTGATTATTTTGGGGCAGAATGGGTCTCGCGTCCGCCGGACGGATCTCCATGCTACGGCCATCCCCGCGTCCGCCGCTCCTAGATCCAGCCTCTACAGTAGATGATCTTCCCTTCCCTCATGCATGATAAGCTGGCCGAGATGTCCTCGAGCAACCCCGCACAATCCGTTGTTGCTCGATCCAATCTGGATCCCGAGCTTATGGCCACGCCCCATACAAGATGGTGAAGGGTCCGGGAAGATGTTGGAGGCCTCCCCAGGCATGTTGTCTACGCCCGCGTCTGTAGTTACGGTCGATGAAGATGTGATGGCCCCATAGAAAGCCACCCGCTGATCCAACTTGGCCAGCTCCCTCCGTCACGTCGTCGTCTTCTTTATGGGTCTCTGCTTCTGATGATGGGGAGGACGATGAAGATTAGCTTGTCTTGAACTTTCTCTTCTTAACATTGATGATGATCAACACTTGATATCATCCTACTATAGCTCTTACTTCTGATGCATGCCCATGAAAAGATACATAACCCACATAGAAAACACAAAGACATGTATATGATCGGTTAGTTCACAAAGTATAATTGACAAAGCTTACCATATAACTCGGTCACTTGATCCGACATACTATATTCTTTATGCTTTGTGTGTGGACCAACTTGATTTCAATCTTCACTCTTTGTCTTATTCGATCTTGTATCTTCTCATGCTCTATCGCAATATCTTGAGGCACATAGAGAATTCTCCATTTGATTGCATGCTCTAAGTCTTACTCAATCATGGCTCAAGTCATGAGACATTATGATTTCGACGGAGAACCATACTTTTAGTTCTTCTCTTGGAATCAAACTTTCAAGATCTTGATCATCCATGGCTTAGCATAGAAGCTAGAGCATGGCTATTTGAGTTCCACAAAGACTAGCACTCCATTTTCATTTCATCTTCTTGATCATATCATATTCTTCTATTCAAATTGGTGATATTGATGTCAATACTAAAGGTATATATTTATATGCATGGAATCCAATCTTGAATACAACACATTGACTACAAGCATTACTTATGGAATACTCCTTCATATAAACTAAAAGAAAATATTAGTCCATAGAGATTGTCCTTAATTAATTACCAAAATAATACATGGGAGCAGTGATATGATCTTAAAATCAAACTTTCTGGAATGATTAGATTGTAGAACCACACCAATGCCAGCGGAATTTGTCAAAGTCGCCAATGGGAAGATGTTGGAATGTGATCATATGGTGTCGTAGCTAAATTGGTGGGCTCAAGGGCATACTTCTCTATTGACATGAGAGTCTTACCACTAGGGGCTTACTGAAAGGATCATATGCCGCACCTAGAGGGGGGTGAATAGGTGCTAACTAATTTTTAGTTCTTTTTCAGTTTAGGCTTGACACAAAGGTAAATTCTCTAGATATTCAACTATGTGAATTTACCTATATGACAAGATCAACAACTAAGCAATATATAGGGAGGATAATAGGATAGATGTAACCGAGAGTGGAGCACGCGAAGATGATACGTCTCAAACGTATCTATAATTTCTTATGTTCCATGCTACTTTTATTACAATACTTGAATGTTTTATACATCCGGCACTAACCTATTAACAAGATGCTGAAGTGCCAGTTGCTGTTTTCTGCTGTTTTTGGTTTCGAAATCCTAGTAAGGAAATATTCACGGAATTGGACAAAATCAACGCCCGGGGCCTATTTTTACACGAAGCTTCTAGAAGACCGAAAGGGAGACGAAGTGGGGCCACGAGGTGGCACACACCCGGGCGGCGCGCCCCCCGGCCGCGCGGCCCTAGTGTGGGCCCTCGTGACGCCCCGACCTACCCTTCCGCCTACATATAGCCTTCGTCGCGAACCCCCGCGAGAGCCACGATACGGAAACCTTCCGAGACGCCGCCGTCGCGAATCCCATCTCGGGGATTCAGGAGATCGCCTCCGCACCTGTGAGGGAATCATCACCGGAGGGGCTCTACATCATCATGCCCGCCTCGGATTGATGCGTGAGTAGTTCATCCTTGGACTATGGGTCCATAGCGTAGCTAGATGGTTGTCTTCTCCGCTTGTGCTATCATTGTTATAGATCTTGTGAGCTGCCTAACATGATCAAGATCATCTATTTGTAATGCTACATGTTGTGTTTGGCGGGATCCGATGAATATAGAATATTATGTTAAGTTGATTATCAATCTATCATATATGTGTTGTTTATGTTCTTGCATGCTCTCCGTTGCTAGTAGAGGCTCAAGTTGATTGATGTAACTCCAAGAGGGAGTATTTATGCTCGATAGTGGGTTCATGCCTCCATTGAATCGGGACACAGAAAGTTCTAAGGTTGTGGATGTCTGTTGCTACTAGGGATAAAACATTGATGCTTTGTCTAAGGATATTTGTGTTGATTACATTACGCACCATACTTAATGCAATTATCTGTTGTTTACAACTTAATACCGAAAGGGGTTCGGATGATAACTCGAAGGTGGATTATTTAGGCATAGATGCATGCTGGATAGCGGTCTATGTACTTTGTCGTAATGCCCTGATTAAATCACATAGTAATCATCGTTGATATGTATTGAATCTTTATTTGTCAATTGCTCCCTGTAATTTGTTCACCCAGCATGTTAGTTATCTTATTGGAGAGACACCTCTAGTGAACTGTGGACCCGGTCCATTCTTTTACATCTGAATACATTCTACTGTTCTTACTGTTCTTTGCAAACAAACACCATCTTCCACTCGATATGCTTAATGCTTTGTTTTCAGCAAGGGTGAGATTGACAACCTCACGTTACGTTGGGGCAAAGTACTTTGATTGTGTTGTGCAGGTTCCACGTTGGCGCCGGTTTCATGGTGTTGCGCCGCACTACACTCCTCCACCAACAACCTTCACGTGCTTCTTGGCTCCTACTGGTTCGATAACCTTGGTTTCTTTCGAGGGAAAACTTTTGCTGTGCGCATCACCTTCCTCTTGGGGTTCCCAACGGACGTGTACATCTACATCAAGCTCTTTTTCCGCGCCGTTGCCGAGCACACCACGAGATTGCCAACTCCCACGACAACATCTCTTTTTTCGCGCGTTGTGGAGATCAAGACACGCTGCAAGGGAGTCTCCACTTCCAATCTCTTTACTTTGTTTTTGTCTTGCTTTACTCTATTTTATTTACTGTCTTGTTTGCTTCATATTAAAAACACAAAAAAATTAGTTACTTTATTTACTGTCCTGTTTACTAGCTCTATATCAAAAACACAAAAAAATTAGTTACTTGCATTTAGTTTACTTTTGTTATCATGTCTAGCTCTATACTTACTTCTTCACCTGAGGAATTAGTCTTTACTTTTAAACAAGGGGATGAGGAAAGTTTTAAAGATGCTTGGTCTAGAATTTTTATGCTTATCGTAAAGCTGAACCTCAAATGACTCTAAGTTTGCTCCTTAGTAATTTTTATTTTGGGTTTATGATTCGCTATAGATATGCCTTAGATGCTTTAGTGGGAGGAGATTTCCTTCATTGCAACGGTGATCAAGCTTTTAATGCCATAAAAAAATTGGTTGCATCACATAGTTTGGCTAATAACTTTGATTCAGCCCTTATTAGCATTTACAATAGATTAAACACTCTTGAGACAAGTGCATCTTACTTGAAAGAAAATTATGGTTATGTTCGAAACCGTCTTGATGAAGTTTTAGTGAACTCTGAACCCTCAATGTGGAAACCTACTATTAAAGTTATTATTGGTGGTGAAACTTTTCATGCCCGTTGTGATATTATGTCTGAATTTTGTCTTATGCCTAAGAGTATTTATGAATCTTTGACACTTTGGGGGCTTGTTGAAGGGGAGAAGGAATAACTCTTATTGATAACTCCGTTATAATTCCTAAGGGAATAGCTGAGGGTGTGCACACAACCATTCTTGGAAGAACAATATCCGATTATCTTGTTATTGAATGTGTAGGAACAAGACAAATCACACTTGGAAGATCCCTGCTGAAACTATTGGGAGCAATCATAAATACGGGAGAAGGCACTCTAAAAATCACACTAGGAGGCCGACATGTATTCCCTAAACCAAAGAGTAAGAAAAAGAACAAGAAGGATAAGCGTAAGGCCCAAGGTAATGTTGATGCTCCATCTCTTGATGTTACTTGATTTGCACTTTCTGCGCCTAGCTGAAAGGCGTTAAAGAAAAGCACTTCTTGGGAGATAACCCATGTTTCATTTTATTTACTGTATTGTTGAGTCTTGGAAGTTGTTTACTACTATAGCAACCTCTCCTTATCATGTTTTTGTGCCAAGTAAAGTTTTTATGTTAAAGTTGATGATAGATTTAGATCGGCTGACAGCATTGCTGTCTGTCACGAATTCTCGCAGAAGTCTGTAAAAAAATCGAAAAAATCTGCAACTTTACGAGCATGATCCTCATATATGTACGCAACTTTCATTAGTTTTGAGTTTTTCCATTTGAGCAAGTTAAGTGCCTGCCAGATTCATCTTTACGGACTGTTCTGTTTTTGACAGATTCTGTCTTTTATTTCGCATTGCCGCTTTTGCTATGTTGAATGAGTTTCTTTGTTCCATTAACTCTCAGAAGCTTTGTGCAATGTCCAGAAGTGTTTAGAATGATTGTGTCACTTCTTAATATGTGAATTTTTGGTTATGCACTAACCCTCTAATGAGTTTGCTTGAAGTTTGTGTGAAGGAAGTTTTCAAGGGTCAAGAGAAGAGGATGATATACTATGATCAAGAAGAGTGAAAGGTCTAAGCTTGGGGATGCCCGGTGGTTCATCCCTGCATATTTTAAGAAGACTCAAGCATCTAAGCTTGGGGATGCCCAAGGCATCCCCTTCTTCATCGACAACATTATCGGTCACTTCTAGTGAAACTATATTTTTATTCCATCACATCCTATGTTCTTTACTTGGAGCGTCGGTTTGCTTTTATTTTTGTTTTGGTTTGAATAAAGTTGGATCCCACCATTCTTATATTGGAGATATTACGCTCCGCTTTTTCATATGGAACACTTGTGTTCTTAATTGTGCTTTAATGTTCATGGCGAAGTCTGAAATTGCTTCGTTAAATTGCTATTTGGTTGGAATCGGAAAATGCTGCATATGGTTTGGAAATTTGGCAATTGTTTGAGCTCTCATTAGATCATGTTTAAGCTCTTGCATCATGTAGTTTAATCTATTAATGAAGAACTACCGTAGAGCTTGTTTAATTTGGTTTGCATGATTGTTCTCTCTAAGTCTAGATATTTTCGGGTAAAGTGTTTGAACAACAGGAAGACAGTGTAGAGCCTTATAATGCTTGCAATATGTTCTTGTGTGAGTTTTGTTGTACCTGTTCATACTTGTGTTTGCTTCAAACAACCTTGCTAGCCCAAACCTTGTACTGAGAGGAAATGCTTCTCGTGCATCCAAACACCTTGAGCCAAAAAACCCATGCCATTTGTGTCCACCATATCTACCTACTATGTGGTATTTTTCTGCCATTCCAAAGTAAATTACTTGAGTGCTACCTTTAAAATTTCATTCCTCTACCTTTACAATATATAGCTCATGGGACAAATAGCTTAAAAACTATTGTGGTGATGAATATGTAGTTATGTGTCTTAATTCTTATAAGTTGCTTGTTGAGCGGTAACCATGTTTCTGGGGACGCCATCAACTTTATCTTTGTTGGATATCATGTGAGATGCTATGCATGTTCGTCTTGTCTGAAGTAAGTGCGATTTCATGATCAAATGGTTTGAGTATACATATGTTAGAGAAGAACATTGGGCCGCTAACTAAAGCCATGTATCATGGTGGAAGTTTCAGTTTGGACATACAACATCAATCTCTTATGAGAATATTAAACGTTGTTGAATGCTTAAGCATTAAAAGAGGAGTCCATTATCTGTTGTCTATGTTGTCCCGGTATGGATGTCTAAGTTGAGAATAATCAAAAGCGATAAATCCAATGCGTGCTTTCTCCTTAGACACTTGTACAGGCGGCATAGAGGTACCCCTTTGTGACACTTGGTTGAAACATATGTTATGCGATGATAATCCGTGTGTTCCGAGCTAAGTAGGACATGGTGCGAGCACTATTAGTACTCTATGCATGAGGCATGCAACTTGTAGGAAGTATTATGCATAGCACATATGAATTGTTACTACCGTTGACAAAATTGTTTCTATGTTTTCAAAACAAAAGCTCTAACACAAAAATAGTAATCCATGCTTCCCTCTGCGAAGGGTCAATCTTTTACTTTATTGTTGAGTCAGTTTACCCACTTCTTTCTATCTTAGAAGCAAACACTTGTGTTAACTGTGTGCATCGATTCTTACATGTTTACTTATTGCACTGTTATATTACTCTATGTTGATAAATATCCATGAGATATACATGTTACAAGTTGAAAGCAATTGCTGAAACTTAATCATCCTTTGTGTTGCTTCAATGCATTCTACTTAGAATTTATTGCTTATGAGTTAGCTCTTATGCAACTCTTATTAATACTTGTTTGAAAGTACTATTCATGAAAAGTTTTGCTATATGATTCATTTGCTTAGTCATTATCTTTGTTAGCAATCTTTTGTTCAGATCACTCCATTCATCTCATATGCTTTACAATAATGTTGATCAAAACTATGTTGGTAGCATGTCACTTCAGAAATTATTTGTGTTATCGTTTACCTACTCGAGGGCGAGTAGGAACTAAGCTTGGGGATGCTTGATACGTCTCAAACGTATCTATAATTTCTTATGTTCCATGCTACTTTTATTACAATACTTGAATGTTTTATACATACTTTACAACATTATTATACATTTTCCGGCACTAACCTATTAACAAGATGCCGAAGTGCCGTTGTTGTTTTCTTTTTTGGTTTCAGAAATCCTAGTAAGGAAATATTTTCGAATTGGACGAAATCAACGCCCGGGGCCTATTTTTACACGAAGCTTCTAGAAGACCGAAAGGGAGACGAAGTGAGGCCACGAGGTGGCCACACACCGAGCGGCGCGGCCCGGGCCCCGGCCGCGGCCCTAGTGTGTGGGCCCTCGTGACGCCGACCTACCCTTCCGCCTACATATAGCCTTCGTCGCGAAACCCCCTGTACCGAGAGCCACGATACGGAAAACCTTCCAGAGACGCCCGTCGCGAATCCCATCTCGGGGATTCAGGAGATCGCCTCCGGCACCCTGCCGGAGAGGGGAATCATCACCGGAGGGGCTCTACATCATCATGCCCGCCTCCGGATTGATGCGTGAGTAGTTCATCCTTGGACTATGGGTCCATAGCGTAGCTAGATGGTTGTCTTCTCCGCTTGTGCTATCATTGTTATAGATCTTGTGAGCTTCCTAACATGATCAAGATCATCTATTTGTAATGCTACATGTTGTGTTTGGCGGGATCCGATGAATATAGAATATTATGTTAAGTTGATTATCAATCTATCATATATGTGTTGTTTATGTTCTTGCATGCTCTCCGTTGCTAGTAGAGGCTCTGGCCAAGTTGATACTTGTAACTCCAAGAGGGAGTATTTATGCTCGATAGTGGGTTCATGCCTCCATTGAATGGGACAGTGTGAGAAAGTTCTAAGGTTGTGGATGTCTTTGCTACTAGGGATAAAACATTGATGCTTTGTCTAAGGATATTTGTGTTGATTACATTACGCACCATACTTAATGCAATTATCTGTTGTTTACAACTTAATACCGGAAGGGGTTCGGATGATAACCGAAGGTGGATTATTTAGGCATAGATGCATGCTGGATAGCGGTCTATGTACTTTGTCGTAATGCCTTGATTAAATCACATAGTAATCATCGTTGATATGTATTGAATCTTTATTTGTCAATTGCCCGCCTGTAATTTGTTCACCCAGCATGTTAGTTATCTTATTGGAGAGACACCTCTAGTGAACTGTGGACCCCGGTCCATTCTTTTACATCTGAATACATTCTCTGTTCTTACTGTTCTTTGCAAACAAACACCATCTTCCACTCGATACGCTTAATCCTTTGTTTTCAGCAAACCGGTGAGATTGACAACCTCCATTACGTTGGGGCAAAGTACTTTGATTGTGTTGTGCAGGTTCCACGTTGGCGCCGGTTTCACTGATGTTGCGCCGCACTACACTCCTCCACCAACAACCTTCACGTGCTTCTTGGCTCCTACTGGTTCGATAACCATGGTTTTTTCTGAGAGAAAACTTGCTGCTGTGCGCATCACACCTTCCTCTTGGGGTTCCCAACGGACGTGTACATCTACGCGCATCAGAAGACACGGAGTTGATTCCCGTAGTTCCCTTCCTTTGCAAGAAGGTACGTCTACGTTCAAAGGAGTGTGGTCGCTACGAAAGCCAGACCAACGCCAAGAAGGCTTCACTCAGGTATAACACCCCTCCTTGTAAGAAGGATGTTACCACAACTACAACAAAACTTAACATGCTAGTGGAAAACTCCGGCAGCACCTCCCCTGTACTGTCGGACATCCACAACAGGCAATTGAAATAAACACAATATATATATAAGAGTACCACAGCGGAAGCATAAACAAGCTCAGACAACACATGCGGAGCTAGATGGTGAAGTTCCACCCCGCTACGCCACAGACAAACAACCTTAGTGGTCACAACCACAAACCAAACAAGATTTATACTTTATACACATCAAGCAAACCTAGCGATTATGAACCATAAACCAAAGCATGTGAGATGTCATGATAAAGCTAGGTGGAAGCAAGGGTGGTGTAGTTTGTGAGTGCACATCCGTGGGAGCTACGCGTTTCCAACCACTTGCAATCCATCGTTCACTAAGTTGTACCTGAAACAAAACCACGAGGGGTGAGTCGCAAGACTCAGCAAGTACACAACATAAGCATGGTCAATATTGGAAAGTAAGAACATGACTCCATCTCTGAACATGGGAAGTAATGCTCGAACTTCCCATCCTTGGAGTGAAATAGGTATGCATGAGGAAACAATGCAATCGAATAAGACCGTGACTAGGCTCTGAGCTTTTGCCGGCAAGCTGAGGAGGGGCGACGTCTCACCACAACTCCTTTCCATCTCACCCAGTGAGAGGACCATAGCATGGGGATGGACACGAAGGACCATACGCTCGCAAAGCGAGGATCATTCCTTGGAGTTGGGAAGATACGCCCATGATGGATTTTGTATCAATAAGAACCAAGAATAACCAATCCCTATATCATACTAGTGGTATGGTGCATTGGAATGTACACTAGGAAATGTCATGTTCACCATTGCATGGATATAAGTGAATCATATAAACATGGGCATATTATAGAAATGAATATATCTTGGATTGCCCGGTGTACTCGCCTCAACCGTTGCAAGGGAGGTGGTGTGAGGCTACCTCCTGCGGAGTGGTGCTGCAACCTGCTGTAACAACATGCATACAAGGCTCAAATATTGCACCATAGCAAGGCATGACAAACAAGCACATACACGGTCCTAATCGCAACCCCGGGGAAGCAACCCTTTGCTGCCCCTTCACAAAACAATTCAAAACTAGAGTTTGAAAGCTCGGAACGAAGCAAATGATATGGCTATGGATTCACAAGAAACATACCTACAAATAAGTCCAACTATTCAAACTCAGATTATGAACTTAACTAGCTCATATCTAGCAAATACTACTATGCTGTTCACAGATTTCAGAATATGAAACAGCTGACTTTGGAAATTCATAGCAAGATAAACAACCATGGAATTTAAGTAAAACAAGTTAATCTATCAAGTACAAGATACCAGATAGCTATACCCCTGTAGAACACAAATTTATCTACCATGGAATAGCATGAAAAGTTATGAACAACAACTATGATAATACTGTTTTGTGAAAACGGATCAGAAACTTGTTTCTACCGCTGCGACTAAACCGCTCAACCAAATTGAGTGAATGACCACTCAAAACGATCGCAGGAACAAGACCTACAAATCATTCCAAACAAGCCTCCTCTGATTCGGCCATCTGAGTACTCGAAATTGTAGATTTATGTCACTGCATACACAGGAACAGTAAAAACAACAACTCCCCATATTCCCCTTACATAGGGTTCCTAATCCCAAGCTTATGCACCATGAATCCAATATCAACAGAGGGTATGTGCTCATAAAAGATGGGGATCCTCACCTCTATGGTGAGAGCACAGGGATTTGGTGAAGGGGAAAGTTGGAGGGCCTTATCCTTCTTCTCCTCCTCTTGCTCCTCTTCTTCCCTCCTCTTCTTCCTCAAGATCAGAACCAAGAGCAGCACTTGGAGGTGGGATGGGTCGTGGTGCAGATGGATTATTGAGGGGAGACGGGGTCAGGGAGGTGGAGCTGGAGGGGAAGCCATGGGGAGGATGGGGGAAGGAGGTGACATATGAGAGAGGAGGTGGAGCTCTCAACTTGGGTACCGCAAGGAGCAAAGATTGGGGATGAGGATGGGCACTCACGGCTGTGAGGTGATAAGAAGGGACAGTTTTCAACTATTTATAAAATAATAAAGAGATATTTTCGAAGTTCCAAAATAATCCTAGCCATTTAAAGGAAATATGCAATTGAAAAGGCATCCAGTCTCCGATTTTGGAGTATGGGTAGTCCATTTCGACCATCTTGACGAGGCCGGCACAACTATGGAGTCAGATTTTTGATTCAGAGAACCAATAAAAAGATGGGTATTAAGAGTCGAAAGATATGTTTTTATCAGAAAAAGGTTATCGGGAAACCAGGGTGTTACATCAGGTCTCCTGTGAGCAACGCCACAAAGGCGTAGCCCACTTCCACTAAGGGATTTCCTTGAGGCGGAAACCAGGCCTTTACAAGGTTCTTGGGGCACACATCCACAACCAAATTGGAGGCTCCCAAATCTGTAACAACAACAACAAGAACAATATCAACTACAAACAACTAGGGTTTCTCAAAAGAGGAACACTAGCAAAGAGGCCCTCAAGCATATGAGGGGAAATGCAAATCACTTCGGTGAAGATGTAGATCGGGGTCTTCTCCTTCGAATCTCCAAAGATCAAGAGCTTTGGTTGGGTGGAGGAGGAGATCTTGTGATTCTTGTGTTTCTTGAGGTGGCTCTAATGGTGATGAACTTGGCAATGGATTGAGAAGCTTGGGGAGGAGGAAGAAGGGGGTATAAATACCCCCTTCCAAAATCCAGCCGTTGGGGCATTTCGAGGGCCGGATTATCCGGTGTAAGTGAGGGCCGGACTATCCCCCCCCTCCCCCGGAAAATCCGGCCACTAGGAAAATCCGGGCAAAAATCCGGCCCTGATCCAGGGGAGTACTGAGCCACACTCCCAAAAGTCCTTAGCCGATTTTTGGGGGCCGAATATTTTGCAAATATCCGGCCCAGAAAATCCGGCCTGGAGAATTAATATAACCCTGCTTCCTTTTGTCTTGTTTTTTCACACAAAAACAACCATATTCATATACATATATATTCTCTGCACCATCTCATAAAACATTAGTGTATCACATATATTGACATCAAAGATTCAAAACATAAACCGAGAGATGTTCTTTCACTTACGAGCTATAATGGGGGTGGATTGGCTACAACAATGGGGAGAGATGGGTTGCAACTGGGTCAAAACACTTAAATTCGAAGACCGTGGCAAATCTGTTGTGGTGCTAGGCATCCAGTCATCACAACCATGACACTACAAGAACTACTAGTTGAACAATTCTGAAATGAGCACAAAGGGTAATGACGTGCGCGCGGTGGCGGTACTGGAGCAAACTAACGAAGAAACACGGTGTTCGCGAAACTAGTTGGTCTTCCTCCGCATCACGAGTATGACCAAATCATTGCACTCAAACCCAATGCGGCACCGGTGAACGCAGAACCTTACTATTAGTCACCGCTCCATAAAGATGAATTTACGCGCCAGATAAAGGCGATGCTCAAATTCGGGGTCGTTTTTGTCGAGCATGAGCCCTTTCGCTTCTCTTATTCTAACGGTGTAAAAGAAGGATGGCGAGTGGCGGTTTTGCATCTAATACCATCGCCTTAATGAACCGAGGAAGAAAACATCTGTCACATGCCGGTGATTGACGAATTACTAGACAAACTGGGAGGGGCACAACTGTTCTCCAAGCTGCACTTGCGCTCAGGATTCCACCAAATCAGGATGGGCAACGAGAACTAAGAGAAGACCGTGTTTAAGACGCACGAGGGACTTTATCAATTCAAAGTGATGGCTTACGGGTTGTCCAATGCCCTGACCACATTTCAGTGTGTGATGACACCATGCTTTTGGGTGCTTTGCGCAAGTATGTCCAATGTCCATACCACGTTTTAGCGTGTAATAAACATCGTACTCACTGGATGATTGTGCAAATATGTCCTAGTAAGTGGTGTGACAAGGTGACTGGGAGGAGTCCGCATTCCTCTTCCCTAAGTAGGTTCATAAAACACATTAGGTGGGAGAATTAGAATTTTTGTACTATCTTGTTTCTAGGTAAATATTTAGCCTTCGTTTTTTCTATGCCAGAGAATATTAAATCAGTCATGTTTGGCCTCCTAGCATGCCCTCCCTAGGGAGTTGGTCCAAGCTCCACCGCTGATGTCATCTATAGCCTATTGTATAATAGTTAGCTATAAAAAATGATATTTATTAATACATGGCTCATATTTCACTTTTGCAAAATGTTTAGAAGCACGTGGTAGAGCTGACTCTTGCATGAGAATTCACTTATTTTTTCTCTCCTCCAACTAAACATTAATATTTAAATTCTTATACTAGCCTGCTAACTAGATTTTATTATACTTGTTTTTATCATAACATCTCACTTGAAGATAAGATGAGTTTATAAACTAACTAATGCACTCGTATATAATACTATATTTATGTTCTATGAACTATAAATGTTGTATCATACTAACATACACCAGTATCATATGCATGACACTATTACAATCCCTGTTTTATGAGCATCTTAGTGAAGACCAAAATTGTAAAACTAACATATTCCTATGTCTCGCAAAACAAAGACACGTGAATAAGAGTGACAGCGAGCAGGCTGGTGCTGTGTTAACGTGTATTGGGCTGCGAATTAACATGTCCAAAACCGCCGACCCGAGAAGAGAATGGAGACGCATGAAACCTTTGGCTGTCTTCCCTCTTACGTCAGCCTCAGCCGGCGAAGAACTACTTCCACCTCCCTCCCTCCCTCCTCAGATCTCCCTCTCTTTCTCCTTCTCTCTCTAAATCCCGCCTTCTCCTCCTCCTCCTACCTCTCGCTCCTCGCATTCCACCTCCCAGATCTCACCAACCTCCTACCAGCCGCCCTTCTTGCCTCACTCCGTGCTTCAGCTTCGCCAAGCGGTTGCTGTCGTCTCTGTTCCGCGCGCGCGATCTGCCGCCTCCCCCACAGGGCCGGCCGCATCTCTTCCTCATCCGTCCGGGCCCCGGATCGCCGTAAATACGGCGCCTTTCGGAGCTACCCATGGGTGAGGGTTTGGCGCGCCGGCGGTGAGGTCAGCGCGTAGACTTCCTGGCCTGAATTATTGCGGCAAGAGGCTCCGGGGAAGGGCGCGCGGCTGCTGAGATGCGGGGCTCCGAGATACGGAGGCGGGCACCAGAGTACCGCCGCCAATCCCGACGCCGGCTGCCGGGATGGATCTGGTGGCTCGTTGGGATCTTCCTTGTAGTTGGCCTCATGCTCTTCGTCCTGCACCACAACCAGAAGGAGCAGTTCCGGCCGCCCGTCATTGTGAGTAGCGCAAAAATCCGCTTTGTTTGATTTTCTTTTCGCTTTGCTGAATTGCGTGACATCATTCGGAAGACCACTATGCCTTGTCTGTCTCTTCTCAAAATACGTGGAAAAACTTTTATTTTGCTTTTTATGATTCCTGGCCAGCTACCATTGATCTCTTTAGTGGATCTCGATTATAGACTTATAGTATCGTATGAGATCTTCAGAAGTACCATGTTTCATATAGTTAGTAATTATTATGCAAATTGATCGTCCCTGGCGAAGTATAGGACAAGGTTTTGTTAGGATATGAGAGTGATTGTGTTTGCGGCGGGATAAAAGTGCAATCTTTTCTACCAGATCTTCACTGCCAAGTTTCAGTGTTACTAGATCCTTAAAAGGTTACTCATTCGGTCATGTTTATGGAAAAAATAATTTTCACTTTCTTGTCCATGGTAGAAAGTGTTCTTGATGGCGAATCATGACTAGTTGTTAGAAATGGCAAACAGGTTGTATATTCCACGAGTTGGTGAGGCATCATAGATAGGCTGTCTTTGGACTTGTTTGGAGGTGTGCTCAAGTACTTAGGTAAAATGTCATCCGCAAAAGGTGGTTTCCCATCAATCTGTTGACAACTGATGCTGTTCCTGTACTATGAAGATGATGATTTTCTTAATTGGTGGGAGGACAGCATGGAATGACAAAATTTAAACTCGTACCCTGCAATATCGAACTTTACAAGTGCCGTTGAATTATCCAGGGACTATGTGTTGCCAGCTACTTTGGTACTTGCTTCTGATTTCCAAAAGAATAGCATCAAAGGACTTCCAGCAGCCCTCGGAAATGATTTTTTTTCCCTTCTAGGGCATATTCATACATATATGATAGTACTAATACAGTTGTTAGATTAATTTATGTTGGTATCCAGAATGGACTGCGATGAACTTTTTTTTCCATTGCACTGCTCATGAGAGGAATGCCTAAGATCAAGCGAGATCATCAGTAGAACATGATGCCATATGTTATGAGATTGCTAGAGGTTCTTATTTTAAGTATAGTTCATCATATGGTAGAGATCTTAGGATCTAAACTCGTTAGGCAGAAATCAATTTAGGGCATTATGAAACTGATGCAGTTTCTTGGGAGTATTATCATTGCAGCTTCTTCGGTAGCATGTGAATAAAATGAAAAATATATCCATATGCTATTCCATGTTTGGAGTTAGGTGCTCTCAAATAGCTGTGTTGCCTTTATGATTGTTTTAGGCTGCTGTGCTGCGAGTCTAGTTACACCTAATATTATGACAAGATTATTTTGTCAGGGCTCTAAAATGTTTCTACAGGTATTTAGGCTCGCAATTAAATCCGAATATGCTGCAGAATCTAGTTACCTGCCTAATAGTTTGATAAGATTATTTTGTTCTGACTCTAAAATGTTGCTTTAGTACTCCCTCTACTCCATAAATATTAAGGCTTGCCATGAACAAGAAACGATAAAATAAGCTAACCTTCTGGTAGCTAGAAGCTTTGATTCTTTTAATTTCACTCAATCGTTTATAATTGTTCTGAACTAATCTATTTTTTCTCAAGTTCTTATTTTAGAGGCACTATTTATTCTCTCATTAAAAAATGCTGTTTGGTATGATGCTAAGAATTGCCATGGTTGCATTTGGCATGTGTTTTATAAGATTCCCTTGCCATAGCAAAATATTACAAAATTCCATGACCAAATATTGGCATGTCTTAATAGGGGAAATTGGCACCAGCCAAAAACACAGATTATTGTTGGGTGCCTAAGCATAAAACAGGTGGTAAATACTATCTCATCTAAAACGACGACAAGAATTATGGGACGGAGGGAGTACTAAATTGCAATTGGCCCTTTTAATTTTTTATTTGCATAAGTATGTGCTGAACATTTCTTGTGCAAGTGTCTGATGCCAAACTGTGTTGGCTATCAACTGTTGTTTCTGGCACTAAAGCTGTATTTCAACCCATTCTCATGACAATAGCTGTTTGGTTGTAACATGTACATTTAGCGGCAAAGAAGTTGAGTACAACTCACTGGGCTGATAATTAGAAACTTCTCTGTATGCTCGAATCTATTTTTGGTTTCTCCGTGGTGAAAGATATATTTTTGGTTCTATTACTTGGAGTACATAGATATATGTTTTGATTGGTCTTCCCCGCTATTATTTTTTTCAGTTTCTTTTGTTAAACTCGCATGTGCATGTTTCCTCATGTAGCTCTTTCTTGTTCCAGAATAAAGGGCCAGAGACTGAAGAAGTTTCTCATGAGAAAGTGAATTTCACAGAAGAGCTTTTAAGCAGTACATCTTTTGCACGGCAATTAGCAGATCAGATGACTCTAGCAAAGGCCTATGTTATCCTTGCGAAAGAGCATGGCAACCTTCAGCTTGCATGGGAGCTTAGTTCCCAAATAAGGAATTGTCAACGATTGCTGTCTGAAGGGGCTGTTAGTGGGAGAGCCATCACTCAGGAAGAAGCCCATCCTATAATAACCCGGCTAGCACGGTTAATATACAAATCACAGGACTCTCATTATGATATCAGTACAACAATAGTGACACTGAAGAGCCATGCCCTTGCACTAGAGGAGCGTGCAAAGGCAGCAGTTGTTCAGACTGCCGAGTTTGGTCAGATAGCTGCAGAATCTCTCCCCAAGAATCTGCATTGTTTAACAATGAAGCTGACAGAAGAGTGGCTTCAGAACCCAGAACTGAGGAGTCGTTCAGAGGAGCATAGGAATTCCACACGGTTGGTAGACAATAATCTGTATCACTTCAGTATATTCTCGGATAATGTGCTTGCCACTTCAGTTGTTGTCAATTCTACAGTTTCGAATGCAAACCACCCTCAGCAACTTGTGTTTCATGTAGTCACAGACAGGATCAATTTTGGTGCTATGTCAACCTGGTTCCTGATAAATGACTTCAAAGGGTGTACTGTTGAAGTCCGCTGCATAGATGAGTTCTCATGGTTGAATGCTGCTTCTTCCCCTCTGGTCAGGCGACTATCAGAGATGGAAACCAAGGGTTACTACAACTCTGTTGGCTCGAAAACTCCAGAAAGAGAAATAAAGTTCCACAATCCAAAGTTTGCTTCTCTGCTGAACCATTTGCGGTTCTACATTCCTCAAATACTACCCAACTTGGAGAAGGTGGTTTTTCTTGATGACGATGTTGTGGTGCAGAAGGACTTGACACAGCTTTTTTCGATAGAATTGCATGGCAATGTTATTGGAGCAGTGGAGACTTGTTTAGAGTCATTTCATCGGTATCACAAGTATCTTAATTTCTCGCAACCAATCATCAGCTCAAAAATTGATCCACATACTTGTGGATGGGCCTTTGGAATGAATATATTTGACCTGATAGCTTGGAGGAAAGCAAATGCAACAGCACTTTACCATTATTGGCAGGAGCAAAACGCTGATCAATTGCTTTGGAGGACGGGGACACTTCCTGCAGGCCTTTTGACATTTTATGGCCTGATGGAACCCTTAGACCGGAGGTGGCACGTATTGGGGCTAGGGTATGATGTAGACATAGATGATCGGTTGATCGAGAGCGCTGCTGTCGTGCATTATAATGGGAACATGAAGCCTTGGCTGAAGTTAGCCATTCGCCGGTACAGGTCAATATGGGAGCGGTATGTCAATTCTTCACACCCATATGTCAGAGAGTGTATGTTTCATTAGGAATCTGCAATCTCTGTTTACCATCAATGGCCTTGCACGGCGCTGAAGCTAGAAGCTTCAGTTTGTCTATTGGGTTGCTTTTGAGCACCCTAGTTAAGAAATCTTCCAGAGAGGTAGATTATATATACTCAAGAGACAGCATCAGAGAAGCCAACTGTTAAGTTTTTTTTTTTTTGGGTGGGAGGAAGATTCATTTTGAGATGAAAATAATTCGGTTGCAGATTCTTACATACAATTCGGACTGGCAATTTTAGCAGTCTAACCAGACTATCTGGATAGATATTGTAAAAGAGATACAGTTGTTGGAACAATGGGTCATTTTTTGAGATGTTAGGAGATGCCGATTGCCAACTCAGCTGTGCAGAGTTTACTGGTGTTCCATTCTTTTCAGAATATTGTATTCTATACTAGTGAAGAATGCTCTCCTTTTCTCTTTGTATAAACAGTTCTGTATTCTTCACAGTATGAAAAACTCAAGATTAATCGGAGGTATAGGAAATCAATGTCATTTTGATGTTCTGAAATTGAGTTTCTCATCACTAAACCAAGTGAATTTGCATTCTTTTTGTCTCTGGTTAATTAGTTGTATAATCTCGAATACTTCAACTTGTTTTCTAACTGTGTGTCCTCTCCAAAATGAGGGAATTTTCTGTTGCACCAATTCTGGAATGTTTCCCATGCCTGTGCGTATCATTTGTCCGAATCAGCTCTCTGTCGTTTGCTCATGGACATTTTGATAAATTCAGCACCCAGTATTCGTTCAAAATAAAAAATTACCGCTACAATAGCACCAAAGTTACAAGGTGAAATAATGGACAACTCTAAGCCTATGTTTGCAGCGAAATCCAGAGCTTAACTGAAACTGAATGCTACTGGATTTAGCCTGATGAACTGCTAAATCGAAGGTTTCGGCTGAGAACTTGGATTAACTTCGGCTGACGAACTCGCAACGGTCAGTGCGCCTTCATGAACAGGAACGGGATCGGAAGCTGCGATGGGTCCGGCGACAAGGAGAAGGTCGGCCCTGCGTATTGCCTCGTCTCCAAGTCCAAGAAATCATCATCTTCGTCATCCGTCGGCGGCTTCGCCTTCTTCTCGAACCGGTCGGCCGAGGGCGCACGGCTGGCCGCTCTTTTGCTTCCGTTCCAGTCGTCCCTCCACGTCGGGCGGCTAGCGCGCTCGACGCCCGAGGTCGCCGGGCCGGCGCGGCCGAGCAGCTTGTCCTCCACCCAACTTGAGCCCAGGGAGGCCCGGACGGGCATTTTGCTAGGGTTTCGATCAGATGACTCGCCGCCGCCGCCGCCGGCGAGCTTATCCTTGATCCAGCTCTGACTTAAGGTAGCGCGGCCGGCACGCTTCTTGGATACATACGACGCCGGAGGAGGCGTCAGGCCGATGCAGCTCCTCGGGGTAGGCAGCAGCGGCGGAAGACCGCCGGCGACCACGGATCCAACCATTGCTACAAAATTATGCAAAATCAAGAAATTAAATCGAATCTAAACCCTAACCCTAAACAAGAATAGAGATCAATTGAGAGATTAGAACGAGAATTGAAACTGGAAATGGAAAGACAGATTGAAAAGCTTATCTCAAGAAATTAAATCGAATCTAAACTCTAACCCTAATAACCCTAAACAAGAATAGAGAACGAAATTGAGAGATCTAGAACGAGAACTGAAACTGGAAATCCAAAGAAAGATCGAAAGTGCTTATCTCGATCGCGGCTCCGGGAACGAATGAAGCGCGCGGGAGACGAGAGCCGAAAGGAGGGAGACAGGTTTTTTTTTCTTTGCGGTACAGGTACAGTATTTATCGTACTGGGGAACCGACTCGTATAGAATTGGTATTGGTATCGGAACCGACTCGTACAAGGTTAGATGGGCCGAGCTACCCCGGATCAGAACTAAAAAGGCAATTTCGCTGAAGGAATTGTATATTTGGCTCGGCCCATCAACTCCATTTCTTCGTGCGCTAGCTTTCTTTCGATCGGCGCGCTTCTTTTGTTCGTTCGCACTAGGAAGATAGGCAATAAATCACGGTACATTACTAGCGTGCTCACAACTGATCGTGATGTGCTTTTCTCTCCGCAATTCACACAAAGGCTATATTTGGTAGTTTCCTTTAGCACTCGCTTCTCAATTTTTTTCCTTTTTCCCTTAGTTCTTTTTTCTTATGTTTCTTTTTAAGTTAGGTTCCTAGTTTTTAAAAATGATTTTTATAATTTTATTTCTTTTGGTCTAAACTTGATATTCTTGTTGACTGCATAGACGAGTTGTTTTAATTGCCCTGGAAGATGTGTTCCCTTCGTTACAGAAAATTAGTTCCACAAATGCTTTTGTTTCTGGGTGTATTTTTCTTGTTCTCTGTGATGTTTTCTATTATTCCCTATAGTATATAGTGAGTTGTTCCTTTATTTTGAGTTAGTTTCACAAAGGCTTTTTTCCCCAGTGTATTCTTTCTTATTCTTTCTGTGTTTTTTCTGGATGGAAGGTGGATTTCACTTCTTGGCCCTTGCGGGTGCCCCCTGTTGGCTGCTTGCGCATTGGATTGCCTGCATACCTGTGCAAGACTTGAAAAGTTAGGCAGTCCTTCTGAAGATGATCCGACTGTCTTTTACCGTCACTGTCGAGGTAAAAGTGCATCTGGCACGGTCCATTCAGCATATCTTCGGGTGATATATTGATTGGCCGCTGGAACCTTGGCCTATTATTTTGTCTGCTGGAGTTTGGAGCGTCTCTGTGATCGCGGCGCTGCTTGCTATCTCTATGATACTCCTCCCGATAATTTCCTCCACTACTTCCTCGGAAGCCAGCCGCAACTTGGCTGGGACCGTCGTAGTCGGGGTATTGGCGGGCATATCGCCGTCTATTTTGATTATTGTTCCTGTTACGATCTTCGTCAGGTGACCTGTTCCATTTGTTATACACGACATCTTCTCCATCTGCCCAGCGATTTTCTATATCCATAAGATCAACGATTGTTCTCGGGTTTGTCCGACCCAAATCCTCGATTAGGTCTTTCCTTTGGATTCCTCCGACAAATGCATCGATCGCTCTTTCGTCGGATACATTCTTCGCGGAATTCTTGATGATGTCCCACCGTTGTATGTACGCTCTCATTGACTCGCCATATTTCTGTTTGCACGCCCTTAGCTGCTCAATGGACGCAGGTTTCTTGCATGTGGAACGAAAAAATTTCACGAACAAGTCCTCGAAAGTTTCCCAACTGTCGATGGATCCCATTGGCAATTTCTTGATCCAGGATCTTGCGCCTCCGCTAAGATGGACTTGGATGCTTTGCATGGTTGTTGCCCTGGTTCCGCCCAACTGTTTCACTGTTTCCAGGTAATCAATCAGCCAATCTTCGGGATCTTGCAGACCGTCGAATTTTTTGTAACTGTCCGGCAGCTTGAAGCCAGATGGAACTTTCGTCCTGTGAACTCGTCGAGTGAAGCAAGGAAGTCCGCACATATCCTATTCCGCAACTTCTGGCGAATGTCGCCTAGATCTGTTCTCCCTTGCTCTGTCCACCCGATCTTGTGCATCTGTATTTCTCGCCGCGTCTGTCCGTGGAGGATCTCGCGTCACCGTGGTAGGTCGTGGGCTGTTTCGCCTTGGAGCACTTTCATGTTGTGGTGTGCTTGGACTCGCGAATGCTGCTCCCCATGGCTCCTACTCCTGCCATGGCCATCTGGTACAGTGGCTCTCTCGGGTCTCCTGCTGGAGGTCGTGATGCTAATATAAAGGCTTGTGTCGCCATGTACCCATCTTCCGGTGTTTTGGGGATGATATTCCTTTTTGTATCGATCGAAATAAATGACATGTCGAGATTTTGGATCAGCTGCTCTCTTTCTTGCTTAGGTAGATGCGCTAGGCGAGATCTTCCTCTATTACGTGCTGCTCTGTGGTTGGATTCCGAAGTTCCTGGATGTGGACTGAGCTCTGCTCTTCTTCGGTTTGACGCGGAAGCTGCGGATCTCCTCTTTTCAATATCGGCTCTCTGTTTTTCGAGTTGTCGTCCAGCACGGGCGAGTTTGTATTGGTACGCTTGCAATTCTTCGGCTGTGGCGGTCGTAGTCATCGGCTCTGTTCCATCCATGACTCTTGCCGCTCTGTCCCAAGCTGCTTGCGGAAGTTGCACCATCTGGCGCGTTGCAGGCCCGACATACTTGGTGCCTAAACCTCGCATAAGGTCAGCGGGATCGATGTATGGATTTCCCAAATCATCAAAAGCCTCTGACGTCTCCACCTCTGGTCGACTTGTCTCTCCGATTACATAGACTTGATGATATCTTGGAGTTTGATTTTCTTCGGGGTCGATGACACCGTCGTATAGATCGGCGAGGACCTCCCGAAGAAGTAGATCGTCGATGAAAACGAAGTTGTCGACAATGTCTGAGTCGCTTTATTTGAGTCGCATATGACCCGAATGACATGCCGAAGATCTTGACGAGTTTTCCGCTTGAAGCGGGCCTGGTGAAGCTTGAGGTCGAGATCTCTTCTTCGCCTGACTCGAACGATGATGACGATCCCGAGAAATCAGAATCGACCGCGAGCGATCCCGAAGAATCCGGTATCGCGAGACGGTGAGATCTCTCCTTTCTGATGTGGAAGTGGAACCTCCCGAACATCATCTCCATAGGCTCCTCCAGATACGCATATGCATCCACACGGGAGGCGGGTGAGGAACAAAATCGATTAGACCAGTTTCGATCTGTTTACCTCTGTCCATCGCGTTGCTTGCCACCGAAGATGTTGTCGATGTTGCCGAAGATGTTGACGATGCCATCGAGGTCGTCTCCTTGTTGCCTCTAATTCCCACAGACGACGCCAATTGACAAGGGGTTAACTTGTCAATGCCTACAAGTTGTAGACTTGGGTTTTCGTGGAAGTAGAGGGCAAGTAGATCTCGAAGGTTTCGGCCGAAAAGGTGCTCGACTGCTAAAAAGCTAGGGTTTGTTGGCAATAAGATTTATCCTTTCTTTGTCCCTCGGCTCCCCCTTATATAGGAGGCGGAGCCGAGGGTTTCGTATTACACAAGTTACAATAGTCGAGAGACTCTTTGAGTTCGACCCGTAAGAATACAAACTTCCTTATTCCTAATCTATCTCTACTTGCCATAGTCGACTTTCTCATGGGCTTCCGGGCTTCGTAATCTTTGGGTCATGGGCCTTCAGTAAACCCCGGGTGCCATCTTCGGTAGGCCCATCCGGGATGCCTATGTCACCTAGTGTATAGTGAGTTGTTCCTTCATTCTATATAAGATTTGTTCCTTTCCAGAAAATTAGTTGCACCAAGGCTTTTGTTCCCGGGTGTATGTATCTTGTTCCCTGGAATATTCTCTGATGTTCCCTAGTGTATAATGAGTTGTTCCTTTGTTCTCGAAGATGCGTTCCTTCCGTTACAGAAAATTAGTTTTACAAAGGCTTTTTCGTGGGTGTATATTTTCTTATTCCCTTTGACGTTCCCTGTTGTTCCCTAGTGTATAGTGAGTTGTTCCTTTGTTCTATAAAATTTGTTCCTTGTTTTCCAGTAAATTAGTTCCACAAAGGCTTTTGTTCCTGGGTGTATTGTTCTTGTTCCCTTGTGATGTTCTCTGTTGTTCCCTAGTGTATAATGAGTTGTTCCTTTGTTTTAAAAGACTTGTTCCTTTCATTCCAAAATTTAGTTCATAAAGTATTTTGTTCCCGGACGTATATTCTTTCCCTATGATGTTCCCTGTCATTCCCTAGTGTATAGTGAGTTGATTCCTTATTCTGAAAGATTTGTTCCTCAGACGCAATATGTTTGATTATCTATTCTATCAGTCAAAAGTATAAATTATATATTCCACATACTTCTAAACAATTAATATCTTTCATGTCTATTTTTCTCATCTAGTCAAATATTTGTTTGTACTTTCTATTTTGTTAATCCTAGTAGCATGCAATTACCTGCTTGTCCTTCATATTTTGTAAAGCCAGTGACACACGCATGGAACAGTGGATTTCTAACTAATTCTTTCCAGCATACCTGCATGCAGAAAGAAAATTGACAAGCTATAGCAGCAATGGGAGGAGTACTAGTTAGGTCTCCATCGAGACACGCCGTATCCCCGTGGAGCTTTGCCCCTGTGGCGACTGGCCTCCGTGCCGACCCTTCCTTAATCCACCCATCTTCCCCGTCTCCGGCCTCTCTCGTCCCCACCTCCAGCGGCCACGGTGGCCGGCGGTGAGTGGGAGGGAGGCCTGGAGCTGTATAGTTAGGTTGTTTTTCTGTTTTCCCCTCTAAAATAAACCGGATCTAGGGTTCGCCTGGCCACATCTTCCTCTTCTCCGCATGTCCATGGTGGCCAGGCGGTTGATGTTGGGAGGGGGCGAACTCCCCAGATCTGATGACTCGACTCTTGTTCGTTTGCTTCCCTAGAACATGGTGGCGTTTTCCTGGATGGGAATCTCCGTTTCGGTCTATTACTGGGTAGCCATGGTGGCTACTCAAGGATTCACCTCCACCTCCTTGTAGCGCCCCTGCAGCTGGGGTGGAGCTGCACCGGTTTGGTACATGGCATCAATTGAAGGCGACCTCTCCACTGCCCCTGTCAACTTTGATCTGCTCTTCTACAGCAAGCCCTGCCTGGTAATTCCTCTGATTGCTGTCATTTTGGCGGATGTGGTCCTACTACGCTCAAGGACGGATTCGAGTATGTTGTTGCAAAAATTCCTACACATGCGGGAGGGGGTCTGATACGTCCAATTTGCATCACTATTTTGTATCATAATTTGCTGTTATTCATTGATATATTTCATATTGGGACGCAATACTTATGTTATTTCATCTATTTTGCATGTTTCATCATTATTGGAGGATCAAGCACCGGAGCCAGGATTCTGCTGGAAAAAGCACCGTCGAACGCAATATTTCGGAAGATCAGTGGAAGGAAATTACACGTAAACTCCTATTTTCCGATGACGGAGGGAGCAAAGGGGAAGAGGGGACCCAAGGTGGGCCCAGACCATAGGGCGGCGCGGCCCATGGCCGGCCGCGCCACCTTGTGGTGCAGGGCCCACAGCCCCTTTCGCCTCCTTTTCTTCGCGTACTCCTTCGTCCCGAAAACCTAAGCCACGGGGGTACCTCACGGAGAGTTACAGCCACCTCTGCGGGCGGAGAACACCAGAGAGAAAAGAGCTCTCCGGCGGGCAGGAATCCGCGGGGAAATTCCCTCCGGAGGGGGAAATCGACGCCATCGCCATCGTCATCGAGCTGGACATCATCTCCATCATCATCATCATCTCCACCATCTACACCGCCAACACCACTGCACCTCGTCACCGCTGTAACGATTTGAGTTGGATCTTGATTGTTTGATTGGGGAAACTCTCCCGGTGTTATTCTCTACTTGTTGTAGATGCTATTGAGTGAAACCATTGAACCAAGGTTTATGTTCAGATTGTTATTCATCACCATATTACCTCTGATTGTATTCCATATGATGTCTCGTGAGTAGTTCGTTTAGTTCTTGAGGACATGGGTGAAGTCTAAATGCTAGTAGTGAATTATGGTTGAGTAATATTCAATGTTATGATATTTAAGTTGTGGTGTCATTCTTCTAGTGGTGTCGTGTGAACGTCGACTACACGACACTTCACCATTTATGGGCCTAGGGGAGTGCATCTTGTATTCGGTTGCTAATTGCGGGGTTGCCGGAGTGACAGAAACCTGACCGTTAGTATATCGATGCAAGAGGGATCGCAGGATCTCAGAGTTTAAATGTGGTTAGATTTATCTTAATTACTTTCTTGTAGTTGCGGATGCTTGCAAGGGGTATAATCACAAGTATGTATTAGTCCTAGGAAGGGCGGTGCATTAGCATAGGTTCACCCACACAACACTTATCAAAACAATGAAGATTATTTAGCTACATGAAGCGAAAGCACTAGACTAAAATCCCCGTGTGTCCTCAAGAACGTTTGGTCATTATAAGTAAACAAATCGGCTTGTCCTTTGTGCTAAAATGGATTGGGCCACTCGCTGCAATTATTTCTCTCGCATTTTACTTACTCGTACTTTATTCATCTGTTACATCAAAACCCCTTGAATACTTGTTTGTGAGCATTTACAGTGAATCCTTCATTGAAGCTGCCAACACCTTCTTCTCCTCGTTGGGATCGACATTCTTACTTATCGAAGATACTACGATACACCCCTATACTTGTGGGTCATCAAGACTATTTTGCGCCATTGCCGGGTAGTGAAGCGCTATTGGTAAGTGGAATTGGGAAGGAAAACCTTTACTGTTTGTGCTGATTTTAATTCTGCCTGCTGCTATAAGTCATTATGGAGAGATCTTCTCTTTCAATTTCTATTTGGGAAATCTACTACTAGTGCAACGGTAGTGGATGAAGCGCCAGGTGAGGAAGTGATACCATATAAAATACCTATGAAAATTATTGAACGTGTTATGGATAACCGCTATGAAGGGGATGGAACTGTTCATCCTGGTGATCATTTACTGTTTGCATGAATTATGCGGGTTATTCAAATGTGCGGTATTGCTATGAATGAAGTTAGAAAGAAACTATTCACTATATGTCTGGTAAAGCGGCGCACTGGTATAAATTGCTGAAGAATGGTGATTCTATTGATTGGGAGGACATTGTGCCTTTATTTTATTCTAAATTTTATCCTCCAAGTGAAATTCACAAGGATCGGAACCGCATATATAATTTCTGGCCTCATGATGGAGAGAGTATTGCCCAAGCTTGGGGAGATTGAAGTCTTTAATGCTCAAATGCCCCATTCATGAGCTTCCTGGTAATGTTATTATTGATAATTTCTATGCAAGACTTTCTTTTCAAGACAAGACCTTGCTGGATACTTCTTGTTCTGGATCATTTACACGCAACAAAGAAGAGTTTAAAAGGGACTTTCTTGATCGGATCCAAGAAAATACTGAAGGATGGGAGAACGACAAAGATAGAGAATCAGGTATAATTTATGATTATAAATGCATTGAAGCTTTTATGGATCCTGATAAATTTCGTAATATGAGTGCTACATATGGTCTTGATTCCCAAGTTGTTGCAAACCTTTATAAAGCTTTTTCCTCTCATTATGAATTGCCTAAGAAGAATTTTGATAAGTATCATGAACCGTATAAAGATAACGTAGATTCATCTGTAAACAAATGTGTAGTGATTGAAACTGTTGATAATGTTATTCCTGAAGTTTATATTGAAAAAATCCTTTCCTGCTAAAATGAAGGAGTACTCTGTCATATCTAGTGCGGTTAATAAAAGTGAAAAGAAACCTAAAGAACCTGAAGAACAAATTAAAATTGAACCTGTTGTTGCAATAGTTAAAGATCTTGTGACTGAAAATGTGGAGGATGGTCATATTATTTTCTGTGAAGATGCTTCTAATATTGTTTCACATCCTAATAAACCCAAGCAAGTTAGTGTTCCTATGCTATCTGTTAGAATTGGTGATCATTGCTATTATGGTTTATGTGATATTGGTGCAAGTGTTAGTGCTATTCCTTATGAGCTTTACACGGAGATTATGCACGAAATTGATTCTTGTGAACTTGAAGATATTGATGTGGTTATTCAGCTGGCTAATAGAGAAACTATTTCTCCAATTGGTATTGTTCGAGATGTGGAAGTTCTATGCGGTAAGATTAAATATCCTGCTGACTTTTTGGTACTTGGTTCTGCTGCTAGTGATCATTGTCCTATCATTTTTGGTAGACCTTTTCTAAATACTTGTGGAGCTATTATAGATTGCAAGAAAGAGAAAATTTTGACTAGATTTGCTGGTGAACCTTATGAATTTAACTTTTCTAAATTCACTAAAACTCCTTATAAAGCTGACTTGCCTAGTAATGATTTTAAAATGGAGCAGTGTGCATCTATTGTTCTTGTTCCTAATAATCCTTTGCAGCAACATTTGGAGAATAGTGAAAGTGAAGCTTTTAGGAAAGAAATAGATGAGCTTGAGGAAATTTTTCTTCGCCAACCTATTCTCAAGCATGATTTACCGGTGGAAGATTTGGGTACAACACCGCCACCAAAGGAAGATCCTGTTTTTGATTTAAAGCCTTTACCTGATAATCTTAAATATGCTCATATTGATGATAAGAAAATATATCCTATTATTATTAGTTCTAAGCTTTCAGAGATTGAGGAAGAAAGGTTATTGGAAATATTGAAGAAACACCGAGGAGCTATTGGCTATACTCTTGATGATTTGAAAGGGATTTCTCCTTCTATTTGCCAACATGCTATTAATATGGAAGATGATGCAAAGCCTGTTGTTGAACATCAACGTCGTCTAATTCCGAAGATGAAAGAGGTGGTAAGGAACGAGGTATTAAAACTTCTTGAAGCTGGTATTATATATCCTATTGCTGATAGTAGATGGGTTAGTCCTGTGCATTGTGTTCCTAAGAAAGGAGGAATGACTGTTGTGCCTAATGATAATGATGAGCTTATTCCTCAAAGAGTAGTTGTAGGGTATAGAATGTGCATTGATTTTCGAAAAGTTAATAAAGTTACTAAGAAAGATCATTACCCTTTACCATTTATTGATCAAATGCTAGAAAGGTTATCTAAAAATACTCATTTTTGCTTTCTTGATGGTTATTCTGGGTTTTCACAAATTGCTGTTAAAGCTAAAGATCAAGAGAAAACCACGTTCACTTGTCCTTATGGAACTTATGCTTATAGGCGTATGCCTTTTGGTTTATGTAATGCTCCTGCTACTTTTCAAAGATGCATGTCTGCTATTTTTCATGGTTTTTGCGAAAGTATTTTAGGGGTGTTCATGGATGATTTTTCTGTCTATGGGAATTCTTTTGATAATTGCTTGCGAAACCTCGATAAAGTTTTGCAGAGATGTGAAGAAACTAACCTTGTTCTTAATTGGGAGAAATGCCATTTTATGGTTAATGAAGGAATTGTATTGGGACATAAAATTTCCGAGAGAGGTATTGAAGTTGATAGAGCTAAAGTTGAAGCAATTGAGAAGATGCCCTATCCGAGGGATGTTAAAGGTATTCGTAGTGTTCTTGGTCATGCTGGGTTTTATAGGAGATTTATTAAAGATTTCTCTAAAATTTCAAAGCCTCTTACTAATCTTGTTCAAAAAGATGTACCTTTTGTTTTTGATGATGATTGTAAGGAAGCTTTTGAAACTCTAAAGAAAGCCTTAACAACTGCTCCTGTAGTTGAACCTCCTGATTGGAATTTGCCTTTTGAAATTATGTGTGATGCTAGTGATTTTGCTGTAGGCGCTGTTCTTGGACAGCGGGTAGATAAAAAATTAAATGTTATTCATTATGCTAGTAAGACTCTTGATGCTGCTCAAAGAAATTATGCTACAACTGAAAAGGAATTGTTAGTTGTAGTCTTTGCTTGTGACAAGTTTAGACCCTATATTGTTGATTCAAAAGTTACAATTCATACTGATCATGCTGCAATTAGATACCTTATGACAAAGAAAGATGCTAAGCCAAGGCTTATTAGATGGGTACTTCTTTTGCAAGAATTTGATTTACATATTATAGATAGGAAAGGTGCTGATAATCCTGTTGATAATTTGTCTAGATTGGAAAATATTGCTTATGATCTGTTCCTGTTAATGATAGTTTTCCAAATGAACAATTGGCTGTAATAAAGGTGAGCTCGAGAGAGCCCTTGGTATGTGATTATGCTAACTTTATTGTTTGAAGTATTTGCCTCCAACCTTTTCAGCTCAGCAAAGGAGGAAATTCTTTTATGACTTGAGGCATTATTTTTGGGATGACCCACACTTATATAAAGAAGGAGTGGATGGTATTATGCGAAGATGTGTTCCTGAATATGAACAACAGGAGATATTTAGTAAATGTCATGGTAGTGTTTATGGAGGACATCACGCTGGAGATAGAACCGCACAAAAGGTTCTACAATCAGGTTTTTATTGGCCAACACCTTTCAAAGATGCAAGGAAGTTTATTTTATCTTGTGATGAATGTCAAAGAGTTGGTAATATCTCTAGACGCAATGAAATGCCTATGAATTATACTCTTGTTATTGAACCATTTGATTGTTGGGGATTCGACTTCATGGGTCCTTTCCCTTCTTCAGAAGGTAACACTCATATACTTGTCGCTGTTGATTATGTTACTAAATGGGTAGAAGCTATACCTACAAAGAGTGCTGATGGTGAGACCTCTATAAAAATGCTTGTAGATGTTATATTTCCTAGATTTGGAATACCTAGATATATTATGACTGATGGAGGTTCTCATTTTATTCATGGAGGTTTTAGAAAAACTCTTGCTAAGTATGGTATTAATCATAGAATTGCTTTTGCTTATCACCCTCAAACTAGTGGTCAAGTAGAATTATCAAATAGAGAAATTAAAGCTATCTTGGGAAAGACTGTTAATAAATCTAGAAAGAATTGGGCTAGTAAGTTAAAGGAAGCACTATATGGGCTTATAGAACTGCTTATAAAAATCCTATGGGAATGTCACCTTATAAAATGGTTTATGGAAAAGCTTGTCATTTACCTCTAGAACTAGAGCACAAAGCTTATTGGGATGTTAAAGAACTAAATAAAGATCCGAAACTAGCCGGTAATAAGAGGTTGCTGCAATTAAGTTCTCTAGATGAATGGAGAAGTGAAGCTTATGAAAATGCTAAACTCTTTAAAGAAAAAGTTAAGAAGTGGCATGATAGAAGGATTATCAAAAGAGAGTTTAATATTGGGGATAAAGTCCTATTGTATCGGTCTCGTCTCAGATTCTTTGCAGGGAAATTACTCTCGAAGTGGGAAGGACCATATGTTGTTGAGGAGGTGTATCGTTCAGGAGCAATTAAAATTAGCTCTCTCCAAGGCAATGCTACGCAAGTGGTGAATGGACAAAGACTCAAGCATTATATCTCGGGTGATTCTTATAATGTTGATGTTGATATTATTCAAGTAGAAACACCGGAGGCTTTCATCAAAGGACAAATTGACAGTCCAGAACTCGACTTTGAATAGGTAACAGTACAGGTAATAAAAGTCCGCGTTTACCTTTCCGAACAATATTTCTGCTGTTTTGGAAAATATGAAAAATTACGGAATCGAAACGGAGTGAAAAAGACGCGCGAGGGCCCGTCACCATAGGCCGGTGCGGGCCCCACCCTGGCCGCGCCGACCTATGGGGACAACCCCTCGTCGTCCCTTTTCCACTCTTTTTCGGCCTGGAACCTTCCTTTTATCGTAAAAATATTTGCTATATAATCCCCCGGACCCCTGGTGGTCCGTATATCGTTTTCTCGTCGTGTTTTGTTTCGAGCTGTTTTGCCAGATTTGTTTTGATCTAGAAGCACCATGGTCTCCAACAACAAGGACAAGGGACCTTTGAAGGAAGATATTCAAGACCCGGAACTGAAGGAAGAAGACGCAAGTGAGGATGAAGAAGAAGTGGAGGAAGCTCAGCGAGTACACCAGCGTGCCACCATTGCAAGTATTGGCGTGATATCAAATCCATCCAACACCAAGAGGAGTGCACGAATCGCTACCGGAGGAGCGGTTCCACGTCATTACTTGGCTCCAAGGACATCTTCTCCAAGCAATTACAACCCTTACCGCAATCTAATCTACGATCGTCAAACTGAAAGGACCCCCAAGGTAGTGTTGCCAAGTGGTTGGGATATAGATCGTTCTAACATTGCAGGAGAGATGAAATCTGAAGCTGAAGGATGGGGAAACAACTCTAGGAGTTGGGACTCGCCACCTGACATGATTATGAGCCGCGTTGAGCACAACTCGGAACTGATTCGCAACCTCACTTATGAGATTGAAGATTTAAAGGAGCTTGTTAAGAAGCTTGTCGAGAAGAATCCATCACCATCATCACCGAAGGAGTAATTCATCATCGGTATTGGCATCCCCTTGGTTTGTTCCAAGCTTGGGGGAGTGCCGCGGTATCACATCATCACTACCTTTATCTTTTACTATCAAGTAGTGTCATATCATGAGTAGGGAAGTTATCATATGGAATAGTATGCAATGTGGAAGTATCTCTCTTAGTTAGTTATCTATGTATCCGTTGGTGTGAGTTATCGTTATGGAATATTAATGAGAAGTCTTATCATTTACTTTTTGCACACCTTATTTTAGTTTGCAATCTCCATTATATGATCACTCTTGACATTAGTATCGATATCACTTTGGGAGCAATAAGTAAATCTATTTGGTTTTGGCAAACTTAGCATTGGTCAATAGCAACAACACCCGATGTTTAAATAGAAGAGAGAAATACACTTAGATATATTACTCTATTATCTCTATGCTTAGTATTCTAAAGTTAAAATTGCTTGTGCTTATGAGAAAGATGCATGATTGTTCTATCATATGTATATTTGTTTGTTTCCCTCAACCTTTATGCTTGCTATCAAACCTTGCTAGCCAAAGACCTGTATCGAGAGGGAATGCTTCTCATACATCCATAACCTTAGACCAAACCTATGCCATTTGTGTCCACCATACCTACCTACTGCATGGTATTTTCTGCCATTCCAAGTAAATACTTCATGTGCTACCTTTAAATAATTCAAACTATACTACTCTTTATTTGTGTCAATGTTTTATAGCTCATGAGGAAGTATGTGGTGTTTTATCTTTCAATCTTGTTGGGCGGACTTTCCCCAATGGACTAGTGGCACATCCGCTTATCCAATAATTTTGCAATAAGAGCTGGCGGGGTTCCCAGCCCCAATTAATAACTTTCATTAATAATTCTCTTCACATGTTTTGCCCTGATTTATCAGTAAGCAACTTAATTTTGCAATAGACACTCCCCCATGGTATGTGAATGTTGGAAGGCACCCGAAGATTCGGTTAGCCATGGGTTGAGAAAGCCAAGGTTGGGGGGAGTGTCATCCTTAATAAAACTAAAATACATGTGTAAACAAAAGAGAAGGGGATGATCTACCTTGCTGGTAGAGATGCTATCCCTCATGGGAGCCGCTCTTGGAAGGTTCGTTTGGCAAGGGGGTTAGAGTGCCCGCTACCATTCGTTGACAACAACAAACACCGTTCAAAATCTTACTTTTATGCTCTTTATATGATTTCAAAACTTGAAAAGCTCTAGCACATGATTTAATCCCTGCCCCTCTGCGAAGGGCCTATCTTTTACTTTTATGTTGAGTCAGTAAACCTATTTCCCTCTATCTCAAGCAAGCAATTGAGTTGTTGTAAACCAACCATTTATGCTATGATTCAGTTAAGCATGTCTTTTATACTTTCTTGTTTAGTACAAATTTTATCTGAATGAATATGACTTTGAAGTTATCAATGATTATGAGGAGATTGTTATGATTGAATATGAAAGCCCAGCTATATAAATTCTAATATGAAAGCTTTAGTTAGAAGTACAATCCGTTAGTAGTTCTCTGACCAAGAACAAAGTTTGCCATCACCAACTATGATTTCTTATGCACCTTTACTTGTGATTTCTCTTTACTTATTTCAAGATGAGTTATATGAGGAAGTTGTTTATTAGAATGTCTTGTGTGAATGAATATGATGCTTCTTGTCCGTATTTTATTTATCGACTCTTCACTCCATAAACATGTGGTCTTGTTTATCGAGCTCAGTTTCGCTTGGGGACAAGCGAGGTCTAAGCTTGGGGGAGTTGATACGTCCAATTTGCATCACTATTTTGTATCATAATTTGCTGTTATTCATTGATATATTTCATATTGGGACGCAATACTTATGTTATTTCATCTATTTTGCATGTTTCATCATTATTGGAGGATCAAGCACCGGAGCCAGGATTCTGCTGGAAAAAGCACCGTCGAACGCAATATTTCGGAAGATCAAGCGTGGAAGGAAATTACACGTAAATTCCTATTTTTCCAGATGACGGAGGGAGCGGAAGGGGAGAGGGGACCCAAGGTGGGCCCAGACCATGGCGCGCGGCCCATGGCGCGCCCACCTTGTGCTGGGGCCCCACCCCCTTTCGCCTCCTTTTCGCACCTCTTCGTCCGAAAACCTAAGCCACGGGGTACCTCACGGAGAGTTACAGCCGCCTCTGGGGCGGAGAACACCAGAGAGAAAGAGCTCTCCGGCGGGCAGGAATCCGCCGGGAAATTCTCCCGGAGGGGGAAATCGACGCCATCGCCATCGTCATCGAGCTGGACATCATCTCCATCATCATCATCATCATCTCCACCATCTACACCGCCAACACCACCGCTGCACCTCGTCACCGCTGTAACGATTTGAGTTGGATCTTGATTGTTTGATTGGGGAAACTCTCCGGTGTTATTCTCTACTTGTTGTAGATGCTATTGAGTGAAACCATTGAACCAAGGTTTATGTTCAGATTGTTATTCATCACCATATTACCTCTGATTGTATTCCATATGATGTCTCGTGAGTAGTTCGTTTAGTTCGTGAGGACATGGGTGAAGTCTAAATGCTAGTAGTGAATTATGGTTGAGTAATATTCAATGTTATGATATTTAAGTTGTGGTGTCATTCTTCTAGTGGTGTCGTGTGAACGTCGACTACACGACACTTCACCATTTATGGGCCTAGGGAGTGCATCTTGTATTCGGTTGCTAATTGCGGGGTTGCCGGAGTGACAACCCCCGTTAGTATATCGATGCAAGAGGGATCGCAGGATCTCAGAGTTTAAGGTTGTGGTTAGATTTATCTTAATTACTTTCTTGTAGTTGGATGCTTGCAAGGGGTATAATCACAAGTATGTATTAGTCCTAGGAAGGGCGGTGCATTAGCATAGGTTCACCCACACAACACTTATCAAAACAATGAAGATTATTTAGCTACATGAAGCGAAAATCCCCGTGTGTCCTCAAGAACGTTTGGTCATTATAAGTAAACAAACCGGCTTGTCCTTTGCTAAAAAGGATTGGGCCACTCGCTGCAATTATTTCTCTCGCATTTTACTCGTACTTTATTCATCTGTTACATCAAAACCCTTGAATACTTGTTTGTAGCATTTACAGTGAATCCTTCATTGAAACCGCTGCCAACACCTTCTGCTCCTCGTTGGGATCGACATTCTTACTTATCGAAGATACTACGATACACCCCCTATACTTGTGGGTCATCAGGGTCCTTTTCCCCTTCCTCATTTTTCTTCTCGGCATCCGGTTATTGTGTGTGATGTTCACTATCGCCGAACTGAAGATGATGGCTAGGTGCTGATGGTGGTTGCAATGGCGCTGAAATCCAAGATAGCCATCTTCCTTTCCGCGTGCCTCGGTTATTTCTATACCCGAGTTTACTTCCCCTTGTGATAGCCATCGAGCTTGAAGTATTTATTATATCTTGCTATCACTAGTTGTTCATATATATGTGTATATTGTGCCTATCTTGCTTAGCTCTAGTTGTTGTTGTTGCACTTAGTTGAGCCTAGCATATTTAGGGATTGTGCTTGTAAAACAAACGTTAGTTCAATTCCGTATTCTTAGAAGCCAAATCCGTAAGAGTTTTTAAAACGCCTATTCACCCCCTCTAGGCGACATCTCGTCCTTTCACCTAGTTTGTATTAGGCTCACTATATTCTGCAAATTCTAATACTGCAAAGAAATAATTTAAATTTGTAGAAACCTATTCACCCCCCTCTAGGTTTAGCATCTCTGAACTTTCAATTGGTATCAGAGCCTAGGCTCTTTAGAGCCTAGGCTCTTTTTAAGGGCCTTACAGCCTTAAGAGTGAGATGGATAAACTATTCAAGGGTTTGGATGAAGATTCTAAACTTTCGGTTAAGGAGATGAAATCCAGATTCTTAGCATATGAAGCTGAGAAAAAAAGGGTGATGATCTCCAGAGCCAAATGAAAGAAATGAGTGTCATGCTTAAAAGCCTAAGTGGTGGGACTTCTAGTGGGGTTACTATCCTTGGGGAGTCCTACAAACAGGCCATTCATGACTATCCTAAAAACACTTCACCCATGCCTCATATAAACCATAGTGGGAATGTTCCCCATTTTGATGGAACTCACTTTTCCTTTTGGAAATCTACTATGAAGTCTCATATTCACAGCTGCAGTGTGGTGATGTGGGAGATCATTGTTGATGGATATCGGAAGCCACAAGATCCCATTAGGTTGACCTCCACCGAATTCTACAATCGTCAACTCAATGCTTCTGCATGTGACAAAATTAGAAGTGGCATCAACCGCAAGCTGCTTGACTAAGTCAATGAAATTGATTCAACTAAAGAGCTTTGGGATAGGATTGTAGTACTCCAAGAGGGAACCAATCTTATCAAAAAGTCTCTTTATGAGTCATCCAAGACTGAGGCTACTCTGTTTATGATAAAGGAAGGAGAGACTATAGCTGAGGCTTATGGAAGACTTGGAGCTCTTTGAGTGAAGGTCAAGGGCCTCGGTTGTGATAAATACAATGATGGCTTTGAAATGAATGAAGAGTTCATAAAGTTCAAGGTCATTGCCATGATTGTAGTCGAACAGAAGGACACCCACCTTGCCTTAAATTTGTGAATCCTCACCAAACAAGCAGATCTATCCGCGGATGATCTTGTCTCTTATGTGGCTATTAATGACAACATGGCCAAAGAAGGAGAAAGACTCATGGTGATGAACAGTGTCGATGGTTCCTCCCACAACCTTGCCTTGAAGGCCAGGGTGGACCAAGAAAGGGAAGTAGTCGATCTGCTTCCTCTGCCTCGCCATCATGCTGATGGTCGTGGAGGGATGCCTCGATCAGTTCTTCTTTGCAGATCTGCGGAGCTGTGGTGTTGGAAGATTGTGGTTTCTACCACTGGCTCTCTCTGGCGAGTTCTTCAATGGGGGACCCAAGCCGGCTTCTCTGCCTCGCCCCCAAATTCCATGGTCGACAGGTGGCCCTCGTCCAGGAGTTCAACCTCCTCAGGAGGCTCTCTTCAACTTTGTGATGGAGCTCGCCCTAGCTTCTTCTCCAAGTGGTAAGTCCCTGGAGGCGTTGAGATGGCCGGCGTGGCTGGACGCCTGGAGGTTGCCGATGTTCGGTGGAGATGGTGCCCAAGCACTGGATTGCTTTTCACTTTTTGTTGCTAGGGTCCTTTTTGCAAATTTTGTTGCATGTACTTCAAATACTAGGTTTTCCAGGGCAATAGAAGCAAAAGGGCAACGATGTAATTTATGTACCCACCGCTTACGATGAATCTTCCAGGCCTTTCGAGGCCATACTTGCTCGAAAAAAAAAGTTCCTAGGGTTTTAGAGGTGAAATTAAATTGGGGTTTCATATGACATGAAATTAAGGTTTTATTCATAATGCAAATAGGGTTTCCTTATTTGTTATTAAATTTTGAAGTACTAACTTGTTTTTAGTAAAGTTTTAATTAAGAAACAAAATTTAAATACAAGGTGATAGTGGTTTTAACAATTTTCTCATTTTTTATTATTTAAAGAAAATGATAATTAGGGTTATTAAAATTTTGGAGTTGAAATACTAATAATGATAATTTTAATGATAAAGTGATAAAAGAAAATTACTTTTGGTGTTTTATTTATTTAATAAATAATTACTATTTAGTTTAGAAATTTTATTGGTTATTAAATTTTATTGGTATTTAGGATAAAAGAAAATGCTTAAATATTAAGAGCTAAACAATTAAATTATTAATTTTAATAAAAATTGATATTATATTTTTAATGGATAGATATAATTTTTCTGAGCATTTTGATACATTATATGTATTTTTATGATTTAAAAATAAATAGATATGAATTTGCAAAGTTTGTAATGTTTTCTGGTATTTAAATTTAAGCAGAAAACACTAGTTGTACCCGGTCAGTACGTAACTCTAGTCAGGTAGGGTCTATGCCACCTTAGCGGCAACGTGGCACTGACCAAGTCAAAATTGACTGGACATAGGAGTTCGTCGCCGGCGAGCGGGGCGGTGATGGTGCCAGCGATACAGGGCTCCCGCTACCCTACGGGCACATGCGTTCGAGCCGCCCGATGTGGTGAGACGAATGAGCGGCGCCAGTGACCAAATGGTCACCGGAAACGGTGACGGCGAGCAGTGCTGCGGCGGCGCAACTACATCGAGATCTCGAAACCGAACTACATGCGGCCCTAGGATGCGATAAAATGTTCCGGAGACGCGGAGGCTCACCCTGATATTTCCTATGTGGTCGCTGGAGTGAATCATGGACGAAGGCGAGCTCCACTTCGCCGTTCCCGATGATGGTCGGAGAAAGGGAACGGACAGGTTTGCTGCGTGGTTAGGACAACATCATCCCTGGTTAGGACAGGCCCGGTTGTTGGGTGCGTGATCGATGTCCGCCCCATTCACCGTATGTTCCCACTGTTCCTGCGTCTCTGTGACAGGATCCTGCATCCCTGTCCCGACGCCGGCTTCGCCGCCGAAGTCGCCGCTGAAGATCATGGTGTGGATTTCACCCTCATTGCGTCCCGTCCAATAGGCCTACGAATCACCAGATGTCAAACGAATGACACACGGCAGACCGAGACACTGGGAGAGCAAACGTATCGGGTCGTCAATCGTCGGGGCAGATGGTGTCATTTCCTCAAATAGGGTGCGGGGCACTGGCATGCTCTCCTCCGGGACCTCTCGCGTCTAGTGTGTAGTGGATGGGCACGAGTCACCGCTCCTCGGCATTCGGTTCAGGTCGGGAACCTGGGCCCCATTGAACTGTATCGGCGCGGCGCCGGAGGCGAACCGTGACGCCGCGTGGACCTGCGAGGGTGCAACCGTTCTAGGACAGAGCTGAGAACTAACCGAGCTCACCGACGAGGCCGAGGTAGCGACGCCCATGATCCTCTCTTGCTTGACGACGAGCATGGCCTCCGCTAGACCAGGATGGAGGCCTACGTTGGTGCCGACTTTCACTTGCATCTTCCACACCACTTGGGCAGCGGCCTGCGCTAGCTGGGCGGCCGCCGCCGCTGCATTCCTCTCCTTCAGATTCTTGCGCCGGCCGTGACGCTTTGAGTCGGCCGGAGACGCGGTCTCCATTGGGGTTGTGGTGGCGGCTTTGGTTGAGTCCGGGGCGGTGGCCGCGAAGGTTTACTAGGAATCCATGGTGGTCGCGGCAATGAGGACGTCCATCGCAATGGGCTTGAGTGTTGGGGCCAGTCAACTTTGATTTTTCATCCCTTTATCTCTGCTTGATTGCTTGTAAAATTTCGAATCTCGAATACTTCCAACTTGTTTTCTGAATGTGTGTTCCTCTCAAAAATGAGGGAATTTTCTGTGCACCAATTCTGGAAGGTTTTCTACGCCTGTGTATCATTTGGGCCTGAAGGGTCCTCTTTCCTTATTGCCAGCAGCCTGAATGTTCAATATGCTAGGGATTATGTCAGGTCTGTAATTTTACAGTCAGGCTGTCTCTGTCGTTTGCTAATGGACATTTCGATAAATTCAGTACCAAGTATTCGTTTAAAATGCGATTGCCTCGGGAAAAACAGGATGTAGTAGTATAATATTTCATTCTATATTACAATAGCACCTGAGTTACAAGGTGAAATATTGGACAACTCTAAGCCTATCCAGGCTGCGAAATCCAGAGCTGAACTGAAACTGAATGCACTCGATTTCGCCTGATGAACTGTTAAATCGAAGGTTTCGGTTTGAAAACTTCGGCTGACGAACTCGCAATGTTCTAGTGCGCCTTCATGAAGAGGAACGGGATCGGCAGCTGGGATGGGTCCGGCGACAGGGAGAAGGTCGGCCCTGCGTGCTGCCGCGTCTCCAACTCCAAGACATCGTCATCTCATCAGTAGGCGGCTTCGCCTTCCTCATGTAGCTCTTTCTTGATCCAGCTGAATAAAGGGCCAGAGACTGAAGAAGTTTCTCATGAGAAAGTGAATTTGACAGAAGAGCTTTTAAGCAGTACATCTTTTGCACGACAATTAGCAGATCAGATGACTCTAGCAAAGGCCTATGTTATCCTTGCGAAAGAGCATGGCAACCTTCAGCTTGCATGGGAGCTTAGTTCCCAAATAAGGAATTGTCAACGATTGCTGTCTGAAGGGGCTGTTAGTGGAAGAGCCATCACTCAGGAAGAAGCCCATCCTATAATAACCCGGCTAGCACGGTTAATATACAAATCACAGGACTCTCATTATGATATCTGTACAACAATAGTGACACTGAAGAGCCATGCCCTTGCACTAGAGCAGCGTGCAAAGGCATCAGTTGTTCAGACTGCCGAGTTTAGTCAGATAGCTGCAGAATCTCTCCCCAAGAATCTGCATTGTTTAACGGTGAAGCTGACAGAAGAGTGGCTTCAGAACCCAGAACTGAGGAGTCGTTCAGACGAGCATAGGAATTCCACACAGTTGGTAGACAATAATCTGTATCACTGAAGTATATTCTCGGATAATGTGCTCACTACTTCAGTTGTTGTCAATTCTACAGTTTCAAATGCAAACCACCCTCAGCAACTTGTGTTTCATGTAGTCACAGACAGGATCAATTTTGGTGCTATGTCAACCTGGTTCCTGATAAATGACTTCAATGGGTTACTGTTGAAGTCCGCTGCATAGATGAGTTCTCATGGTTGAATGCTGCTTCTTCCCCTCTGGTCAGGCGACTAGCAGAGATGGAAACCAAGGGTTACTACAACTCTGGTGGCTCGAAAACTCCAGGAAGAGAAATAAAGTTCCACAATCCAAAGTTTGCTTCTCTGCTGAACCATTTGCGGTTCTACATTCCTCAAATACTACCCAACTTGGAGAAGGTGGTTTTTCTTGATGACGATGTTGTGGTGCAGAAGGACTTGACACAGCTTTTTTCCATAGAATTACATGGCAATGTTATTGGAGCAGTGGAGACTTGTTTAGAGTCATTTCATCGGTATCACAAGTATCTTAATTTCTCGCAACCAATCATCAGCTCAAAAATTGATCCACATACTTGTGGATGGGCCTTTCGAATGAATATATTTGACCTGATAGCTTGGAGGAAAGCAAATGCAACGGCACTTTACCATTATTGGCAAGAGCAAAACGCTGATCAATTGCTTTGGAGGACGGGGACACTTCCTGCAGGCCTTTTGACATTTTATGGCCTGATGGAGCCCCTAGACCGGAGGTGGCACGTATTGGGGCTAGGGTATGATGTAGACATAGATGATCGGTTGACCGAGAGCGCTGCTGTTGTGCATTATAATGGGAACATGAAGCCTTGGCTCAAGTTAGCCATTCGCCGGTACAGGTCAATATAGGAGCGGTATGTCAATTCTTCGCACCCATATGTCAGAGAGTGTATGTTTCATTAGGAATCTGCAATCTCTGTTACCATCAATGGCCTTGAACGGCACTGAAGCTAGAAGCTTCAGTTTGTCTATTGGGTTGCTTTTGAGCACCCTAGTTAAGAAATCTTCCGGAGAGGTAGATTATATATACTCAAGAGACAGCATCAGAGAAGCCAATTGTTAAGTTTTTTCTTTTTTTTTTTTGGGTGGGAGGAAGATTCATTTTGAGATGAAAATAATTCGGTTGCAGATTCTTACATACAATTCGGACTGGCAATTTTAGCAATCTAACTAGACTATCTGGATAGATATTGTAAAAGAGATACAGTTGTTGGAACAATGGGTCATTTTTTGAGATGTTAGGAGATGCCGATTGCCAACTCAGCTGTGCAGAGTTTACTGGTGTTCCATTCTTTTCAGAATATTGTATTCTATACTGCCGAAGAATGTCCTCCTTTTCTCTTTGTATAAATAGTTCTGTATTCTTCACAGTATGAAAAACTCAAGATTAATCGGAGGTATAGGAAATCAATGTCATTTTGATGTTCTGAAATTGAGTTTCTCATCACTAAACCAAGTGAATTTGCATTCTTTTTGTCTCTGGTTAATTAGTTGTATAATCTCGAATACTTCAACTTGTTTTCTAACTGTGTGTCCTCTCCAAATTGAGGGAATTTTCTGTTGCACCAATTCTGGATTGTTTGCTCATGGACATTTTGATAAATTCAGCACTCAGTATTCGTTCAAAATAAAAAAGATTACCACTACAATAGCACCAAAGTTACAAGGTGAAATAATGGACAACTCTAAGCCTATCTATGCAGCGAAATCCAGAGCTTAACTGAAACTGAAAGCTACAGGATTTAGCCTGATAAACTGCTAAATCGAAGGTTTCGGCTGAGAACTTCGATTAACTTCGGATGACGAACTCGTTCAGTGCGCCTTCATGAACAGGAACGGGATCGGGAGCTGGGACGGGTCCGGCGACAGGGAGAAGGTTGGCCCTGCGTACTGCGGCGTCTCCAAGTCCAAGACATCCTCATCTTCATCAGTCGGCGGCTTCGCCTTCTTCTCGAACCGGTCGGCCGAGGGCGCACGGCTGGCCGCTCTTTTGCTCCAGCCGTCCCTCCACGTCGGGCGGCTCGCGCGCTCGACGCGCGAGGTCGACGTGCCGGCGCGGCCGAGCAGCTTGTCCTCCACCCAGCTCGAGCCCAGGGAGGCTCGGACGGGCATTTTGCTAGGGTTTCGATCAGCCGATTCGCCGCCGCCGCCGACTAGCTTATCCTTGACCCAACTCTCACTCAAGGTTGCGCGGCCGGGACGCTTCTTGGATACATACTGCGCTGGAGGAGGCGTCAGGCCGAGGCAGCTCCTCGGGGTAGGCAGCAGCGGCGGAAGACCGCCGGAGACCACGGATCCAACCATTGCTACAAAATCAGGCAGAATCAAGAAATTAAATCGAATCTAAACCGTAACCCTAAACAAGAAAGTAATCGAAATTGCGAGATCTAGAACGCGAACTGGAACTGGAAATGGAGAGAGTGATCGAAAAAGCTTATCTCAAGAAATTAAATCGAATCTAAACCCTAACCCTAATAACCCTAAACAAGAATTGAAATCGAAATTGCGAGATCTAAAACTGGAAATGGAAAGAGAGATCGAAAAAAGGTTATCTTGATCGCGGGGGGCTCCTGGAACGAATGAACCGCGCGCGCAGACAGAGAGCTGAAAGGAGGGAGACAGGTCTTTTTTTTTCGCGGAGGGAGGGAGAAAGGTTGGGGGAAGACTTGGGTAGGATCAGCTTTTAGGTAGGATCTATGAGATCAATTTTTTTTAAGAGACAAAACATGTTCAAATATTATGGAAAAAAATGACAACGCACAACTATGTTACATATGCAAGACTAAAAATTTTCAGCTTCAAATTCGACATATACTTAGAGAACCAAAAAAGACAAATTTAGGTGTGAATAGTGTAAACTACTATTCAATCAGATCTGACACTATTCATAGTTGGATTTGTCTTTTTTGTTTCTTCAAGTGTACAGCAAATTTTGAGCTGATTTTTTTTGGAGTTGTAGATACAATCCATAGGTATGTTGTATATTATTTTCAGATTTTTTCACATGATAAAAATATGTTTTATGTGAGTTGATCCTATGATCTCACCTAATTGATAGATCCTATACAAGTTTCCCCGGGATCTATGAGATCAATTTTTTTGAGACCATGTTCTATGGAAAAAAATGACAACGCACAACTATGTTACATATGCAAGACTAAAAATTTTCAGCTTCAAATTCGACATATACTTAGAGAACCAAAAAAGACAAATTTAGGTGTGAATAGTGTAAACTACTATTCAATCAGATCTGACACTATTCATAGTTGGATTTGTCTTTTTTGTTTCTTCAAGTGTACAGCAAATTTTGAGCTGATTTTTTTTGGAGTTGTAGATACAATCCATAGGTATGTTGTATATTATTTTCAGATTTTTTCACATGATAAAAATATGTTTTATGTGAGTTGATCCTATGATCTCACCTAATTGATAGATCCTATACAAGTCTCCCCCGAAAGGGGGGAAGACTTGGGTAGGATCAGCTTTTAGGTAGGATCTATGAGATCAATTTTTTTTAAGAGACAAAACATGTTCAAATATTATGGAAAAAAATGACAACGCACAACTATGTTACATATGCAAGACTAAAAATTTTCAGCTTCAAATTCGACATATACTTAGAGAACCAAAAAAGACAAATTTAGGTGTGAATAGTGTAAACTACTATTCAATCAGATCTGACACTATTCATAGTTGGATTTGTCTTTTTTGTTTCTTCAAGTGTACAGCAAATTTTGAGCTGATTTTTTTTGGAGTTGTAGATACAATCCATAGGTATGTTGTATATTATTTTCAGATTTTTTCACATGATAAAAATATGTTTTATGTGAGTTGATCCTATGATCTCACCTAATTGATAGATCCTATACAAGTCTGGGGGGGAAGACTTGGGTAGGATCAGCTTTTAGGTAGGATCTATGAGATCAATTTTTTTGAAGAGACAAAACATGTTCAAATATTATGGAAAAAAATGACAACGCACAACTATGTTACATATGCAAGACTAAAAATTTTCAGCTTCAAATTCGACATATACTTAGAGAACCAAAAAAGACAAATTTAGGTGTGAATAGTGTAAACTACTATTCAATCAGATCTGACACTATTCATAGTTGGATTTGTCTTTTTTGTTTCTTCAAGTGTACAGCAAATTTTGAGCTGATTTTTTTGGAGTTGTAGATACAATCCATAGGTATGTTGTATATTATTTTCAGATTTTTTCACATGATAAAAATATGTTTTATGTGAGTTGATCCTATGATCTCACCTAATTGATAGATCCTATACAAGTCTCCTGGGGAAGACTTGGGTAGGATCAGCTTTTAGGTAGGATCTATGAGATCAAACAAATATTATGGAAAAAAATGACAACGCACAACTATGTTACATATGCAAGACTAAAAATTTTCAGCTTCAAATTCGACATATACTTAGAGAACCAAAAAAGACAAATTTAGGTGTGAATAGTGTAAACTACTATTCAATCAGATCTGACACTATTCATAGTTGGATTTGTCTTTTTTGTTTCTTCAAGTGTACAGCAAATTTTGAGCTGATTTTTTTTGGAGTTGTAGATACAATCCATAGGTATGTTGTATATTATTTTCAGATTTTTTCACATGATAAAAATATGTTTTATGTGAGTTGATCCTATGATCTCACCTAATTGATAGATCCTATACAAGTCTCCCCCGAAAGGGGGTACAGGTATTGTGGGTATTTATGGTACTGGCGTATACATCTCGTACCGACAGAAGTGCTGGGCTTGTCTGTGTGAGCCCCCACTCCCGAGGGGTTGCTGGGCCTTACAGTTTGTGCTGTGGGCTGAGCCGTGATTAATGGTGGGTGCACCGGGCCTCTCTGCAACCCATCTCTGTTTCTTTTTTATGCAGGATCTATGCGTAGCATCTGATCGCAACGATCTTCTCAGATACAGTTTTTCCACGTGAGAATAGGAGGGTCTAATGACGAACCCCATCAATTTGCTCGTAATAGTGTTAATCTAGATTTTGGTTGCCGCTTGCGGCTCCTCAACCCCGGACCCTAAGGGCATCTCCAACCGGGCTACTCATCCCGCGTCCGCGCGTCTGGATGGGTCGATCCGGACAAAATCCCGGTCCAACGCGGGGACCACCACAAAAGCGGACGGCCGCGGCGTCCGGAACGACGCAAACCCGGTCCAAATCTTGGCTAGGTTTGCGGGGCCACGGATGGCACGCGGCGTCCGCTCGCGTCCGGGCGTCCGTCGCCTCGTCTTCTTTGAGCCCACCTGGCGGTGACCCGGGAGGGTATTAAATGGGGACCGGAGGGGATCTGGAACTCCACTCCAGTCCCCACTCCGCCGCGCCGCCGACCAAACCCTAATAGAGGGTTTTTAGTTTAAATTTAAAAGCTTATATAGGGGCTTCTTTTGTCAGTTATTTGACCAAAATAGTGCTATGTACAAATTCTGCCCAAAATAGGGCATATGTTTATGAAATTTCGTTCAAAATTTCCATGTTTCGTTTGTTTTCGTATTTGTCCGATAATGCGGTGCGTCCGCGCGTTGGGCGCAGCGCGCGACCCAAACAGACAAGCGGACGCGGGGCGCTGTCCGCGCATCCGCTCGGCCACGCCGCTCGGCCACGCAAACGGCCCAAAACGGACGCGCTGGGCCGTCCGTTTGGGTCGCGCGGTTGGAGATGCCCTAAAGGGCTTTGTATTCCAAAAATTTTGATCGATGAATAAAGAGCGGTCGAATTCTCACAAAAAGAAGGAAATCACATAGTACTACAATTTGCATGCAAACCACAATTAATTTCGGTGTTATGGATAAAAAATATTGATTGCAGCTAAACCTTTGAACAATATCAGTCATGGCACAAGTGAACACTACAGGAACTTGAACCCTTTGCTGAGTTAAGAGCATCTCTAACAGAGCCCGTAAACGGGCCAAAACCAAAAAATACCCGTCAGTTTACGGGTTCGGACTGAAAATTGACGCCGATCAGTGACCGTAAAAGGGCTAAAACCGAAAAACTTTTTTCGGGCCGAGACCAAAAACTCAAAACGCCCTGTATTTGTAGGGGTCGATCGAGCGAACCGAACGCTCGATGCCTATCTAGGGCGCGCTAAAATTTCAGCTGACGCAACCGCTCGCTCGTTCCTTCCCCACGCCACCACCGCACTCCGCCGCCGCCGCCTCGCCCGATTCGACCGAGCCCCGCATCCCGGAGGTAGCGCCGGTCGCCCCGGACCCCGCCCGCTGTTCCTCACCCACCTCCGGCTGCCGCCCCCACCGCCGCCGCCGCCGCTCCGTCCGAACCGAGGATGAGCTCTGGCGACGAGTTCGATCTGTCAGATTCGTCGAGCTCCGACGATTTCGACCTCGACGATCTGCTCTAGGACGATGAGATGGAGGCCACCATGCTCATCCTCTCCGTCAAGGACCTGGAGGACCGCGCGCTGCTGTTATCACCGGATTTTGGCCAAATCAGGAGATGGGCCGTAAGTGAAGATGGGCTTGAAGGATATATGCGTGGAGCATCTTTGAAGCGGCCTTGCACGAAGAGTTTGGGCTAGATTGCCCGTGTATCTGTAAATATAGTAGATTGCATCTTAGTTTAGATAGAGTTTAACCCGTGCACGGTTAGGTGCACGCCCGAATTAGAAAGTCCCTTGGACTATAAATATGTATCTAGGGTTATCGAGAAAGGAGGACAATCACGTTCACAACAAACACAAATCAGGCGCATCGCCACCCCTTCCTTCGAGGGTTTCTTCCGGGTAAGCATCATGCTGCCTAGATCGCATCTTGCGATCTAGGCAGCGTACGTTTATTCGTTTACCTTGTGTTGCTCGTGCTGAAGCGTTGTTGATGGCGAGTAGCACTATTTATCATAGGTGTTTTGGGGCTTGCATGGATGTTTTTCTTATACATGCTTGCTTAGCTATGCTGCCCTCGATATCTAGCTGCCCTTATACCTACCTCGGTATAAGGGCAGCACCTTGCTTGTTCGTTATTTAGTAGATCCAATCTGTTATAGTTGCTCCTTGATTCTTCAAGGATTGGTTTAATATCCGTATGGTTAGGCCTTGCAAACGGGTTGGACGATCCGGTAGTACGTAAGGTATGGTTTGTTAGTCCTAAGAGGGATGTTCCGGGAATTAACTTAACGTTGGTTTTTAGGCCTCTTTTAGGGTTAGTTTTCCATTATCTTTCGTGTCTATTAGGCTCAACTACGCGCAGGATGTTCCGATCATGTGGTGAAAACCCTAAACTGTCGTAGATTAGATTAACTTTATATTGATCAAGCAGAGCCCCATGTCATCGTTAACCCGATGTGATGGGGCGATCGGCTCTTTGAGCCGATCCACGGGCAACCTGAGAGCCGATAGGGCTCGTATTTAATGTTTACGTGTCGCCATGCAGAAACTAATCGAAGCAATCCAACACCTTCCCGACCTGTATAGGTCGTGGCACGCCTTGCAACCGCCGGACATGTGCCGGAACATTTGCGGGACGACGTCGAGGGACCAGGGCCCCCTGCAGTCTTGGAAGCCTCCCGGCTCTTCGTGTTGCTTAACCACTGCTCGCCGGTGGGTTTTGGCAGCAACACATTCTGGCACGCCCGGTGGGACAATCTTCCGCAACAACCACGTCAACATCCGAGATGGCGGAAGAAAAGATCAAGTACGAAGATCTGCCTGCTGAGCACAAGAAGAAATATGATGATCTCAAGGCCATCTTCGAAGCCGATCTCATCGGCTCTTTTGAGAAGACCCGTTCGCACGACATCAAGTTCAAAGGGTTCCAACCCGAAGGCGCGTTAGAGGGACTAGATCTATCTCTCCCTTCGGAGGAACGTACCAGAGCCCTGCGACAGGAAATTAACTATGCCGTTGCTCATTCTCTACATCGGCATTCTGAGAGCCTGGTGAACACTTTGGAGCGTGTTGCGCTTCACGTGGTGCAAGAAATCATGAAGCGTCAGTATTCTCCGTCAGGACCTGCTCTAGGAACTCACCAGGGAGAAATACCGCTCTACACTAGGCCACCACTGCCGTACACGGTGGAAGCTCCACAGCAACAAGGTTCACCGGCGTACGTCGTCTACAAGGTTGGAGGTGATCCTGGCGATTACCAATTCCTGTATGAGCCGCCCAAGGAGATCCCGCATGGATACGTGTGCACATACGTGCCGGACTGCAACAACGGATGAGCCAGGTTATAGGCAGAGGACTGCCACAGCCGGAGGGATTACCACAGCAGAGGCGTTCTGGAGCAGATGCTGAGAAACAGCGTGGCTAGCTAAATATGCCACCGGAACAAGTCATGAAAGCTCAACCTCCGCAGCTCCTACGGTGGATCAGATCACGCAATCTTGAGAGACCAGTTCGATCCGCCGAAGAAGAGAATGATCGGCTATTCCAAGCCGTATCCCAACGAGTATGACCTCATCCCACTACCGCCTAAATATCGGCTCCCTGACTTCACAAAATTCAGTGGATCAGAAGGATCTAGCTCAATTGAGCACGTGAGCCGATATTTGGCACAGTTGGGCATGGTCTCAGCTTCAGACCAGCTACGTGTGAGGTTCTTCTCACAATCTCTCACGGGTCCGGCCTTTGGGTGGTACACCTCGTGCTGCCACCAGATTCGGTTCGGACGTGGAAGCAGCTGGAGGAACAATTCCACATACAATACCATTCAGCTACTGAAGCCGGCATTGCCGATCTCGACCAGGTTCGGCAAAGGCGAGGAGAGACGGTGTCGAATACATCCAGCGCTTCAGACCGTCAGAACCGATATTATTCGGTTAGTTTATCCGAGAAGGAAGCCGAGCTGGTGATAGCAGCCTGCCGCCGCTCAAAGACGTGACCTTCCAAGCGACTACAATTCACCGGCGCATATGGTTCGAAATTGACATCGTATGAAAGCGCCACCCAATTGTACCAGGACAAGTTCAAGCGCGTCGCCCGATCGAGATGGAAGAAGATGAAGATTCTGCAGGAGATCAGGAAGTCGCTGTAGCTGAATGGACTCGGGGGCAAAGCCCGTGTCTTGCAAGTGGGTGAAATAACCAGGGCCTGCAAAAGGGTTTGACTTTGATTTAAGCAAAACGGAGCAAATTTTTGATTTGCTGCTGAAGGAAAAACAGCTGAAGTTACCCGAAGGCCACAAAATCCCCACGGTACAAGAGATGAACGGCAGGCCATACTGCAAATGGCATCACACGTTCACCCATGCCACCAATGACTGCAAAGTCTTGCGCGGACGGATTCAAATGGCGATAGAACAAGGCCGATTACTCTTCAGTCAGTTTGCCATGAGAGTTGATACGAATCCATTTCCTGACGTCAACATGGTGGATCTCAGTCACTGCATAAGACGCGAGCCAGGTTTCTCTTTTGATATCAACATGGCAGGGCTTGTAGATCGCCATAGAAAGGATAAGCCAGAGAGCAGTCACTCCCGTGGCAAAGACAAAGAGGAGGCCGATCCACGCGACCGGCCCCAATATGATGACAGACGGTATTTGACTGAGGAAGAAGTGAGAAGCGTGCGGTATCAACGACCACTTCCCGCGCACCTCCTTAACAAATATGATTTGCAGTATGACCGACGTCGGCGCTACGACGTAGACGATGATAGATATCGTCGGTCCGATACAGACAACAGGATATACCGTCGATACGAAGGGTATGAGCGTCACGCTAGAGGGAGGTCAAGAGAGCAAGAGGACATGGATAAGCATTGGGACTGTCCTTTCTACAAACACTGCTGGGACTCAGGAATGAGCCCATTGCCAACAATCGAGAACTGCCCAGAATGTAGACGGAAGAGGAAGGGAACAAATGAAGTTTCAATGTTCAAGCGTCTAGGGCCTCTCCCACCTCAGAACAGACGAGCTGAGCACTACAAAGGAAAACAATTTTTTTGACAAATCACTTTCGTCATATTAAGGCCAATTTTCGTCAAGGATTACTTCGCGGTGACAAAATTTGATCGTCATGGGGTTCGTCAAGGAAGCTCCGTCATAAAATATCGGGGGTGACGGTATGCATTTTTTCGTCAACGTCAAATGTTTGATGGTGACGACCTGCAAATTCGTCAACATCAAAGGTTCATTGTTGACAGACAGGTTTGTCACGAAAAATTGCAACTTTCGTCAATATCTAAATCTTGGGAAGTTTCTGATTGGTCCAAAAAAAGCATACGTGGCCTTACATGTGGGTCCCATTTGGCTTCTGACAACATGGGTCCGACGGCGCTGACATGGATATCTGTCATGTGGGACCGGCATGGTGCTGACTGGTGGGACCCACAAAATATTATGACAAGCTGGACCCACAATATTCTGACCGGTGGGATCCACAAAATTCAGACAAGTGGGACCAGGTTGTTGCCGACATATGGGTCCCAATAATGCTGACTGGTGGGACCCACAAATTCTGACAAGTGGGACCACAAATTGGTGCCACGTGGTTTCATTTAATAGTGACGTTGTGACATTTTCCGTCACCTTTTGAATTTGACAAAATTTGAGAGCATTTGAATTATTTGCGAAATTTGGGGAACAAAAAAACTGGCGAAATATCAAAAAGTAGACAATAAATATCATACTTAAATGGTGGCACAAGAAGTATATATGTCTCTCACAGACCGAAAGATTCATAAGAAAATTACAATTGGAACACAAAGAAATTAAAAGACCTATGATTAATAATGTTGTAGGACGGTGGTGCAATAGATTAGTTGCCCTGGGATTGAGACATGGATGGTGGCTGGGATGTCCTCAAGAGCAAATTAAGCACGGCATCCATTTCTGTCAGCCTCTTTTCATAAGCCAGAGTCTTTTCTTCTTGGGCTTTCTTCACAGCTTCAAGTTCTTCCTCCTGCTTCTTCCTGATGTCTTCAAATTTTTCATCTTGTTCTTGCAGTCTTGCCTGCATCTCACTGTGGTACGTTTCAGCTGCCTGTATGGAGTTCTGCTCTTGATCTGCCAGTCTTTGTTGTAGCTCTCGGATGCGTGTAGCTGAGACAGAAGACTTCCTGGAACTTGTTGCGACGCCCAATCTTGGTAGGAATGTGCTGTTGCAGGTGGTGGATGGGCTTTTCTCGCTCAGAACTAGCTGAACAATTTGCAAATCAGTCAAATCAGGTTCATCTTCATTGCGTGGCGCCGCTTTTTTTGCCACCATTTGATCCTGCATAAAGATTACAATCATTGCATGGACAACATACAAAACTGGATTATATTATATTGTGCTAATAAGAAATATTTCTTACATATGCACTTTTTGCTTCAGCACTCATAATGTTATCCTTGTTAGTGTGTGTGATTCTAAAAAATTCAATTGGAGAGGTTTCTTGTTCCTGCTGCTTAGCCTTCTGCTTGAAAAAATGTAGAATGCACATTACCATTGTACACTGTGTATGACAGAAGTATGAACTGTATTGGGAAATTCAGAACACTTACTAGATGTTCCCAGTGAGCAACATAGCTTCGAGATCCAGTGGTATGGAACTGTTTCACAGCTTCTCTGTTCTTTCCATTTATTACACACAGTCCCTATGTTCAGTACATGCATTTTATTTATCCAGATCAGAGAAATGTAAGAATTCAGTAGCTGTTATTGAAAGGAATAACGTTTATGTACCTGGTACTTCTCATCAAACCATCTTTTCACCAGTTCTTTCCAGCTTTTCTCTTCTACGTGACCTGGCTTCTCGAGATATGCTTGCTCCAGTGTGAGATTTTTAATTTTCGGCCAATACTCCTTTTTAAGCCTATATCGGAACTGCCGAATACTAACTTGCAGCATATCAGTGCACACATCTTGAGCCACCTCATCATTTTTGTCCATATTAAACTTTCCCTGCAAAATAGTGATGCATTAATCAGTAGATTCTTAGATAGTTGATCATGTAGCATACTAATTAGGTTAAACCAAGATTGTACAGGACTCACCGCTACTGTACTTATAGCATGAGGAATGACATGTTTGAGAGTTGCATCTTTCTTGTACTGTGTCCAGTGTGTTGCAAGCGGCATTTTTTCACGGATGTGAATACCAACCTCATTGCTCAGCTTTGCTGACTGGACATAATCCTTGGGTCTCCTGACACCAGGAGTGAATTCAATTGGCATCTTATTGCCACCATGTCTTCTTGTGTACTCATGTAGTCCATGGCCCATGGTACGTCTGCGTCCACCTCTCTTTCTCTTACTACCGTCAGATGTTGTCAATGTCTCTGAAATAAGAGATATGAAATGATTCTCTTTTATATGAAAATATGCGGTACAGTGTTTAGTTTTTACAAATTTTCATACCTTGCCGCTCAAAGTTTACAATTTGATTGTCCTCAGGAGATGAGGTGCTGCCTCCAGATGTCATGATCTGGTTAGGTGAGGGTGCTCCTTCAGTGTTCAGACCAGCAGTGGCCGTCGGCTCATCAGATGACCCAGCTTGAGGTTCAGTTGTTGCCATTGATCTTGTTGCAATGTTGGATGGTGCAACTTCAGGTCTGGATCGCTTCTTCTGTGCAACTATTGCAGAAGAAGCAACTATCTGCAAGCAAAGTAGAGGCTACATTAGTAGGAAACATTTAGCATGTACGTATTTCCTATCATAGTTCAGACATAGTTCCACAGACCTGAGCTGAAGTTTTGCCGACAGTGCGCTGATCCTCATCTGAATGAAGATCATCATCAGCAGTAGCTATCTCTTCTGGATTCGGTTCATACGAAGGGTCCTCTTCGACCTCCATCTCTTCGCAGTCTGTGTCCTTTAGATTGTTACTAGTTCCTATTTGTACCCCACCATACACTAATGTACGTGCAAAACCAGTGAAATCTTTCTGAAATTTGTGGCCAGGTCCATATCTGTCAGCGAAAATTTTTTCCATGCGTACTACATTTTCTTGCATTTGTTTCTCCTTGGCAAGCTCATATGCCGGCTTGACGGGTTTTTGTGTCTCCGCTGAAATAATCGGAAGAGCGGAGCGTGAACAAAACATAAGAGGGGGCCAATTCCATAGAAAACAGCAAATAATTGTCTTTGCAAAATATTGTACAACAGCAAATGATTGAAAACATAAGAGTCTACGTATGATGTCGGCGAACAAAACATAAGAGGGGGCATATGCCAGGCTAAGGGACATCATGTGCTTTTAGATATCTACTCGTAACAAATAATTGACACAAGAGACTCCCCTCGCACACTGAATTATGCATGTCTGTTGATAGCTTGGCGGGCTTGGTATGCACGTAATGAGGTATGGGTAGTTCAGTCCTATACCGATAGAAGTTCAGATATGTGCTGATAGAAGTTCAGATATGTGCTGATAGAAGTTCAGATTTCTGCTGATAGAAGTTCAGATATGTGCTGAAATTTGATTTTTGACTTTTGAAAGACATAGATAAACAAAAATTGTGGAAATAAATAGACTGATGAAACAAAGTACATGATTAAAAAAACTTCATTACATTGTTAAGACGTGCATTGCACGTGCAAACTAACTAGTTCCATAGAAAACAGCAAACAATTGTTCTAGATCAAACTCTGCTTCCCTCTGAAACTGAGGAATAAAAGTCTGAAGCAATGTCGTTGTTCACTGTAGCTCGTCAGGCTGTTTTCGGCAACGGCTGGAATTAGTTCAGTTAAGTGTTTCGGCAAACAATTGTCTATGCAAAAGATTGTACAGCAGCGGGATGGCAAAGATTGTATAGCACGGCATGATTGTCTCTGGAATAAAAACGATAAACCCTATACGTATGATGTCGGGATTGGATCTATCAAATATGCAAGATCTAGATATAGGTCAAACGGGCGTGGTAGACATGTAAAACCGATCTCTCGATCTAACCATCCGAAAAACACAACAACAAGCCGATCACCGACAGATTTACCTTGGCGTTTCTTCGAGCTGGGCGCCTTCTTCGGCGTGTGTGCGCGATTTTCCTTCCCCCCGACGTTTCGACGACTGCCGGCCATGGCGACCACCGGCCGGGGAGATAGTTGCGAGATGGAAGAACGTCCGGCGAAGACACCGGATCGGGGTGAGCACGAGAGGATGAGGTCGGGGGGTGGGGAGTTAAGATGCTCGTAAATCATGGGGGAGAGGCACGACGTATATAAGGGAGGGCGAAATATTTGATAGGTGGGGTGCGCGGGAGGAGTGGAGGGAACGAAAAATTTGTGTGTTTTGGCAGCCGTCGTACTAAAATTTGGAGGGAACAAGGTTTTGCCGTGGAAGAAAAAATATTACTCTGAAAATGGAACTGTACATGTATATTTAAAAAATACCAGAACATGAATGGGATGCATGAAAAAAATCTAAATTTGGGACCCTCCTTTCGTTCGAAAACCCCTCTTTCGACACATGAATGGAACATGAATGTGCCATTCCCCCTCTTTTCGTCCGAAAACCCCTCTTTCGACACATCTACACCATGGGGACACCATGCCACCAACTCCAAAAAATCAAAACCTATAGCAACCAAGGTTTCATATCACAATGTGCACAAGAGTGCCAAATCATGCCCCACTCCATGGTGGTTTGGTCAGTTTTTGGCCATTCCCCCTCTTTTCGTCCGAAAACCCCTCTTTCGACACATCTACACCATGGGGACACCATGACACCAACTCCAAAAAATCAAAACCCATAGAAACCAAGGTTTGATATCACAATGTGAACAAGGGTGCCAAATCTTGCCCCAATCCATGGTGGTTTGGTCAGTTTTTGGCCATTCCCCCTCTTTTCGTCCGAAAACCCCTCTTTCGACACATCTCCACCATGGGGACACCATGCCACCAACTCCAAAAAATCAAAACCCATAGCAACCAAGGTTTCATATCACAATGTGCACAAGGGTGCCAAATCATGCCCCAATCCATGGTGGTTTGGTCAGTTTTTGGCCATTCCCCCCTCTTTTCGTCCGAAAACCCCTCTTTCGACACATCTCCACCATGGGGACACCATGCCACCAACTCCAAAAAATCAAAACCCATAGAAACCAAGGTTTCATATCACAATATGCACAAGGGTGCCAAATCATGCCCCAATCCATGGTGGTTTGGTCAGTTTTTGGCCATTCCCCCTCTTTTCGTCCGAAAACCCCTCTTTCGACACATCTCCACCATGGGGACACCATGCCACCAACTCCAAAAAATCAAAACCCATAGCAACCAAGGTTTCATATCACAATGTGCACAAGGGTGCCAAATCATGCCCCAATCCATGGTGGTTTGGTCAGTTTTTGGCCATTCCCCCTCTTTTCGTCCGAAAACCCCTCTTTCGACACATCTACACCATGGGGACACCATGACACCAACTCCAAAAAATCAAAACCCATAGAAACCAAGGTTTAATATCACAATGTGAACAAGGGTGCCAAATCTTGCCCCAATCCATGGTGGTTTGGTCAGTTTTTGGCCATTCCCCCTCTTTTCGTCCGAAAACCCCTCTTTCGACACATCTCCACCATGGGGACACCATGCCACCAACTCCAAAAAATCAAAACCCTTAGCAACCAAGGTTTCATATCACAATGTGCACAAGGGTGCCAAATCATGCCCCAATCCATGGTGGTTTGGTCAGTTTTTGGCCATTCCCCCTCTTTTCGTCCGAAAACCCCTCTTTCGACACATCTACACCATGGGGACACCATGACACCAACTCCAAAAAATCAAAACCCATAGAAACCAAGGTTTCATATCACAATGTGAACAAGGGTGCCAAATCTTGCCCCAATCCATGGTGGTTTGGTCAGTTTTTGGCCATTCCCCCTCTTTTCGTCCGAAAACCCCTCTTTCGACACATCTCCACCATGGGGACACCATGCCACCAACTCCAAAAAATCAAAACCCATATAAACCAAGGTTTCATATCACAATGTGCACAAGGGTGCCAAATCATGCCCCAATCCATGGTGGTTTGGTCAGTTTTTGGCCATTCCCCCCTCTTTTCGTCCGAAAACCCCTCTTTCGACACATCTACACCATGGGGACACCATGCCACCAACTCCAAAAAATCAAAACCCATAGCAACCAAGGTTTCATATCACAATGTGCACAAGGGTGCCAAATCATGCCCCAATCCATGGTGGTTTGGTCAGTTTTTGGCCATTTCTTTTCGTCCGAAAACCCCTCTTTCAACACATCTACACCATGGGGACACCATGCCACCAACTCCAAAAAATCAAAACCCATAGCAACAAAGGTTTCATATCACAATGTGCACAAGGGTGCCAAATCATGCCCCAATCCATGGTGGTTTGGTCAGTTTTTGGCCATTCCCCCCTCTTTTCGTCCGAAAACCCCTCTTTCGACAAATCTACACCATGGGGACACCATGCCACCAACTCCAAAAAATCAAAACCCATAGAAACCAAGGTTTCATATCACAATGTGCACAAGGGTGCCAAATCATGCCCCAATCCATGGTGGTTTGGTCAGTTTTTGGCCATTCCCCCTCTTTTCGTCCGAAAACCCCTCTTTTGACACATCTACACCATTGGGACACCATGCCACCAACTCCAAAAAATCAAAACCCATAGCAACCAAGGTGTCATATCACAATGTGCACAAGGGTGCCAAATCATGCCCCAATCCATGGTGGTTTGGTCAGTTTTTGGCCATTCCCCCTCTTTTCGTCCGAGAAACCCCTCTTTCGACACATCTACACCATGGGGACACCATTTTTTGAGGTACCTAACTTGAAATGGACTGAAATTTGGCACAAGGGTGCATCAACATGTGGGTAATGACGCTTGCATGCTATCTTGGCAGTTTGGTTTGAAAATTTTCAAAAATTCATCCCCTAAACTCAAGAAGAGGCATCACTTGTCAAGCATGTACATCTTAGGGTATTGGGAAAATTGGGAACACGTGTTGGTCTGATTTGGCATCACCACATTACCCTAGAACAGAAGTTTCACTTTGAAAAGGTTTGACAACCTCTTAGTACAATGGGGTGAACCTAGGTTTGACCAAACACTCAAAATTCCAGCCCTAATCATGTTATGAAATTCTTAGAAATTTGAAAGAATTTACATACTCGATTCATTTTTTATTTATTTCTTTCTATGTGTGATCACTAATTCGTATTTAAAATATTTTATAGTTTTTAATACCCATCTTGAAAATTCTGTGCCTGCCCATCCGTCATGCGTGGGACCCATGTCAAAGTAATGGGAAAGTGGACTACATGCAGGAATCCACGTTTTCACACGCACGCGTCACACAGAGGAACCCAAACGGCAGCATCTACTGTATATCCATCGGCCCCATCGTCTCTCCCACCCGCAACTTCTATTCCCCAATCTGGCAAAAAACCCTGCTTGCACCTCCACCAGCGCACCACCGACCTCCCCTTCCACCGAAGATCCCGAAGATGAAGCGTGTTCGCGGAGACGAGCCGGAGGCGAGTGCGGTCGTCAACGTCGACAGAAGCGACGGCGATGCTCCGGTAGTCGTCGACGCCGCGGAGGCGGGATCTTCCTCCGGAACTAGCAGAGCCGCTCTTCGCCGCGCCGTGACCGTGGAGGGCTCCGCCCAACCGGCCGTGGTCGCCGTCGCTGATGAGGCCAACGGAGACGTCCTCGCTCCCGCGGCACAAGCAGATGACCAGGGCTTTGATCCGAATGACCCGTTCTACCGCCACTCCAGGCAGTACCGCGAGCTATATGGCCCCAGAGAGTGCGACGAGTTCGAAGAGGAGGCCTCGGACAACTGCAGCGAGGTACTCTACTATTCCGATCGATCCCCTGTTTTTCTTGATCTTACTGTTCACCTTAGGGTTTGCTCGTACGGTAGATTGATTTGCCCTGTCTGCAACTTGTTGTACAAATTGATGATTCTGGGGGTTCTTACTCATCCGATTTATGGTTTGTAGTTACTAGATTTGTAATATTTGATGCACATCTTGATTCAACTGTACCAAAGTATCAACCAAATGATTTATGGTACCATGAATATTCATGCATGTTTCAAATTAGTAGATGACAGTTATCTTAATTAGGTCATGATTCCTTGTGTGTGATGAATCATACCTGCTTAGTGTAATGCTCACTGCATTTCAAACTTAAATTCATCCGAATATGGATCATACCAGAGTGATCAGATGCATGTAATAGTGTGTACATCATTTTTATTTAGGGAACAAATGAATGATCAGATGCATGTAATTTATGACCACCATTCTTGAATTCCTGCTTATTGACGTCATGAATCCATATTGTTTTATGAATCAGTACATCTTCAGGGAACAAATGATTGATCCCTGATCCATGATATTTATAATCACCATTTTATCTTAAATTGGTGCTTAGTTATATTACTGAAATAATGATTGGACTACCCATGAACAATTTGTGACAACAGTTTAAATTGGTGCATATTTATATTAGTGAACTAATTATCTATGGTTGGATCTGGATCATAAATGTTGATTCTACATGATGATTACTTCTTAGTAATGTTCATAAAAAAATATTTAATGCTTGAATTGTATTTCAGTTAATTTCCTTCTCTCACTTCTTCTTTACTTTCAAATTCGCAGGAAGACTCTGAGGACATTGGCAGCGACAAGGAGGACCGGGACCGGAAGAGCCGCTTCGTTCTGAAGAAGCTGAAGACTGGCCAGATCCCTTTCCGCCGGGACGGTAAGCCTAATTGCCCATTCTGCGGCAGGGTTTTCCCGAAGGATATTGAGAGTCTGATCCAGCACGCGACGGGAGTTGGAAAAGGTAGCGCGCACAAGCACAAGGCTGCTAGCAAGGCGAAGCACGCTGCCTTTGGCAAGTTCCTCAGGGACTACGTCAAGACTGGCCTCATCCCGCTCGTCGGTCCAGCTGTTGGCCCTCATGTTGTCCACTAAATTTAGTTTCTGTTTAGTTGTTCCCCTGGAGGTTCATGGTTAAACTATGTCATGTTTCAAAGACTATGTTCTACTTTTGTTATTTGGAACCTGGGCAATCATACCCAGTTGTTTAAGACTATGTCATGTTTATATGTTGTTTGCTGTTGCAGAAGCATTACTGCTGCACATCTTATCTCTTTTTTCATGTTGATGCACGCTGCATTTGTGTAGATGTTTGGCTACAGCAGAGTTGTGTAGATTACATATCCCTTTGTCCCACAAGTTTACTACTTTTATGTCTCCTTTTTTCGACTTGTAGTTGCTGTTGTTAGTTTCAAGTTTTGTTTTCATAAATACAATCTGTGTTGGTAATCAGCAAAATTGAAACCTCACAGGACAATTTGGAGGATGTGGTGCTCGAATAATAGTGGAAATGTGATATTATTTTTTACATGCATAATATATAGAAAATAGCTAGATCTCTAAATCGATGCATATGAAGCTACATATAAATTCTTGGTCATAATCCCCTTATCTAAAGGGGATGGATGCATGGCTTCACGTCGTCGTCGCTTTCATCGTCAGTATCTTCGCCGTCTGAGTAGTAGTACCTCCTGCACATTGTTCCGTCGAACACCTTCACTGTGAGCACATCATCGCCTTCATATTTGAAGTGTAAGAACCAGCCGAAATCCACACCATGCGCGATGGCGAATTTCTCCCAGCCCTTGTCGAGGTACATCCGGCCTTGTCCGTCAAATAGGACCTCCACGGTCCAGAGACGAGGACCGCAGTCAGCTGCTCGCAGATACACCTTAGCTGGCTCCTGGCCGTCAAGATAGTCCGCAAATTTGTTTGGTAGTTTCTGCAAAGAGATCGAGCGCCGATCGTTTCAAATTAAAGGTTTTTTAAAACATGCCCATAATTAATCACATGCATCATATATGTGGGAACGCGTACATACCTTCTTGACCAAAGGGTCTTCACAGACGACGATGAAGAACTCCTCTATGATCAATGGCAGTGTTGACGGTGGTGGTGGCAATGATGATGATCCACTTCCCCTTCCCCTTCCCCTTCCCCTCCGCGTCCGAGACGTGGAAGCCATGGCAATGGATCAAGTGTATGTGAACAAAGAAGAGAGAGGCAGAACCTATTGACAGAAGGGATGGCCGTGTGGGTGTTTATAAGGGAGAGATGACCGTTGTAGGTGTTTACACAATAAAATAAGGAGGAGATGACCGTTGTGGGGGTTTACACAATAAATTATGGAGGAGAAGACCGTTGTGGGGGTATATATCTCAACTAAAAAGTAATGCGGACTATCTTGACGGAAATTGAACAAATGGGTACAACAAATCGTTGATGGTTTATCTTTTTTGCGTGAAGAGTTGTGTAGATTACATATCCCTTTGTCCCACAAGTTTAGTACTTTTATGTCTCCTTTTTTCGACTTGTAGTTGCTGTTGTTAGTTTCAAGTTTTGTTTTCATAAATACAATCTGTGTTGGTAATCAGCAAAATTGAAACCTCACAGTACAATTGTTGACATTTCATGGCAAAATATTTACTTATATATAGTAAAAACCAACTAGCAAAAAGCATCTACAGTTTGAAAAGAACTGAGTAGTAGCCAAAAGCACCTCACGCAGGAGGGAGACAAAACCAAAATATCAGGTGGTCATGCAGCATCAAGGACTCTGTCGACCACGATCTTGCGGTAGAGCTCGTAAGAGACCCAAGCATCAATGGCTGCATAGTCGATGTTCATATTTGGAAGTGGGAAGTCCCCCCACAGTCTGTGCCGATGGTGGTGGAACTTCTTCTTCATATCACCGTAAGATGAATCAATGAGTCTGGCTGCCATGGTAGCCATGCCAGCCCTCGGATGACCAGTGTACTTGAAGTACTCGTCCTGGAGATCGACGTAGTACTCAGGAGGAATCTGCATGTGCCATGACCTCCACAGAACTTTCGTGTCACCACGGATGTCAACACTCGCAAACGTGATTCCTTCTCGAAAGAAATCGCAGATAGCCGGAGCGTCCCACCGGGCAGCACTGCAGTAAACAAAGTAATGTACTAGTCACAGATCGAGCATATGAACTAGGAAACAAATTGGGGATCAAGTAATGTAAAAAGGAAGTCACAGATCGACCATATGAACTAGTCAATCAAATGAGGAATCAAGAAAACTAAAAAAGAGTCACAGATCGAGCATATGAACTAGTCAATCGTATGACGAATCAAGTAAACTAAGTAGCAAATATGCAAGAACCTACATATATAGGAGACGAAGATGAAACAAATTAATAAATCGGGAACAATGTCTAGCAGATTTAGATCGGGAATGTACTGATATTCGGGAACAATGTCTAGCAGTTGTAGATCGGGAATGTACTGATTTTCGGGAACAATGTGTAACGAGAGTCGAAGAGAGACACAACGGCGGAAACTAAAAAACCCCAATCCAAAGATTCAAAAAGGGGATTAGTTCTTACGCTGCGTAGTGGAACACCAGCACATGTCGACGCATGCAGAGTTGAACCACGGCGATCTTCTTCTCGTCCTCGGCTCGATGGTTGGTGTACTCGAAGTCGAGGCCCACGAACTTGTGCTCCTCTTCCTTGAGCCACTCCGTGTACATGTCGAGGACGCGGCGCACTTGCCAGGGGTCGTTGGTGTAGACGACTTCCAGTTCCTGGCCGTCGTGGATGTGGACTACGCGCGTGCTGGACCAGTAGTACACTTCCTGCTCATCCATGTCCATGGCGACGCGGCGGCGGGAGACGAGGACAATGAGGGAGCGGAGACGACGAGAAGTGGGAAACCAGGAAGCGGTGCGAATATTGAGACGGTAGGGGAGGGGGAAGGGGATAAAAATCATCCCCATTAATTACTCCGTGCGAATATTGAGACGCGTAGACGACGAGAATATTGACGCGGGTCTTGACTTCTGACGTGGAGTCCAACTGACCAGTGGGGCCTGCGCATTCGATCGTGTTGTCACGTCAAAACCCAGCACCGCCCATTTGCCCTCCTCTTGACCTACCGAAATTTACTCCACGATATAACTGGCCATCATATCACGACCTCCTTCAGCCGCCGCCAGATCTCGCCACGTCTCTCGCCGCCACAGCTCGCCACGTCTCTCGCCGGCGACACTTGTAAGACTCTCGCTCCGCGTCGAGACCAAGGATGGCGCCTACTAGTGGAGTAAGTAAATAAAATGTACGTCTCGCGATCGATCGTTGTTTCCGATTTGTAATCTTTCTTCATATTTTTTCCAGTGTCCAGTTTGCTTTGACAAGAAGGGGATGTGCGGCGGAGGGGGAGTCACGTTAGGTTTTTTCGTGCAAACACTACAAGAGGGTTTTGAGGAGAAGACGGTACATGCGCTTATAAGTTTAAAATTCATTCAGATGTTTTATTAATTCACCGCCACATCAAAGTTTAACACGTGATCCTATTAGTTATTGCTAGTTTAGTACTATTATTCAGATGTGTGTAATAATTGTTCTTCACCATATGTATTAACCGCTTATTTATGGTTGAGTTTTAGGATAGTTGTGATAAATTTTACGTTCATATGAGTTTTACGATAGTTGTAGCTGTTAGAGATAGAGGTATCGGTAGAAGTTCAGTCATAGAAGTTCAGTCCTATACCGATAGAAGTTCAGATATGTTCTGATAGAAGTTCAGATATGTGCTGATAGAAGTCCTAGATACATACGATGTATTACTTGCGCAACAATGTACCTCCCCTATATATTAATGAGATCTGAGAATAGTTAACTTACTTTTGTATTAACTCTACTGAATTTAGGTCATCCCTTGCTACTATAGACCGTATTTCCTTCAGAAGTATGGTGTCCAGACCTCCGACAGGACAACTTTTGAAGTTGCACTTAGAACCAAAGATGGCCATGCATTTGTTGTTAATGTTACCAACAGAGCTGGCAGAACCTATATCAACGGAAGATTTTGGAACGAATTTGCTAGAGTGTACAATTTTAAGGTTGGCATGGAGTTAATTTTCAGAATTAACTCATCTGGTCAGGATACTCTTGTAATAACTGGAACTGAACCACTAATCCATCCAGGTAATTTTCCACCTTTGGACAGAATGATTGATCATATTAATTATTCCATATTAAGTCAGTTATTTTAATTATGCAGCTTACTACCAGTTGTCCCGTACGAAGCGTGACATTGTTGACTCGCTCAGTACTACTGATGGAACAATGATAAATTGGAGGATGATGCATACCGTCATTCTTCAGGTGGACAACTTGGACTACCTTGTTGAGTACCACAATGCTGGAGATTATGATCAAGGAGCACTAGTTGTCCCAATGCTGCATACTCTGAATTGGACAAACAGCGAAAATTACAACAAACACGTGGTAAGCAGTAGATCATATCATTTCATTAACTTTGCGACCTACATTACGTACAACTGTTTAACTAAACTATGTCTCTACTGTTGGAACAGAAAATCCCTAGCCGTTTGGTTCCTAAAGATATGGAACAATATGGTGCAATCAGTATTGTGTGCCATCCCAGTACTTTGGTGCGTGCGTCCTACGCAATTTCTTCTGACGATGGTCGTCTCTGCGTCAGTGGGTGGAAGGAGTTCATGGACAAGGAAAAGCACCTTGAGATGGGTGACAAGATGTTGTTCTTGCTTTACCTGGGAAATGCAGGGGTTTACTTGTTTGCTACCCATGTGCCTGAAATCGATCTGGAGTAACTAGTCAGTGATTCATGGTGCCCGTGAGTCCAACTATGCAGCCCCTTTAGGTTTAAATTAAGTTGTAAAACTCTTTATGCGATTGTCGATTTTGCTTGTGTTAAAACAATAGTTAGTCATATCGTGCTGCTGGTTGTAATCGTGTCAAGTGTCGATTAATTAAAACCATTGTCCAAGTTATGGTACCGAACATATAAATAAGAACATTTCAAATGTTTGGAACAAAACATATAGTTGTATGTATGCATTACATGTTTCTATCAATCAACATCACTATCTTCTTCTGAATTTTTTCCCTCGTCATCATGTATGTTCTCTTCCATTATGAGACTCTCTTCCTCATTCTGTAGTTCATCTTCGCTCATATCCATGTCAACATTGGGACTATCTTCCCCATTCTCTAGTTCACGAATTGTACGAGCATCATGAATACGTACAACTTCATCAGCACGATGATCATCCTCCTCTGCTTCCACCTCTGCTTCCTCGTCTAGGTCGACAACATCATGAAATGTATGGTCGACTGAACCTTCATCCTCCTGGTATGCGTCTTCATTCCGTACAAATGCATCATCGTTACCATCTTCTAATTCTGGAACGTCGTACACGTGTCTATGGCTGAACTTCTGCACCACTTTCCACGGATCACCAAACTTTGTATCCTCCAAATAGAAGCATGTTTCAGCTTGACTGGCCAATATGAATGGTGAATTCTTGAACCATAGGACAGAAGTGTTAACGCTTTTAAAATAACCATCATCTTTTATCTTGGAACCCCTGCTCGCAAGGTCGAACCAGTCGCAACGAAACAAGTACACGGACCTGTCACCGTGCTTGTTACTCCCGTACTGCAGTTCAAGAACTTCTTGCAGAACACCATAGTACTCGGTCTCATCTGCATCACCAAAAGATCCCTTAGTCGCTACGCCCGAATTTTGAGTCTTCAGGTCTTTATCCCGAGTAAGCGTGCGAAACCTCGCACCCTTTACGTTGCAACCAGCGTATACTACTACACGCCGGTCTGGCCCAGCAGCCAGAGACTTCAAATCTTCTGATGCATTGTCCAACTGTCTCACATGGTTTGAAAACCAACCTGCAAACTCTCTCTGAACCGTCTCCTCGATGTCACGCACACCCCTACCTCCCAATTCTTGTCGGAATTCACTGAAACATAGAAAAAACACATATGAAATACAGGACAATTATGTCTGCAACATTGAGAAGTAGTTATTAAAGTGAAGCTAACTACTTACATGATATAACGTTCTACATCGTCACAGTTGTTCAGCACATACCAAACCATTTTGTCAAATTCCTTGTCAAAATGTTTCAAAATGGATTTCCCAAGACCTTTAGCTCCAACTGAAAATACTTCCATCTCGTCACGATCAGGTTTTCGCCGTACGTCTTGGTTCCTATCATCTTTGTTAAATCTTGTTTCTGTGCCATCCTTGAAAAATCTAGAGCAAAAAATCAAACACTCATCAACAATGTAGCCCTCTGCGATAGAACCTTCTGGCCTTGCTTTGTTACGGACCGTAGACTTTAGATAACCTAATCTTCTCTCAACTGGATACATCCAACCATAATGAACAGGACCCCTCAAAAGAGCCTCCTCAGGAAGATGAATAGCTAAGTGCACCATTACATCAAAAAAAGCTGGGGGGAAGAGCTTCTCAAGTTTGCATAGGATCACAACAATTTCAACCTTCAATCGATTCAGCACATCAACTTTCAGTGTTTTGGCACACAGCTCCCTAAAAAATCTTCCTAGCTCTGCAATAGCCACATACATTTCCTTGGATGCAATTCCCTTGAGCCCAGCCGGCAACACTCGCTGCAGAAGTATGTGGCAATCATGCGTCTTCATACCGGTAACCTTACAACCATCAATATTCACACATCTTCCCCAGTTTGCGCAATAACCATCTGGGAACCTAGTGTTTGCCAAATACCTACACAAATGTCTCTTCTGTTCCTTCGAAAGCGTCCACGGTGCAGGGGGCTTCGCATAAGTTACTGCTGCATCATCATCATCCTTCACAATTTTCTTCAACCAATACTTCTCCCAGATTTTGAATTTCTTCAAATCAATTCTAGCACTAACAGTGTCCTTATTCCTGCCCTCAAGTTCAAGTAGTGTACCAACAATATTGTCACATATGTTCTTCTCAATATGCATCACATCTAAGTTGTGAGCTATCTTAAGTTCTGGCCAGTACGGTAGATGATGTAAGCTGACTTTCAGGTGCCATGTTGGTTCACCGGGTACAGTTGCACGCTTCCGCTTTCTACTTATTGGATTTTTCCCATGTTCAAAATCCTTAACCCTTTCTACCTCTCAGCTTTACCATTGAAAAGTCTGCTTCTCCTGTATGGGTGACTTTTATCAAGAAATCGCCGATGCCCAATATATCCAATTTTGTTTTTCAAAGATTCAGCGCAAGGATTCTCATCGCAATGCACACACGCATGAAATCCTCTTGTGCTTCGGCCTGACATAGTGGCATATCCAGGATAATCATGAATAGACCAAAGAAACGCAGCATGCAATGGGAAATATTCATCTGTGCATGCATCAAATGTCTGCACACCACTCCATAGCTGCATCATATCTTTTATCAGTGGCTGCATAAATACATGAAAATCTTTCCCTGGGGAATACTTTCCGGGAATTAGCAATGCCATCATGTAATTCGATTGATCCATGCACATCCATGGTGGGAAGTTGTAAGGAATCACAAAAACAGGCCACATACTGTAAGGATTACTCATACTTCCAAAGGGACTGAAGCCGTCTGTGGCAAAACCTAGTCTTATGTTACGAGGATCTTTAGCAAACCAATCAAACTTGCCATCAAAGTGCTTCCATGCCTCACCATCAGCAGGGTGCCTCAGTACATTGGGCTCAACAACCCTCTTCTCTTTGTGCCATCTAGTATGTGTCGACATTTCCTTTTTAACAAATAGTCTCTGCAACCTTTTAATTATAGGAAAGTACCTTAACACCTTGTGAGGGATTTTCTTTTTTCCAGTAGGGTCTCTATATCTTGATACTCCACAAACATGGCAGTGCGTATCGTCCTTGTGATCTCCCCAAAATAAAGAACAATCAAACTTGCATGCATGAATTGTCTCATAACCAAGCCCAACATCAGAAAGAACACTCTTAGCATCAGCATATGATTTGGGAAAGTCCACATCTGGCAAAGCTGTACGTAAAAGCTGAAGTAAGAGATCAAATCCTCTGTTTGTTATCCGGCTGTATGATTTGACATGAAGGAGCTGAATAATGAACGACAACCTAGTGAAAGTGGTGCATCCCTTATGAAGTTCTTTTTTCGCTGACTCAATTAGATTAGCATACATATTTGGCAGGTCAGGACCTTTATTTCCAGACTTCTGCAGTTCATCGATCATACTAGATGAATCATCAACATAACAATCACCATTGTCTTCCTCTTCATCGTTGTCACTATCATACGCACCATCGTCGTCTCTATCCCGCCCTTCGTCATCACTAAAATCTTCCCCATGTCTAGTCCATCTTGTATACGTCATGGACATACCTGAACAATTGCAGTGATCCTCGACTGTTTTTATATCCTGACGTATCAGATTTAGGCAGTCCTTGCAAGGGCACAAGATTGGTTCATCTGTATTGTCCAAGTGGTCTTGCGCAAACTTGATGAAATCCCTAACACCTGCCACGTACTTTGTTGTGAACTTCTTGGTGCCATCAGTTATCCAACTTCGATCCATTGCCTACAATTCAGTTAAGAACATGCCAACGTTCTTCAGAACAGATCTTGACAACTGATTAAAAAATCTAGACCTAACGAACAATCAGGAGAACTCACCGATGATGCGTCTCGCCGCCACCACAATGGAGCCTTCACGGAATTCTTCTCACCTCGACGAGAACCCTAGTCGATTCGACTGTTAGCAAGATCACCTATATAGGCCGTGTCTGCTAGCGGCGCGACTTAAACGAGGCACCCTCGGCCGACATAAATATTAATAAGGGAATTATTATGTCGTAACATCTAGATCACACCATTGAAATAAATATGTAGAATAGACAAGTTACGGATCCAGATCAAAATTCCATATCTACCTTAGCGGTAAGACTCCGCGTCGGTCACGCCAAAGCCCTGGTTCGATTCTTCCAAACCACAATTTTTACTTAATTAAATATGTTCCTGACAAGTGGGTCACGCATGATATATAAAACTAATAACATTTAATAAAGTAACTTAGTATTATTTCGTCACCACGATCTTTGATTTCGTCACCTATTAACAGACACGATGGAAGCCCTTCCCGCTTGGGTAATGGGTGACGATTTTTTGTTGACGAAAAATCATACCGTCAAGCATTACCTTAAATGCTTGACGAAAGATGAATTCGTCACCTATAAGGACACATCCTTGACGGTATGCATTTTTGTCACCAGGGTTTTCGTCAACAAATCCCCCATCTCTTGTAGTGGAGTCATCTCAAGATGAAGACTTTGAGGAGTCAGAGGAAGAAGATAAATATCACCGGCCAAGGTGGTGCCCTGATGGACTCAGCCACTCCCAAAAGCGCAGAGTACAACGGCTACGAAACTTGGAGGAAGCCGAGGCGCAGTACCTGTACACGTTGAGGAAAGCACGGCCCGATCTGGCCGTGAAAATTCAGCAAACATTGGAGACAGAGGCACGGCCACAGAAGAAAGTGTGGCGACGCAAGCAGACAAAAGCCGATGCAAAGGCATCGGCTGATACAAACATGGTGTTCATCCTTCCGTCAAAGTTTTGTGCTCCAAGAGACGACGAAGTGTCAGTGGCACAGTTTGATTGCGGCCCGCGGCCAGTCATCTTTGAGAAGCCTCGAGAGAGGAGCTACAGGCACCTGAAAGCCCTATACTTGAAAGGTTATATCAACGGGCAGCCTATCGCAAGATGCTGGTTGACACGGGAGCGGCAGTCAATATAATGCCGTACTCATGTTGCGACGTTTGGGACGTTCCAGTGAAGATCCGATCAAGACCAACGTCACACTAAGCGATTTCAACGGCCAAGCGTCGAAGCCAAAGGTGTCCTGAACGACTTAACTGTCGGCCGAAAAACCATCCCTACATCGTTCTTCATCGTCGATGCAAAAGCACTTACGCTGTCCTGCTAGGAAGGGATTGGATCCACGCTAACTGTTGCATTCCATCCACAATGCATCAATGCATCATACAATGGGATGGAGATGAAGTGGAGGTTGTTCATGCAGATGATTCGATCGAAATCTCTTTGGCCGCCATGAACATGGGAAGCAAACGACCAAGAGCCGCTCTGGAATCAATGGACGGCCGTGAGCGCATCGAAGCTTCAAAAACGGGGTGAGGCTGGTCTTATCCACCGGCCTGACAGAGTAGCAAGATCCAAGTCTATGGACGTGTGTGACAAGGCCGATCCCAGCGATCGGCCCCAAAAAATAAAAAGCGAGGATCTCACCTCGAGCATGTCACGTAGCTATAGCAGAGAACCAAGAAGTTGTGAACCCTCATTAAACATTGCAATGGAAAAGTAGGCCGATTCTAGCGACCGGCCAAAATTAGCCTCAACATGCCTTCTGCCTGTGTTCAGCTTGGATTTAGCAGGTGATGGAAAGCTGGGGTATGGGTTTACATCAGCTGATGAACTAGAAGAGATGGACATTGGTCCTGGGGATAAGCCACGACCAACATTTATCAAAAAAGTCGGATCTACAGCGGAGCCGATTGATAGCCCTGTTGAACCGATGAACTACACGATACGATCGCAAGGGAGGCCGATTTCAGCAATCGGCCAAAATCATGCTCACCACACTTGCTAGTCGCTGGGCTATTTGGCATGGTGAGTGGTGTGACAGGCTTATAGTTGGCTGGAAAGCCGATATCTTCAATCACTTGAAGGATTCGGCTCGGGGGGGCATACACACAGAGAAGGTACGAGGCCACGAAGTATGTACCCAGGAAGAGCCGATCGATCGGCTAATAAAAAAATCGAAAATAGAAAAAAATTTAAGCACAGCCGATGCACAACCATCGACTTAAGAATAAAAAGCCGATGCACAGCCATCGACTCTAGAATTACAGAGTTTGAACTGCAGCGCCACTGAGTTTGAACTGCAACGCCACGACTGGCCGGAGCTTCAACTGCAGCGTCACTGGGACGTGGGGCTGGATTTCTTCAAGGATGTTCTTCACTTCCTCATAGTTTCGATCAATGTCTCAGTGGGTGAAGAAAGCAGAACTTTGAGGCGTTGGAGTTGGGCAGCGATGATGTTGGGACTTGGTTCATCACATGCTGTGGAGGGGTTGGTAACCCTGATAGACAACAAGAGCAGCATAAGCATGCAGATCAGGGTAAGGGCGAGCCCAACAAAGGGAGCATACCTCTCCTAGGACCATGGGACAGCCGATGATGCAATCGGCTGTGGCATTTTTGCCTGGAGTTTGGCCAAGGTGGCGACTTGGTCAATGTCACCTTTAGAGATTGTTGCGTCCAGAGTGTGGAGGGCATCGGAACTTCATCAGCATCCCCACTGGAAGCTTCATCAGTCTGCAAGAAAAGATGGTGAGCCAATCTGAGCAGAAAGCACAATGCCGTCACCAAAGATGGTGCCCTGTTTTGATGGGAGCTGGAGGGGCAGCAGGTTCAGGCTGACCTTTTCTTGGAAGCCGATGGTGGCACATCTGGTTGGTTTTACATGGTGATGTCTCCAGAAGTGCCCGAGCTGAGCCTCGTCGGTGGATGCGTCTCTCGCTGGTATTATCTTCAGAGGTCTACAAGAGCAGGATTACTGAACTTAACGTGCTACTAAAGCCTAGAAGGGTGTTTGCCCTTCAAAGTTTTCCGGCAGCCACCTCTCTCGCTGCTATTCTCGCCCGACTGAGGCTCGGGGGCAGCTGGCCTGAAGATTCTTTGCTCTTGGGAGCCGATTTTGTTGCAATCGGCTGGCTCGCATTACAACCTTTTCGAAAGGTGGTGAGTTCTTGCAGAAGAGAACCATCAGAGCTGGTGGGAGGAATTTGAAGAGGGAGCCATCATCATTGATAGGCTCTGGGCCATCTTGTTGCTGCGAAGAAACAGAGCATCACAAGGGAATTTGTGGGCAAGTGGTACTTGTTCTGCAATTCAGCATCAAGTTGTTTCAGTAACGGTCCTAGAGCTCTCCTGAAGGCATTAGTTCAGAAGTTTTTGCCGTTAAATCGAACATTACGCTCAGGTGTTTTGGAGTCCAAAATCTGGAATTCGCGCGGCTGTGGGTTGGACCTGTTCGATTGGAAATTTGGGGATAACTGAATCGACATGTTTCACAGTTTATCGGGAAGAACTGATGCGTTGCCATCGGCTCATTGAGCATTGACCAAGTTGACAATCGGCAAAGTCAGCATGAGGGGAAATCGGCTAATTTAGCATAAAGGAAATCGGCAAAATCAAAAGAAGTTCTTCATGGCAAAATCAAAGGGAGTTCTTCATTAATGATGGGATTTCTTACATAGAAGAGCTGATTGCTCTCAAAAGGAAGAACCAGGAGGATACATTGCCCCATCTACTACTACTGGTCCTATGCTAAGGATCCTATCTATGGGCCGTCGCTGCCCTCGTCGTCGCCGTCGTCGCCGCTGTCGGCACTACTCCCGGCGGGCTCGTCGTCGCTGCTGCCGCGGCCGCCGGCAGGCCCTCGTTGTCCTCATCCTCCTCGTCAGCGTCGTCGTCGCTGTCGAAGTCGCTGAGGTTTCCCGGCCAGGGGCAGAGGCGCTTGGCCGGCGGCTCGTCGGAGGAGGTTTCGTCCTCCTCCTCCTCTTCTTCCTCCTCCTCCTCGAAGGAGGTGAAGTCGTCCCAGGAGAAGCGATCGTCATCGCTCTCCTCCTCCGTTTCCCCGTCGGCGAGGAAGCGGAGGTCACTCTCCCCGTCGGTCGAGGACTTGTCGTCCTCAGACAGACGGAGAAGTCGTGGCTGGCCTCGTCCCCGTCTTCTAGGGCGCGGCGAATGTGGTCCGCCATTGGGACCCACTCCGGCGTCGGCTCGCGGAGGGGAGAGGATTGGACGGAAAGACCCGATGAAGCGGAGGAGGAAGAAGAAGAAGAAGACATGATGGCAGAGGAGGGTTTTTGGAGTGCTAATGCGAAGGGAACTGCAGGGCTAAATAAAAGGGGATATAGCGGAGATTTAATGCTCAAGCAGTTTTCGAGGATGTGGTGCCACAACTGTCAAATCGTGCAGAGAAGTTGAGAAGGCAAGGCATCATGATGAAGAATACTGCGACGGTTCTGCTCTGCCACGACATGACCCCTCGAAGGAAAAACAGAGTGGTTTTGAAATTATCATTACCAAAACCAGGGGGCATGTGTTATCACCGGATTTTGGCCAAATCAGGAGATGGGCCGTAAGTGAAGATGGGCTTGAAGGATATACGCGTGGAGCATCTTTGAAGCGGCCTTGCACGAAGAGTTTGGGCTAGATTGCCCGTGTATCTGTAAATATAGTAGATTGCATCTTAGTTTAGATAGAGTTTAACCCGTGCACGGTTAGGTGCACGCTGAATTAGAAAGTCCCTTGGACTATAAATATGTATCTAGGGTTATCGAGAAAGGAGGACAATCACGTTCACAACAAACACAAATCAGGCGCATCGCCACCCCTTCCTTCGAGGGTTTCTTCCGGGTAAGCATCATGCTGCCTAGATCGCATCTTGCGATCTAGGCAGCGTACGTTTATTCGTTTACCTTGTGTTGCTCGTGCTGAAGCGTTGTTGATGGCGAGTAGCACTATTTATCATAGGTGTTTTGGGGCTTGCATGGATGTTTTTCTTATACATGCTTGCTTAGCTATGCTGCCCCTCGATATCTAGCTGCCCTTATACCTACCTAGGTATAAGGGCAGCACCTTGCTTGTTCGTTATTTAGTAGATCCAATCTGTTATAGTTGCTCCTTGATTCTTCAAAGATTGGTTTAATATCTGTATGGTTAGGCCTTGCAAACGGGTTGGACGATCCAGTAGTACGTAAGGTATGGTTTGTAAGAGGGATGTTCCGGGAATTAACTTAACGTTGGTTTTTAGGCCTCTTTTAGGGTTAGTTTTCCATTATCTTTCGTGTCTATTAGGCTCAACTACGCGCAGGATGTTCCGATCATGTGGTGAAAACCCTAAACTGTCGTAGATTAGATTAACTTTATATTGATCAAGCAGGAGCCCCATGTCATCGTTAACCCGACGTAAGCCATGGGGCATCGGCTCTTTGAGCCGATCCACAGGCAACCTGAGAGCCGATAGGGCTCGTATTTAATGTTTACGTGTCTGCCATGCAGAAACTAATCGAAGCAATCCAACACCTTCCCGATCAGGTATAGGTCAGGTGGCACGCCTGCAACCGCCGGACGTGTGCGGAACATTTGCGGGACGACGTCGATGGACCAGGGCCCCCTGCAGTCTTGGAAGCCTCCCGGCTCTTCGTGTTGCTTAACCACTGCTCTCCGGTGGGTTTTGGCAGGCAACAGCTGCTGAATCGGAGGCGCGGCTCAGTGTTCGGTCGGAATCACATTCAACGGAATCACCTCCTCGGCCACGAGCAGCTGATGGAGGACTACTTCACCGAGGTACCTACCTATCCTCCCAACCTGTTCCGTAGGAGGTATCACATGCGGTGTAGCTTGTTCGTCCGAATCGTCAAGGCCTGCGAATTGCATTCGAATTACTTCAAGCAACGTAGGAATGCCGCCGGGGTGATGGGTTTCAGCGCTTTCCAAAAGATCTCTGCTGCCATGAGGGTCATTGCGTATGGCATCCCTGCGGATTACACCGACGAGTATCTTCGAATTGGCGAAGATACTACCACGGAGTCTGCCCGCAGGTTTGTTCGCATGATTATCAAGTTGTATGGGCCTACGTATCTCCGAGCTCCCAACGAGGATGACACCAAACGGTTGATGGAGATAAATGAGAAAAGAGGTTGGCCTGACATGCTTGGTAGTCTTGATTGTATGCATTGGACATGGAAGAATTGTCCAAAGGCATGGCATGGACAATACTGTGGCAAGAGCAAAGATGCAATCATTGTACTTGAGGCCGTTGCATCACAAGATTTGTGGATTTGGCACTGTTTTTTTGGTTTGCCGGGGACACTCAATGACATCAGCGTCCTGCAAAGGTCTCCTTTGTTTGCTAAATTAGCAAATGGGGAATCACCCACTTGCAACTACAAGGTCATGAACAATAAGTACACACTGGGATATTACCTAGCCGATGGCATCTATCCGGATTGGGCAACTTTTGTTAAGTCTGTCAAGGATCCCCAAGATAGAATAGAAGCTGAATTTGCCAAGGCTCAAGAAGCAGCTCGCAAGGACATTGAGAGAGCTTTTGGTGTTTTGCAAGCAAGGTTTGCTATTGTTCGTGGCCCAGCCCGATTTTGGGACAAGAAAACCCTTGTCAACATCATGACATGTTGTGTGATTCTTCACAACATGATCATCGAGGATGAAAGAGACTTGAGCTTGCCCTGCTTCTATGACAATGTTGGCACCCGAGTGGAACCCCAACGCAATCCGGATCGCATTGAAGCTTTCCTTGAAACACATCGGCAGATTGAGAATGTCAATACCCAGCTCGTGTATGATCTGAAGATGCACCACTGGCAGCGACATGGCCGTCGCCTTTGATCCTATCATTCCATTCATTTGTTTGTCACATGTATCATTGTTGAGACATTTGTGCATTTGTCCAATTTTCCCGAAGTTGTTGTAATTTGGTTGAGACATTTTACATTTGTCCAATTTTCCCGAAGTTGTTGTAATTTGGTTGAGACATTTTACATTTGTTCAATTATCCAAAAACTGTTGTAATAATTTGGTTCAGATAATTATTTATGTGTTGTAATAATTTGGATGATTATTTGATTAATTAGGATACATTGTTGTATGTGTTGCATATGAATTCTATGAAATACCCTGCCTATTACGGGTTCGGAACCCACATGCGAACAGAGCCCGTACAAAACTGAAAACTGAATATTATGTTTTTCGTTTTCGTTGCTCTGTTCTGCGCTGCCATTTCCGGCCCGTAAACACGAGTTCGGTGCACTGAACTCGTGTTTTTCGGTTCGCGTTTTTACGGGCTCTGCTAGAGATGCTCTAACCCCGAAACGGAACTAGTAAAAAGGATTAGAGCATGCTACCAATGCTCACGTGATTTTGTCAGTGGGCCGACCCAACAGGTTCTGGACGATGCTTTTTTCCCCCTCTTTGCACTCAGAAGAACGAGAAGGAATCTAGAAATCAAAAGTGATCCAAAAGCTTATCTGGCTCCATCGCGGTGGGAAAATCTGCATTGCGCGGCGTACGGATGAGATACGGGCGTACAGTATACCTGACGCACCGATCGGAATTAAAGCACAAAATCGTTACAACAAGTAAGTCTAGAACTAACATTTTCTTTTTCTCTCGGGCTGCTCCCGCTCGAGCGGTTCCGAAGAACCCCCTCCAACCCTAAAAACCTGGCTGCTGCCACAGGTGGCGGCGCCCCGACCCATCGAAGCCGAAGAGCGAAGAGGGTGCTCTGCAGCGGTGCTTTGGGGAAGCGACGGCTAGGGTGCGAGCGACAGAGCCATGCACGGTGGTGGAGCCTAGAGGAGCAAGGAGGGTTGGGCGGAGAAGGAGAAGGAGGTGCGGCAGAGTGGCATTGCAGGACGTGCAAGGCGAGGTGGTGGAAGCTAGCGGTACCCTGCTGCTCGCGGAGGCTTGGTGGCACCGTGGCGGCACATTGGGCCTGATCCGGCTTAACCTGAGCCGCGAAGGCCACAACTGCCCCTAGCTCGACATGACGACACGTCGGTGTCATCTAGGTGTGGTGCGTGCACTTGTTATGGTCACCCACTATGGCTTGATCTTAGCTAGGAGATTGCGCATGGCTCCTATCTGTGACTGTCGTGGCTACGTCATCTAGGCTAGAGGCAGAGACAATCTCACGATGTGTGCTTTTGGCCGTGTGTTGAATAGGTAGTGGGCTAGCAATATCGGGAGATGAATGGCACCAGTATGGGTGTTGCATCCTTCCGTTAGATGAAGCTGGTCAAGCGGAGGGACAGCTGCAGCTGTGATACGTCCATTTTGCATCACTATTTTATATCATAATTTGCTGTTATTCATTGATATATTTCATATTTAGAGGTGATACTTATGTTATTTCATCTATTTTGCATGTTTCATGATCATTGGAGAAATATTCACCGGAGTCAGGATTCTCTGAAAAAGCACCGTCAGACACCATATTTTCGAAGATCAACAATTGACGGAGTTACACGAAAATCCTATTCTTCCAGGGACGAAGGGAGCCAGGGAGGAGCCGAGAGGGCCGCCATGGGCCCCCATAGGCCGGCGCGGCCCCAGCCTGGCCGCGCCGCCTTGTGGGGAGGGGGCCCACCGCCCCCTCGCCGCCCTCCTTCGCGTACTTCTTCGCCCCGAAAACCTAAGACCCGGGAGTTACGGAGAATTGAGAGCCACCTCTCGGGGCGGAGAAACACCGAGAGAAAAGAGCTCTCCGGCGGGCAGGAATCCGCCCCCTCCCGGAGGGGGAAATCGACACCATCGCCATCGTCATCAAGCTGGACATCATCTCCATCATCATCATCATCATCATCATCATCATCTCCACCATCTACACCGCCATCTCCACCGCTGCATCTCGTCACCGCTGTAACGATTTGGGTTGGATCTTGATTGTTTGATAGGGGAAACTCTCCCGGTGTTGATTACTACTTGTTATTGATGCTATTGAGTGAAACCATTGAACCAAGGTTTATGTTCAGATTGTTATTCATCATTATATCACCTCTGATCATGTTCCATATGATGTCTCGTGAGTAGTTCGTTTAGTTCTTGAGGACATGGGTGAAGTCTGGATGTTAGTAGTGAATTATTGTTGAGTAGTATTCAATGTTATGATATTTAAGTTGTGGTGTTACTCTTCTAGTGGTGTCATGTGAACGTCGACTACATGATACTTCACCTTTATGGGCCTAGGGGGTGCATCTTGTATTCGTTTGCTAATTGTGGGGTTGCCGGAGTGACAGCAACCTAAACCCCCGTTAGTATATCGGTGCAGGAGGGATCTCAGAGTTTAAGGCCGTGGTTAGATTTATCTTAATTACTTTCTTGTATTTGCGGATGCTTGCAAGGGGTATAATCACAAGTATGTATTAGTCCTAGGAAGGGCGGTGCATTAGCATAGGTTCACCCACACAACACTTATCAAAACAATGAAGATTAATCACCGTATGAAGCGAAAGCACTAGACTAAAATCCCCGTGTGTCCTCAAGAACGTTTGGTCATTATAAGTAAACAAACCGCTTGTCCTTTGTGCTAAAAGGATTGGGCCACTCGCTGCAATTATTTCTCTCGCATTTTATTTACTTGTACTTTATTTATCCGCTATATCAAACCCCCGAATACTTGTCTGTGAGCATTTACGGTGAATCCTTCATCAAAAGCTTGTCAACACCTTCTGCTCCTCGTTGAATTTATCGAAAGTACTACGATACACCCCCTATACTTGTGGGTTCTGCTGGAAAAAGCACCGTCAGGACACCATATTTCTGAAGATCAACAATTGACGGGAGTTACACGAAAAATCCTATTCTTCCAGGGGACGAAGGAGCCAAAAGGAGGAGCCGAGAGGGCCGCCATGGGCCCCCCAGGCCGGCGCGGGCCCTGGCCTGGCCGCGCCGCCTTGCTGGGAGGGGGCCCACAGCCCCTCTGGCCGCCTCTCCTTCTCGTACTTCTTCGCCCCGAAAACCTAAGACACGGGGAGTTACGGAGAATTGATGAGCCGCTCGCGGGGCGGAGAAACACCGAGAGAAAAGAGCTCTCCGGGCAGGAATCCGCCGGGGAAATTCCCTCCCGGAGGGGGAAACGCCATCGCCATCGTCATCGAGCTGGACATCATCTCCATCATCATCATCATCATCTCCACCATCTACACCGCCATCTCCACCGCTGCATCTCGTCACCGCTGTAACGATTTGGGTTGGATCTTGATTGTTTGATAGGGGAAACTCTCCCGGTGTTGATTACTACTTGTTATTGATGCTATTGAGTGAAACCATTGAACCAAGGTTTATGTTCAGATTGTTATTCATCATTATATCACCTCTGATCATGTTCCATATGATGTCTCGTGAGTAGTTCGTTTAGTTCTTGAGGACATGGGTGAAGTCTGGATGTTAGTAGTGAATTATTGTTGAGTAGTATTCAATGTTATGATATTTAAGTTGTGGTGTTACTCTTCTAGTGGTGTCATGTGAACGTCGACTACATGATACTTCACCTTTATGGGCCTAGGGGGTGCATCTTGTATTCGTTTGCTAATTGTGGGGTTGCCGGAGTGACAGCAACCTAAACCCCGTTAGTATATCGGTGCAGGAGGGATAGCAGGATCTCAGAGTTTAACTGTGGTTAGATTTATCTTAATTACTTTCTTGTATTTGCGGATGCTTGCAAGGGGTATAATCACAAGTATGTATTAGTCCTAGGAAGGGAGGTGCATTAGCATAGGTTCACCCACACAACACTTATCAAAACAATGAAGATTAATCACTTATGAAGCGAAAGCACTAGACTAAAATCCCTGTGTCCTCAAGAATGTTTGGTCATTATAAGTAAACAAACCGGCTTGTCCTTTGTGCTAAAAGGATTGGGCCACTCGCTGCAATCATTTCTCTCGCATTTTATTTACTTGTACTTTATTTATCTTCTATATCAAAACCCCCTGAATACTTGTCTGTGAGCATTTACAGTGAATCCTTCATCAAAACTGCTTATCAACACCTTCTGCTCCTCGTTGGGTTCGACACTCTTATTTATCGAAAGTACTACGATACACCCCCTATACTTGTGGGTCATCAAGCTGCAACTGCAGCGTGAGGCTAGGCGGGGTGGTTGTGGTTGGAGGGAGAAGATTGGCGCCACGAGATGAGTGTCGCATCCTCTAGGCCAACACAGGGACATTGAAGAAGGTCATGCAGCTTGTTGGGCTAGCCTCGATGATGCTTGTGGGGCTCATCACCTCCTTCGCTTGTGACAAGTGTTGGCCTCGCATCGGTGGTGTCTTCGGCCGTTGGTTCCAGTTGGCCTATTCTTGTGGACAGTGGGGGATGATGTTACGGTTGGGAGAAATCCCTATGCGATTGTGGACGAACACCTTTCTCGAAGGCGTCGTCTAGGGCTTTTTCTTCATGCCCCCTCCCGTGCGATGGGGGAAACCTCAGATCCAGCTTGCTGGTTTAGGCACTCGCGATGCTATGGCGTCATTCCCTCCTTAGAGGTGCTAGCTGGGGTGCACGAGGAGTCCCTAGAAAGCAGTTGGAGTCATGGTTTGCAGCTACTTAGAGCCCGGGACTCAAGGGCGCGATGTACACTGATGTGGCATCTCTTCGACGACGCGGGGGGTGGCTTGGTCACCTCTCCGGCCAGATCCTTAGCGAACTACGTGGCCCTGTGGCTGCATTGCGGGATGGAGGCGAGCAGTCGTCTGGTGAGAAGTAGGCTCCGATACGGCCAGAGCCGATAGTGCCTCAGGTGTCTTTGGTACGAACTCCCACCTCCGGCCAAGATGTTATGGGGAAACCCTATATCTGAGTCTCTCTGATTGGACGATGGCACCACTTTTGGCATCGCTCTCCCTCTTGGGGGCATCCCCTTGGAACACATGATGACTAGAGGGATATGTTGATGGAGTGGTGTTTTGTCTAACACGTTTGCGGATTCTCTGCCTCCATGACACTTCCGTACCACTAAATGCAACCGAGTAAATTATATAAAACTACCATATTTAGAGCTAGGTTAACATGTCGGTACCTGTTTTATTAAAAAAAATTATAGAAAAACTACCAAGTCTAAGGCATGAAGTCACTAATTGCGCTAATTGCAGTCTAAAACCATTTTGACAGCAGCCCTGATCGGTATGGACATAGGGATGATGTGGAGGTGGGGCCCACATGTCAGGCCCCCAATCTTCTTTCTCCTCCCTCTTTCCCCTTCTCCTCCTCCTAGTTGTCTCTCCTTCCCTCAAGAATCCGACGAATCTTAGGCCTCCACCATCACCACGGGAACCCGTCCTGGCCCGGGGGCGCGCCACGTTACCCCCGGCCGCCGAAGGTTCCTCCCGGCCATCGCAACGCCTCCCTTGCACCCGTGTATCTCTCGTCGGCTGGATTGAGCAGCCACCGCCACCACATGTGTTGCCAACTTGGTCCTTACAAAATCCCAGCCCCCCCCCACCCCCAACCCCGGTGAGATTTGCCACCAGATCTGTGTCAAACTATTATTAGTGCGACTTGTACGATCTACCTCTGACTTGTAGTATTTTTTATAAAATTACCAAAATCGATACTAATAAACACTTAACATAGCTCTAATCATGGTACTTTTATGTACTTTACTCGACGCAGCTCAGGCTATCAAACAAAATGTTAAAAGTGGTCAGAAACTTGTTTACAATAGACTAACACCCACGGAATACAAATTTCGGCCCACCCTATCAAATACGCCTCAACACGGGACGTAGCGCGCGTTACGGCTGCTGTGCGATCTGAAATAGACAGCGCCACATGTCTATGCACAGAGACCGGGCAACCCACAGCCCCCTACATGAAAGTTTGTACAGGAGTTTGCTGCGACACAACACATTGCTGCCCCCTAATAGGCTCAGCTTGTTTTGTTTGGTTTCGTGGTCAATAGTCACTTGGAGTACTGTACTCCTCTGCTCCCTCTTGAGATTGGTACCAGGGTCCAGGGCCATACTCCTACCTCACAACCCCACTCCATGGAAAGGACCAGCCCGGCTTTTCACTAGCTTGCACAACTATCACGTGTCGCAGCATTGCTTAAGCTTGCAGCAACCATCTCTGTATGTATATCTGCAGTACTGTACCTGCATCCGGCAAGCTATTCTGAATTGGTGTGTCTGCTGAAGATTCGATTATGTTTGGCGTTTTACCTTTGCATAATTTCCCTGGCTATACTGGCAGAAAAGAAGAAGAGGGGAGCCCATATAGTGGGCTGGGGATCTTGGATCTTAAAAGGTTTATTAGCACATCGATTCGCCTTGATTGGTACGCTAATTAGCTGGTCATCGAAATAAAACCCTGGATCGATCATCCGATGATCAATTATTATCTATCACCGACCGCCACTGCTAGTGCTATCTGTCAAAGGAGGAAACGTTTCCCATCTTCACCAACCATGGGGACAAGTAAGCAGCGAGCGGAAGAAAAGGCATCGCACTGTCGAAGATCGCGGCCACTTGAATCGCGCATGCCTATGGCCGCTCTGCGGTGCCGCCGGTGCGCGGCAGACGCACAGTGCCATATGTTTATGGAGACGCCGGCCATCTAGCTACCGGAGTGTCCTATGAGTACAGGAGTACATGGGACGACTCACATTGCTGCCCCCTCATTGGCTCCAACTTGTTTGGTTTGGTTTCAGTGATCAATCGTACGTACTGCCACTCCCTCTAGGCCTAATATTCATACTGCCTTGTCACCACTTGCAAAGCGGGTTTAGGATAAAACCCCAAAGACAAAAACAAGTTGACGAAAAGGCAGATTGGCTGCTTTTCATTGAAATAGAATAGGGGTATAAACTGGTGAGATGCCAAAAACGAAGATAACACGAAAAAAGAAGCAGCTAACAGCTACAACAAACCAACATGAATCTGAAGACAATATTGAGAACTAAAACTCTAATCTTGTCTTTCCAATGCAACTCTTCTTTCTTTCCGTTGCTTGGAAAGTTCTAGCGAAAATTCAGACACCACTCTACACATACATAGCCCACTTACGAGCCGACTCGCAAAATATATTTGTTTCCTCTTGTCATTTCAAAATTTTGGAAGAATTTGAAGAAACGCATGGATGTTATCAGATATAACATGCATATTTTCAAATGTTTGAAGTCAACTATGATCACGCCGTTTCTGAAAAAAAAAAGGTTGTGTGGATCAATCGATAGGCTGAGGATACCCTCCTTTTGGAATAAGTCCGCGTAAGAAAAATGATAGAATGGGCTCTGCAAATATAACAAATCAGTACAAGACTGGGTAGTTAAAAGTTAGGTATCCAGAGATACCAGTTTTTACTTATTTATGGTGCATGGAGTCACAAATATTGCCATGGACTTTTAGATAATTGTATTTTTTTTTTCAAATCATTCTAGTATAGCTTTCTGTAGTAGGGAAATAAGAGAGATTGCGGCTCACCTCTTCTTTCAATGCTGTTTCACCACTAGAATTTGGTTCTCCTTATAAGTTTGGCTTGGTCTCCATGACATTGAGCCGCGGGATTGGCGTCCCATCGATACCGTCAAAGATTGGCGGGTTCAAGTAATCTACAAAAGGGAGGAGTCGAGGAAGGCCATGGCTTCTCTTGCAATGTTGGTTTCATGGGAAATTTGGAAGGAAAGAAACGCGCGGGTCTTCCAAAACCAAGCAATAACCTTGACCATGCTTGTCTCCAGATTCAACAAGATAACCTATTACCCCACATGGGAAAATAGGTCACCCATAATTCTTAAATAGGTAGGTTATTTCACATGAAAGATACTGATACATCTGGAAAAGACTTCTGTAAAACTATCAATATATAACTTCCTATATGATAAGGAAACATCATGTATGATAAGGAAACAGAGATAGAAAATACTATGATCGATGTTGCAGCATTTTCTATGGGATCATATTTCTTCTGTGACTTGATAACAATACTTGAAAATGTGTGTGACGTGAGAGCAGCAAGATCGGAGATCCCAATGTAAAGTTGCTTCGGACCATCACAACAGAGCATCACGGCTCACACCGCCTTCGATTTCAAGCGATTATTGGCAGCGACGGCAAATTGTCAGTTGACATGTACTATCAGTTTCTGCGCCGTAAACAGTGCCATTCCTGTGAGATGATGTGAAATATGCTTCCTGTAAGCCGAAAGTACTTTCAATTGGTTGGGAGGCGCTCTAGCCTGCCGTGTTCATATCAGCCTGCATTTGAATGTTCCTGATTTTTCTGTCGAATTGCATGTGCACAAGAAAACATAGCGCAGAAACAGAGGTTACATTACAACATTTCTGGACGCACAAACGTTCCTTCAAATGGCATATCATTCAAGTACCAGAGTACTATGTACAAAACTAGGCAAAGATATATACACGGAATACCACTAGAACTAGGCAACGAGACATGACATGGCAGAACCAAAAGGTTGCAAAACATGATGGGGACATCCGTACGCCTTGGCCAACAAGTAGTGCAGGGTGAGAGGGGACTCCATTTTCCTGCACGTAGGACCCTGCCGAGCTGGCACCCATTTGCCCCATATGCTTGCCGCCCAGCGCAAATGACAGCGGCGTCACCATCACCGTCGTCGTCTTCGACACCGAGCCATCAACGTCGGTCCTGATACTCCTTGGACACACCCCGTAAAGATCCCCAAGGGGCAAAGCAAGCCAAGTCAACAGACACCACAACTCGTCACTGCTCATCCTGCTCCAGCTCCAGCGGTGCTAGGACATGAATGTAGGCCGGTGGATCATGGATGAATAGAAACCAGCACCGTTTCATCAGTACAATCAGCCTAGGTACTTTGTAGACTGACATTGGATTGGGGGTAACTGAAACAACTATGCTCTTGCTTCTAAAGAACCTTCTATGATGGTTCACCAACTGCTGCTTCTGTACATGCCAGCTTAGCCAATTCTTCTTCCTCTGATGATCTGCTAGCACAGCCGCACCTTGTTTCCTCTGCCTTTCCTAAGACTACCACTGCGAACTCTAAGATGTGCTACGGGCATGCGTTGCTTGTGTAGTCGTCGATCGAACGTAACTTTTCAGAGCTCAGGACCTGATCACCCCTAGGCTGTACAGCGACCTTGGTCTGAACAGACTGTTGAAGAGAAACCTAGTAGGCGACTCTTGCGGGGGTTGTTTCAGGTGATCGGGGTGCTCTTTTACTTGAAGCACCGTCTGTCCTATCTCCTCGCGTATAGCTTCTAGTGTCTTCAGATCGACGTCTGATCTCCCTGCTGCATCGCGAACATAGAAAGTGTTGATCGCTTTGTTGTCCCTAGTTGACACTTCCGCTCTCGTGACTGTCAAGCCATTCTCGCGGAAGATCCGTGTTACATCTGATAACAGTCCCACTCTATCGCCTGTTGACAGTTCTAATTGAAGGCCCTGCAGGTCAAATATGCGGTTGTTGGAAAAAAAATCTTTTTACAAAATTCATAAACACAAAAAAAATGTTCATGCATTAGTTAGTGGTTATTCATATGATCTGACACCTAACATACATCAATACCGTACCAGGTCACTGCACAGATGAACATGCACAATTGTATTTGTCATGCACACATGCTTGAGTTATTTGTCAACACCACTCTTGTACACTGGAGAAAATAGCATGTGCTTCATCAAGACAGAAAGGACTCAAGACAGCGACGGTGGCTCATCAGTAAAGTGTGGCAGACAACAATGCAAAATGCCAGCTCTCCAACCACAATCTATTTCCTATTGTGATGCAGCACGCCATTGAAGTTTCTATCCGCCCAAGGCTAAGCAAACTATACGCAAGATACACGATGGGGACATAGGAAATGAAAATCAATAAGGTGCAACCATTGGCCAATTACCTCGGATACTCTCCTCTCTATAGCAGCTTCAAGACACTGGATAACTCGCTGTCTCTCAGCCTCGGAGTTGACAGGTGACCCATCAATATGCCGAATGTAATACTCCTATTCAACCATGCCAAGATAAAAGATCAGATGTCTAAATCTAGATGCATATTAGAAGAGGGTGAAATGTTAGCAGTAACTAAGATATTACTCCGTACCTGGTAAGCTTCGGGGCCCTCGGTGTCCACACTCCCATGGAAAACCACATATTGCATATCTGTCAAGGTGCACACTGTATCGAAGAGGAGCTTTGGTCGATCCTTGCACCGAACTGTCACCACAGAATAACCTTTCTCGAGCCAATTAACGACTGAGACCATTGGTGTCGGGTTGACATTCGCCCTATCCTTATCGTACCTTTCGTAATCCCGATCCTCAAGCATCATCTGGTGCAGCCTCCGCTCTGTGTTGGTTATCCCCATCGTAAGCGTTGTCTTGGCATCTTTGCTCCTGTTGCTTCCTTTGAACACATAGCGAAGCCGCTCCTTGATTCTGCGTAGCCGTTCTGTATCTAAGATTGCCAACCCAGTTTTAGTATCAGTGACCTGCATTACTGCTGCTGCTCGCTTGTTATGAGTCCAGACCTCTGCATTCACCACATTGCACTCCAGATCAGTGAGCACCGCGCTCACTTCTGAGATCAGACCAGGCCTGTCAGTTCCAGTTAACTCTATCAAGGTGTAGTCAGAGGAAGGCTCGACTCCAACATATCTCGCTTTTGAGGAAGAAAAGAAGGAATCAGCGCCGAGACACTGCAGGAAAACAATAGTAAATTCAGCCGTGAACAAAATAAAGAACTGAACTAGGATGACAACAATCACCTTATGAATATATTCCACTATCTCATCCAGCACAGATTTGTCCATTATCTTCTGCCCATTTTGATTCGTCACATTGAACACTGGTGGAATATATATATTTAGCAACTTAGAAAAAAAAACTGGCATCATTTAGAAGTGGCAGTTGCAATAGCAGTTAGAAAATTGACACCCTACCATCCATGAACCATCCCCCGTCAGATGATATGTAAGCTTTCTTGACCATGAGATTAAGGTCAGTGAGAACCTGAACTACCTCCAGAAGAATCCCATACTTGTTTGCACTGTCCACCTATTCAGTTCAGTAAAAAAACTCTCATTGTATTCGGTGAAAAAACAAGAGAAAGACTATTGAAATTCCTTAATTTGGCAGGCACTTACATGGACAACTGTCGCGTTTGCGGACGATGTGTTGTCAATAGTGATCCTGAATTGGCATATACATACCACTTGGAAATTTAGCATTGAATAACTTTGCAGTACTGAAATTGATGGGTGTTGAGAAATCGGTGGCACCTTGGAGGGTTCATCTTCTGAATAAACTTCTGGTACTCATCGTCCCCGTCACACGAAGAAGAACTGGCATCTCCATCTGTCAATGCTGCTCCATCCATATAGAGAAATAACGATTAGAAAATCCCAATTAAAACGCATGTAAATGTGCCCCCAAATTTAGACCGTCTTGTGCACATGATTGAGCCGAGAAAAATCAACCCAAAATCGGGTTCTTTACCGATTTCAAATCGATTTTCAGTTATCGAAATGAAAAAAACAGTCATCGATTTTCTTTTCTTAAATGAAGAATCTAAAGGGTCTATTTACGAACCCACGCAGAATCTAATTAGAGAGGAGAGGAGTGGAGAGTCTCCGGTTCCCCACAAGACTCGCGGAAAATTTCAGTTATGCAAGAAAACCGTTCCTCCGCAATTCGATCAAATATTTCGTCCAAGAAGGCGATAAACCAGGATCCTCAACAGCCACGAGAAATCCCTGAATTCCAATCGCCCCAGAAAACAAGACGGCAAAAAAGTTAAGCGATGAGAAAAATCGAGAACGCCGTACGCCAGGAAAGGAAGGAACCAATCCCGGAGCCACCCCACCGACCGTGCGAACCAAACAGAAAAAAGGGAACAAAGGAATCCGGCAGCAAAGCACGGATTGGGATAAAGGAGGAGGAAGAAGAAGCGGAGAGCAGATACCCATGATTGCAGCACGGCGGCAGAGAAGCCGCCCTCCCTCTCTCTCTCTCTCTCTCTCTCTCCCTCTGGTGTTCTGAGTCACAGGAATGGCGAGAGAGCACCAACCCCGCAAATTTCTTTTTTTCCTTCGTTGAACGGTGAAACCCAGACGCAGCCCGACGCGCTGGGAAAGAGAGAAAGGAGGCGATATATACGACGGCGGGGATACCATACGAGTCAGGACCAGCTGTCAACCGGATACTCGGAGGAAGGCAGCACACATGTACCGCACCCGAGATGCATTTCCAGCCGTCGGTGGTGGACCCATGTTATCTGGCATACTTAAAAGTTGCTAAATTTGTGAAATTAATTGAAATAACAATATTACATGCCTCAACAGTCAAGATCATAGCTGTTTTAGCACCTAACTTAATACTCTATGCAGGTTAAGAAATGAAAGGAAATGATATATTGCTGTTTATAGCATTAATGGGTCGAAATCACATGCCAATATGAGCTATAGCTACTATTTGTTGCTATATTTTCCTCTTTGTTTGTCTGTTTCCAGAGTTGTGTTTGGAATATTATTCTGGTGATATCATTGGTAAACCCTCTATCAATGTCATATTATCTGGACCTTTTCGTGATTATTTTTATAATGCAATTTTCAGGGTTGGAAATGGCACGAATACCTTGGTCGTGGGAGTACGGGATGGTGATTCACCTCACACATTCAATGTGGAAGGCTCACGATATAAGTCCAACTACCATCTTTGTGGCTCGTTCAATGTGGCTACAACCACTGATGCAGAGGCAGCGTTGTGTGCCAAGGGAATGCCATAACAAAAAGTCGTCATAAAAGAGGAGTTACAAACATACAAACATTGTACATATGACATGTCACACAAGATCAAATATAATTCAATCAACAACTCAAGAAACAAGAGGACAAATCTAGCTGTGAATGAATTGTACCCCTTGATTAAATACGGCAAGAGTGTACACATGCTAGACCTATAGGAATTCCCTCCTTCCACAAGAAAACAATGATGAAAGGCAAGGTGCGACAATTTCAAACATGGCATGTTGATCACACCAAGTTTTTTATTTTTTCTCAGTTGTCGCTAGCACTGTGAAAGCGTTACTTCACGCGAGGATATAGGCCCATAAAAACATATCTAGAATGTGGCTTTTGTGCACGTAATTTATTGTCTTTTAATACTTTGTCCTTTTCGCTTTTCCCTCTCCAAAGCTTGTGCCATTGTTTTCGTATTAAAATAAGTAGTGTTGCGTGATAAAAAAATATAGAGGGAGAGTTTTCCTTACGTGAGTGAAGTATCAAAGAATCTCTTTCTAGGTTTTTAGTTGGTATTTAACTTGTGAGGCTTTAAACTGAGCATGCAAACCAATAACTAAAAGACACAAACTCATCCAAATCATGTCAAACATAACTGAAAGAAAACTAAAAATGAAATGTCAAATGGAACGGGAAAATGCTAGATCTACAAGCCCTTCTCCAAACTTCATATTGTACATCGGTGCTACAAAGGGAGGTATTCGATTAGATTGTATTTTACATTTTGATAAACATGGCACTAGATACATGCGAACACAACTCATCTACATTCTCCTACACATATGCATGGAAGAAAACTAGAACCATGCTGATATGGATATCCGGGCCTGGTACTCTAGGAGAGCCATCGATATGATATTTGGGTCTAAGGATGTACCAGTAGTTTATTATAATTTTGTTATTAGGAGATAATAATGTAGCCAGGTCATGCTGTGGGTCATCTAGGGTTTTAATAGAGTCTGTTTGACTTGGGCCTGTCCAAGTCAAACTAGGTTAGGCCCAATAAGGGGGCCGGCCGGCCACCTCTCCCTCTCATATAAGGAGATGACACGGCTAGGGTTAGGTTTAGTCTAGTTTTGATTCAAGTTATGTAGAACCTTGGGTTCCTCCAGTATCACCATCCCTGCGGGGTTGGCCCTATGACGGCGTCTCGGACGTTCGTCTAGTTATCCAATAAAGATGTGTGAGTTCTTGAGTTGTCAAGAGTAATCATATGTGCTTGAGTATCCTTGAATCTGTCGAGGAAGTTCAAGATCTATCGGTCCTATGGATCAGCAAGGTGCATCGTGAAAGATCGGGAAACCAGTCCTCATCACATGCTAAACTAGCAGTGTGAGAATGTCACAAAAGGAAAACCTGGGAAAGAAATGAAAGGACACGGATGCCGCCTAGAGGGGGGTGAATAGGCGTTAAAAGCTTTTGCGAATATGGCTTAACAAATGCGGAATAAAACTAGTTTTTAATTTGTCAATCACAAAACCTATATAACTAGGGTTCACCTATGTTCAAGAACAACTTATGCTAAGCAAGAAACACAACTATGCGATAGCAAAATATATAACTTCAAGCACGAAGGCTATCATAAAGTAAAGTGCATAAGTAAAGAGCTCGGGTTTAGAAATAACCGAGGTGACGCGGAGATGACGATGTATCCCGAAGTTCACACTATTGCGAGTGCTACTCTCTGTTGGAGCGGTGTGGAGGACAAGCACTCCAAACACCATGAAGGTCTCACCATATTCTCCTCGAGCCTTCCACCAAAAGGGAAGTCCTCGGTCCATTATGGGACCTTGAGGGTGGTCACGGAACCCGCACAAAGCTTGGGGCTATCTCCACAACTTAATTGCAGGCTCCCAATATACCGCTACAAAGGCCTTGCACCTGAGGACTCTCCACAACTTAATTGAAGATCCCAAAAGCACCGCAAAGACCACTAAGCTATCTAGGGTCCAAAGACCCAAGAGGAACAAGAGATCTGGGAACAAGCTCCCGAAGTGAATATCTTATGAACTTTCACATCCACGTATCACCACGGAGAACTCAAACTGATCCACCAAATGCAATGTCAAGAAAATCACAAATATGCTCAAGTTATTCTCTCTCAAATTCCAACAAAGCTACAAAACCTATTGGGGAATAAGAGAGGAAGAACAAATAGGATGAGGAACACCAAATTTCTCTTCCAAGTACTAGATCTAGGGATTCCCTCACAAAAAGAGGAATTTGATTGGTGGGATTGTAGATTTAGATCTCCTCTCTCTTTTCCTCAAATATGAGTAAGAATCATGGACAAATTAGAGGAAGAGAGAGCTCTCAAATGTCTAGAATGGTGGAGAGCAAGTTGGGGAAGAATAAGTGGTACAGAGAGAGAGAGAAAAGGAGGATTAAATATAGGCACCCAAGTTTCTGCCCATTGGGGGCCAAACACCGGCTTGGGCCGGTAGTACCGGCCTAGGAGGCGTGGCTGAAAGTGCATGGAGCCCCCATGTGTGGTTTTGGTAATTAATGACAATCCCTATGGACTAATGTTTGCATTGAGTTATATTTGTATGTGTTGTCCATAGGCAATGCTTGAACCATATGTTGGCTTCAAGGTTGCAATAAGAAGAAATTGATGAAGAATATCAAGTGTCAAGTATGTCTTGAAGATGAAGATGAAGTGAGCCCTCAAGTTACTTCAAGACATCAACATGATGTAGTGCAAGTTCAAGATGAGCCAAACTCGAAGAGATCATATGCTCCAAGCTTGCCATGAAGAAATGAAGTGCAAGTTCAAGATGAGCCATCTCTAAGAGATCATTTGCTTGAAGCTTGCCATCCTTATGTGAAGATGTGCCGAAGAAGAAGCTCTCCCATGGTGGATTATGGGGGAGCAATCCACAAGACTTCATCAAGCAAGCACAATCAAGAAAGGCGTTCCATCTTGTTGTGATCAAGATCGTCTTCATCGAGCTCAAGAGGAACGCGCAAGGTTAAGGTTTGCTCTTGATAGGGTTTCTTTCTTACCGGTCTCATGGTGTAGTTGGAGACCGGTTTATAGTTTAGTTGCCATACTATCAAGAGGGCTCTCGAGTAAGTAACTCGATCGTATCGTTCGGAGAGAGCTCAAACCTTTGCATCCTTGCATCATATTTCTTGGTTGTTATTTGGATCTTATCCATGTGGTGATTTAGAGCTTGTGGTTATTTCCATAGCAAGCTCTAGTTCATCGAAAACGGATTCCGCATGAATCACTTGTTGCGTTTTCGATATTGGAGTTTTTCTCGGTTTCTCGTATTGAGAGGTTTCACTCTAAAATACATAGAAAAACCTACCCCACTTGTTCTTAAGCTTTTCAATCTTTGTGGGGTAGCTCTTGTCATCTTCTTTACAACAAAATTGGTTTCACCTAAATCCAAGTTTCCTAACTCAAGTTATTGCATTTTCCATATTGGAGGTTTTACCGGTTTGCTGTTTATAGATAGGTAAAACCTTTATCCATTTGTTTCTATCCTACTTTGCTGGACTATGATGTTTCTATGCATATTGTTGTAGAGCTCGTTGTTGTGATTTCAACGAGCCCAAGATCATCGAAATCGGAGTCCGGATGCAAAAGTTCTTAAGGTTTTCGTATCGGGTGTTTGGGCAAAAACTGGGGGGCCGGAACTGCCGCCGGGAACACCCCGGCACTGCCGCCGGGCCGGCACTGCCGGTGGAACAAGGCCGGCACTGCCGGCCACCCCGGCACTGCCGGTGGCTCAAGGCCGGCACTGCCGGCCTGTCGCGATGGCCCCAACGGGCAGAAATCGAGACCCCTATTTAAGCCCTTCTTCCTCCTCTTTCTCCCCACTTCTTCTTCCTCCTTTTGCTCTCCACCATTGTTGACCTTGAGAGCTTCCCACATCCCTCTACTCCTCCAATGATTCTTGAATCCATTTGAGGGAAAAGGAAGAGGAGATCTAGATCTATATTTCTACCAATCAAATCCATCTCTTTGTGAGTGGAACTCTCTAGATCTTGATCTTGGTGTTCTTTGTGAATTCCTTTGTTCTTCCTCTCTTATTCCCCAATAGCTTTTGTAGCTTTGTTGGAATTTGAGAGAGAAGGACTTGAGCATCTTTGTGGTGTTCTTGCCATTGCATTTGGTGCATCGGTTTGAGTTCTCCACGGTGATTCGTGGAGTTGAAAGCAAGAAAGTTGTTACTCTTGGGTTCTTGGAACCCTAGACGGATTCTAGACCTTTGTGGTGATTTGTTGGGAGCCTCCAATTAAGTTGTGGATGTGTGCCCCAACCTTTGTGTAAGGCCCGGTTTCCGCCTCGAAGGAAATCCCTTAGTGGAACCGTGACCTAGGCCTTTGTGGCGAGGGTCACCGGAGATTTAGGTGAGGCGCCTTCGTGGCGTTCGGTGTGTGGTGTGAGTACCGCATCTTGGGGTGAGGCCTTTGTGGCGTTGGTGTGCATCGAGCAACCACACCTCAAGGTGAGCCTCTTGTGGCGTTCGGGAGCACTAAGCAACCGCACCTCTCCACCGGAGATTAGCACTCGCAAGAGTGTGAACTCCGGGATAAATCATCGTCTCCCGCGTGCCTCGGTTATCTCTATACCCGAGCTCTTTACTTATGCACTTTACCTTGTGATAGCCATCGTGCTTGAAGTTATATATATCTTGCTATCACATACTTGCTTGTATTGCTTAGCATAAGTTGTTGGTGCACATAGGTGAACCATTGCTTAGAATAAGTTGTTGGTGCACATAGGTGAACAATAGTATATAGGCTTTGGGCTTGACAAAGTAAACGCTAGTTTTATTCCGCATTTGTTAAGCCCATCTCGTAAAAGTTTTAAATCGCCTATTCACCCCCCTCTAGGCGACATCCGTGTCCTTTCAATTGGTATCAGAGCAAGGTCTCTCATTCTTAGGCTTCACCGCCTTGAGAGTAAAGATGTCGGTTAGGGGATTAGATCACAATAACTTGTTTATATTTGATGGCACAAATTATGATCTTTGGAAAATTTATGTGCTTAATATTTTGAGGGGTATTTCCCCGAACATGGAGCGATTTCTTGACATGGGTTTTTCTTCTCCTAAGGATCCCCAAAATTTATCTTATGAGGAGAAGAAAAACTCTTGTCTCGATGCTCTTGCTTCTCATGTGTTTTCCATTGTTGTGAGCAATGTAGTTACTTCTTCAATCATGCCTTTTGGGAGCGCTCATGAATTATGGACAAAGCTTCGAGATAAATATGATGTGTCCAATATCATTGAGGATGATTGTATTGCTTCCACTTCCGGCCGTGATGAGTTCTCATCTTCATCCACTTCACCAAAGTGTGGTAAGACACAAGGTAATGATATGGTTAGTGGTGATGAAAATTGCAATGTTGATATTGAGCTTACTATTGATGATTCTTCATCTCTATCTCATTGCAATGCTTCATCTTCGGACTTAAACACATCTAGCACTAGAAATGATTTACATGCTTGTGTTGATAGTCCTTGCATATCATGTGTAAGTTGCTTGAATAAATCTCATGATGATATGCTTGATTTGTCTTGTGGCCATGATAAAAATGCTTCTATTTCCTCTAGTTGTTGTGTGGCTAACAATGTAGAGGAAACCAAAGATTCTATTGGTCAAGACAAGATCTTGAAAGGAGCCTCAAGTAACTCCTCATATTTATCTCACGGGTCTCATATATGCCTTATGGCCAAGAGTTCCATGGTATCTCCTACCGTGGAACCTAATATCACTACAAGAAAAGTTGCCATGGCCGACGAAGTTGAAGTCGCGCCGTGGTTGCTGGTGTACCATGGCCGACGATTTTGGTCCCTCCGTGGTGCATGTCAAAAAAATTTTTTCTCGTTTTTGAGGCCACCTAGCCCGACGAAAGCGGCCAAAACGTGGCGTATGGTGGCCCGGGACGTGGTGCATCTCGAAATCTCGGGTTCGCCGGCCGAGTCAACGCAAATCCGCACCGCCGAGGGATGTAGGGCCCAGATGGCAGCCTCTCTGGCATTGTTTTTTTCTAGATCGCGCCATCTCGTTCAACGTTCTCCGATCGAGCCGTTTACGATGCAGGATCATGGGCCCCGCATGTCATCCTCTATGAACCAAAATTCTTTCTATTCTTGGATTTTGACCCCCTGATTTCTGGCTACTTCCTTTTTCTTTTGATCCCTTGCCGCCTTGGAAACGTTGAGACCTGCTTAAATGGGACCCGCATGTCATCCTCTATGTGCAATCAACTTTCTTTTCTTGGAGTTTTTTTGGCACCTCAAATTTGGTCTCTTGCCTTTTTCTTTCGATCCCCTGCCGCCTCTCAAACGGTGATACCGCTGCTGCTAATGGGACCCGCATGTCATCCTCTATGTACTATAAAACTTTCTTTTCTTGAATTATTTTTGGCACCTCATATTTGGTCACTTACCTTTTCTTTCGATCCTCGCTCTCAAACGGTGATACCGCTGCTGCTAAATGGGACCCGCATGTCATCCTCTATGTACTATAAAACTTTCTTTTCTTGGATTTTTTTGGCACCTCATATTTGGTCACTTGACTTTTTCTTTCGATCACCTGCTGCCTCTCAAACAGTGATACCGCTGCTGCTAAATGGGACCCGCATGTCATCCTCTATGTACTATAAAACTTTCTTTTCTTGGATTTTTTTGGCACCTCATATTTGGTCACTTGACTTTTTCTTTCGATCACCTGCTGCCTCTCATACCGCTGCTGCTAAATGGGACCCGCATGTCATCCTCTATGTACTATAAAACTTTCTTTTCTTGGATTTTTTTGGCACCTCATATTTGGTCACTTGACTTTTTCTTTCGATCCCCTGCTGCCTCTCAAACAGTGATACCGCTGCTGCTAAATGGGACCCGCATGTCATCCTCTATGTATTATAAAACTTTCTTTTCTTGGATTTTTTTTTGGCACCTCATATTTGGTCACTTGACTTTTTCTTTCGATCCCCTGCTGCCTCTCAAACGGTGATACCGCTTTGCTAAATGGGACCCGCATGTCATCCTCTATGTACTATAAAACTTTCTTTTCTTGGATTTTTTGGCACCTCATATTTGGTCACTTGACTTTTTCTTTCGATCTCATGCCACGTTTGAAACGTTGAGGAACCTGCTGGCTCATGGGACCCGCATGTCATCCTCTATGAGCAATCAACTTTCTTTTCTTGGAGTTTTTTTTGGCACCTCATATTTGGGCACTTGCCTTTTTCTTTCGATCTCATGCCATGTTTGAAACGTTGAGGAACCTGCTGGCTCGTGGGACCCGCATGTCATCCTCTATGTGCTATAAAAGTTTCCTTTGTTGGATTTTTTTCACCCTCTGATTTTTGGCTTGCCTTTTTCTTTTGATCCCCTGCCCCCTTTGAAACGTTGAGTAAGCTGTTGGCTCAAGGGACCCGCATGTCATCCTCTATGTCCATCAACTTTCTTTTCTTGGATTTTTTTCACCCCCTAATTACTAGCTACTTTCTTTTTCTTTTGATCTCAAGCCGCATTACAAACATTGAGACCGCTGCTGCAAAATGGGACCCACATGTCATCCTCTATGTACAATAAAGTTTCTTTTCTTGGATTATCTTTTGCTCCTGATATTTTGTCACTTGCCTTTTTCTTTCGATCTCATGCCGCCTTTGAAACGTTGAGTAAGCTGCTGGCTCATGGGTCCCGCATGTCATCCTCTACGAACAATAAAAGTTTCCTTTCTTGGAGTTATTTTTGACCCCTAATTTCTGGCTATTTGCCTTTTTCTTTGGATCTCCTACCCCTTTGAAACGATGAGGACGCTGTTGGCAGGTCGGTCCCACAAGTCATCCTCTATGAACAATAAAAGTTTCCTTTGATGGATTTTTTTGAACCCCTAATTAATTTCTGGATATTTCCTTTTTTTTCTTTGATCCCCTGCCGCCTTGGAATCGTTGAGGATGCTGCTGCCTCATGGGTCCCGCATGTCATCCTCTCAGAACGGTAAATGTTTCTTTTCTTGGATATTGTTTACCAAATATTTTTGGCTTATTTTTTCTTTCGATATCCTGCCGCCTTTAAAACGTTGAGGACGCTGCTGGCTCACGGGTCCCACATGTCAGCCTCTATGAACAATAAACGCTGAGGACGCTGCTGCCTCATGGGTCCCGCATGTCATCCTCTTAGAACGAAAATGTTTCTTTTCTTGGATTTTTTACCAACAGATTTTTGGTTTATTTTTTCTTTCCATCCCCTGCCGCCTTTGACGACGCTGCTGGCTCATGGGTCCCCGATGTCAGCCTCCCCGTACAAGAAACATGTGATATCTTGATTATTTTGCAGACAATAAACAGTGTATTGCGCTCTGAGCTATTTCAACGGATAAATTAAATCTTTATTTTTACATAAACAAATTTATATGCTGAATCTCCTTGTTTTTTGTTTTTGCGAAGCATAGGACTTTCCTTTTTTTTTAGAAAAATCCGAACTATCCTGCTTTGGAGTGGGCTGAAATTGTACGAGTCAAAAGGCCCAGCAGGATAGTTCGAATGCCCAGATGTCCACATGCAGCCCAATTGAAATCGTTCTTTTTTGGGATTTTTTTCACCCCCGATTTCTGGCTACTTCATTTTTCTTTTGGTCCTGTGCCGCCTTGGAAACGTTGAGACCGCCGCTGCAAAATGGGACCCGCATGTCATCCTCTATGTACAGTAAAATTTCTTTTCTTAGATTATTTTTGGCTCCTGATATTTGGTCACTTGCCTTTTTCTTTCGATCCCGTGCAGCCTCTCAAACGGTGATACCGCTGCTGCTAAATGGGACCCGCATGCCATCCTCTATGTACAATCAAGTTTCTTTTCTTGAATTATTTTTGGCTCCTGATATTTGGTCACTTGCCTTTTTCTTTCGATCTCATGCCACGTTTGAAACGTTGAAAAACCTGCTGGCTCATGGGACCCGCATGTCATCCTCTATGTACAATAAAACTTTCTTTTCTTTTTTTTTGGCACCTCATATTTGGTCACTTGCCTTTTTCTTTCGATCCCTTGCCGCCTCTCAAACGGTGATACCGCTGCTGCTAAATGGGACCCGCATGTCATACTCTATGTACAATCAAGTTTCTTTTCTTGAATTATTTTTGGATCCTGATATTTGGTCACTTGCCTTTTTCTTTCGATCTCATGCCACGTTTGAAACGTTGAAAAACCTGCTGGCTCATGGGACCCGCATGTCATCCTCTATGTACTATAAAAGTTCATTTTCTTGGTTTTTTTTCACCCTCTGATTTTCGGCTATTTCCTTTTTCTTTTGATCCCCTGCCGCCTTTGAAACGTTGAGGACTCTGCTGGCTCATCGATAAAACTTTCCTTTATTGGAGTTTTTTTACCCCCTGATTTCTGGCTACTTTCTTTTTCTTTTGATCTCAAGCCGCATTTGAAACGTTGAGACCGCTGCTGCTAAATGGGACCCGCATGTCATCCTCTATGTACAATAAAGTTTTCTTTTCTTGGATTATATTTGTCTCCTGATATTTTGTCACTTGCCTTTTTCTTTCGATCTCATGCCGCCTTTGAAACGTTGAGTAAGCTGCTGGCTCATGGGTCCCGCATGTCATCCTCTACGAACAATAAAAGTTTCCTTTCTTGGAGTTATTTTTGAACCCTAATTTCTGGCTACTTCCTTTTTCTTTTGATCCCGTGCCGCCTTGGAAACTTGAGACCGCTGCTGCTAAATGGGTCCCGCATGTCATCCTCTATGTACAATAAAATTTCTTTCTTCGATTATTTTCGGGTCCTGATATTTGGTCACTTGCCTTTTTCTTTCGATCTCATGCCGCCTTTGAAACGTTGAGGAAGCTGCTGGAGCATGGGTCCCGCATGTCATCCTCTATGAACAATAAAAGTTTCCTTTCTTGGAGTTATTTTTTACCCCTAATTTCTGGCTACTTCCTTTTTCTTTTGATCCCCTGCCGCCTTTGAAACGTTGAAGACTTTGCTGGCTCATGGGTCCCACATGTCAGCCTCTATGAACAATAAACACTTCCTTTCTTGGAGTTATTTTGTACCCCTAATTTCTGGCTATTTGCCTTTTTTCTTTCGATCCCCAGTCGCCTTCTAAACGTAGAGGACGCTGCTGGCTCGTGGGTCCCAGATGTCAGCCTCCATGGACAATAAACCTCTCCTTTGTTGGATTTATTCTTCACCCTCTGATTTTGGCTATTTCCTTTTTCTTTTGATCCACTGCCGCCTTGGAAACATTGAGTAAGCTGCTGACACATGGGGCCCGCATGTCATCCTCTATGTACAATCAACTTGCAAGATCTTCGAGCGAAAGAGCTTGTATTAGTGGGACCCATATGTCAACCTCTATGTACAATAAAAGTTTCCTTTCTTGGATTATTTTTAGCTCCTGATATTCGGTCACTTTCCTTTTTCTTTCGATCTCAAGCCGCCTCTGAAACGTTGAGTAAGGTGCTGGCTCATGGGACCCACATGTCATCCTCTATGTACAATAAAGTTTATGTTCTTGGATTTTTTTTACCCCTGATTTTTGGTCACTTGCCTTGACGCTGCTGGCTCATGGGTCCCACATGTCAGCATCTATGAACAATAAACCTTTCCTTTGTTGGATTTATTGTTTACCCCTAATTTCTGGCTATTTGCCTTTTTCTTTTGATCCCCACCGGCCTTTGAAAACGTTGAGGAACCTGCTGGCTCATGGGACCCGCATGTCATCCTCTATGTACTATAAAATTTCTTTTCTTGGTTTTTTTTCACCTCTGATTTTTGGCTATTTCCTTTTTCTTTTGATCCCCTGCCGCCTTGGAAACGTTGAGTAAGCTGCTGACTCATGGGACCCGCATGTCATCCTCTATGTACAATCAACTTTCTTTTTTTGGAGTTTTTTACCCCCTAATTTCTGGCTACTTTCTTTTTCTTTTGATCTCAAACCGCATTTGAAACGCTGAAACCGCTGCTGCAAAATGGGACCCGCATGTCATCCTCTATGTACAATAAGTTTCATTTCTTGGATTATTTTTGGCACCTGATATTTGGTCACTTGCCTTTTTCTTCCGATCTCATGCCGCCTTTGAAACGTTGAGTAAGCTGCTGGCTCATGGGTCCCGCATGTCATCCTCTACGAACAATAAAAGTTTCATTTCTTGGAGTTATTTTTGACCCCTAATTTCTGGCTACTTCCTTTTTTCTTTTGATCCACTGCCGCCTTTGAAACGGTGCGGATTCTGCAGACTAATACAAGCTTTTTCTCTCCAAGATCTTGCAAGTTGATAGATTAAATCATGGAATTATTAGGATATGTTTTAAATTTCAAATCCACTTTATGAATTTTTAAAAATACCGTTATCCATGTGGGTATGGAGCGATCAAGGATTTTCATATTGGGCATGAGCAGTTTCAAAAATTGGAACCCTATAATTCAAAATAAATAAAAACAACTTTTATGTAGAATCTCCGTGTATTTTTTTTTGCCAATCATAGGATCTGTGTTTCATTAGAAAAGGGCCGAAATTGCATGAGCAGAAAGGCCCATTTGAAGTTATTGGGCTTCGACGGCCGGAGCAAGTAGACCGATAACAATTACCATGTAGATGTTCCTTGGCAACCCAAAAGTGAAATATTGGGCCCAACAGGGGAAGGTTGAACAGTACTTTTTCTATTGGGAAGGTGGTACATGGGGTTATCCTGACAAAAAAAATGGAACATGGGTTACTGAAGGTTGCCCATTTGTGCCTAATATGTTTGTCAGCAGGAGCTTTACCTTCCGCCGCCGCCGCTCCGCTTCCGCCGCCGCCGCCATGCCTCGTCGCGGGTCGAGCTACCGGTACGGCGGCGTCTCGAGCTCGGGGTACAGCAGCGTCCGCGCGCGCCCCAAATTAAGGTACTTCCTCCTCGGGACGGCACCTACGATAGGCTCGGCTGGCCTTGGGGCATTTACCCCTAGCCTCTTCCATGCTCAAGTTTTTGAAATGTTTCTGGCTCTGTTCAACACTGGATCAAATTTGTCAACATGACCATTCTTATGGAGTAGCAACGAGTTGAATCTCTCAAAACTCTTTAAGTTCTGCAATATAACGACTAATTGGTACTACCTTATACAAAATGATTACATATCCTTATTTTGGAAGCAAGCAATCACACACTTATAGTTTGCTAGTCAGCTGCACGTAACGTTAAAAATCGGCAATTATAATGAATAAACCTGTAATTTTCACTTAAAATGCATTAAGGAGCATCAAATTTGACAAATCAAACCATGTCGTACTGAAAATTGACATGTCTTTCTCATGCAGAAATGTAAAATTATCCATGCATGTGCGTTTATACAGGTTAAGTTTTGCACGTATTATTTTTTGTAACTTTTCTGACTACCTTCAAAGCTCCAATCCTTCTTCATCATCTTTGTTGTACCGCACTGATGCAAGTGAATGCGAGCTGCTCGCCAGACGCGACTTCGTGTCCGATATGTGTACTATGCCTTCTCCATCTAGTGCTAGTTACGCCTCTGTGCTAATTAATTCAGCACAAACCTCTGTCATTGCAGCTGTGACTCACCTCGACCATTGGAGCCCAATCACAAGAGCGAGCTCAGTCTCAACCAGAGAGGCATGTGTCTCATGGTTAGCTATCTACAACTTGCTGTCTTACTAAAACCGTGCCTATCATATAGAGATCACCTCGCTGGTGTAGCAATGGCTGCAAGTAGCTGCTAGCATGAGCGAAGGGGATAAGGAAGAAAAGATTAAAAAAATGGGGTGGGGCCAACAAGCAGGAAAGCTATCTACTAGCTTTATGGATGTTTCTGGAATTGGGTAGAAAATAGTACTCGATGACACTGTAGCAGCGAATCCCAGAGACCAAAGGCCGTTGGATGATGTCTAATGAACGGCAGAACAAAATCGGCGAAATTAGCTTGAATTTTGATAATAAATCTTGGGCATTTTCCCTCGAACATGATTTATCAACTTTGGGTAGTCTCTGGACTAGTCTCCCTCGTCCACCAATTATTATCATAAACTACTGCGGAAAGTTGAGGGCAGTCCCTAGTCCCGAGCACTTCGCCCACTTCCCCTGGCCTCATCCCAGAGATCTCACACCAACCACCTCACCGTCGACTAGCCGCCTGTCTACAGCCCTCCGAAGAATCCCCAATGGCGGCGACGCCCCTACTAGAGCGCTCCTCACGCGAGCGCATCATCGAGTCTGGCCCACATGTCTTCCGTGCCTGCCGTGTGTCGGCAAGCACGACCGACTTCTCCGTCGGCGAGCCGCCGGCCGTGGGCGAGGGCGAGGCGTCCCCGTACACTATGACAGTGCACATCTTCTTCTCGAGGACGTACGAGCTCAGGAGGATGGCCGGCCCCCTCCCTGCCCCACTGGATGAGGACGATATCACCACTACACCCTGCGAAGAGGTGGTGCTGGATCTTGGCTTGCCTCCGAGGAAGCTGCGTAGTGGGGGCAATGTCGTGCGAACTATGCGCGAGATTCTTGCCCGTGTATGGCTGCTCAAGAACCTGAACCTCACGGAGGAGGAGTGGGACATCATCATGCCTTACGATGTTATGCACCTGATGTGGCAGCAGGCGTGTCGTCGGCTCGGTGGCCTCCACTTCGACCTCACCCTTAGGGTGGACCACCGGCTCATCGTCAACTTGCCGGCGCTGCAGGACAGTTGGGTCCTAGTTGCGCCGGAGGACGGCCACTGCAGCATATGCATGCTGGGGCTGTCGCAGCGCACAACGGTGCGTCTCCGGGGATGCAAACACCCGTTCCATAGGAAGTGCATCTTCTCCTGGTTTGTAACGAACGCCAGCTGCCCTATCTGCCGCGATAAAGTGCTGACCCATCTTATTTTCGATTTGTAGCATAGTATGAATAAAAACCCTGTATGATAGGGATGCCATGCCAACTTGAATCCTATGTCAAGAGAAATTCTATTTGATTGTGGTTATAAGATATTCTGCATTAGTTTGATCTATTATCATTCTATTTTCCTATGGGATATGACCCTATGAATCAAACAGCATGTGATTACTTCCACACAATTAAGTTTGACCAACTTTTAGTAGGACAACAAACATAAATAATTAGTCATCATGGGATTACAATCCAACAGATAATTGTCTTCAGGACTCATACATTTTCCAAATAGAAAAATCAAAACAAATCATGGTTCTTCATCTCACAGCATGATACAGAGACAAGAGTCTCATCATCATCATCATCATCATCATCATCATCATCATCATCATCATCACCTCCGTCTTCATTCTGATATTCGTGCATGGTCTCATCCTGCTCGTCCTGTCCATTCTCCTCCTGAGATTCACCAGGTAGCTTCAGTTTATCCATCTCTTTGTCGACTATGCTAACCTCAACAGTGAAATCTACTTCTCCATCATGTGCAGGGATACCTGTATCCAACGAGGTTTCATCAATGTCAGCAACTTTAGTTTGCATACAACCAGCGAAATCATCTTGCTGGGCACCAATTATTGGATCCGCATTCTCATCCAAATCATATATGTTCCTTGCCACAAACTTTTGCACATACTGCCATCCTTTTCTAGATCTGTCTTCCAAGAAAAGTACCTTGGCCGCTTGAGGTACCAAAATATAAGGATCATCCTTGTACCACTGAGCAGTAGTATTGACTGATATGAAATACCCATCATTTCTGGCACCTTTGCCCTTGTTTGGATCTTGGTTGTACCAATAACACTTAAATAGAACCACAGATCGGACAGTAACCTTATCACTATAGAACAACTGAATAACCTCTTCTATGTGACCATAATGGTCAAATGACTCTGATCTCTTTTTTCTGGTTGTCAAGTGATCTCCACTGGTTGTGATGCCACTATTTCGTGTCTTCAAATGTTGTTCACGCTCATAGGAGCTGTAATGGACACCATTGGCATTGCAAGCTGCAGCTACCAACACCCTCTTATCTGGACCACGTGATAGGACAAGGAGATCAGCACTAACAGCGCCTGGATTCTCCGCATGGAGTTTCGAGATCTACGATTACAAAATAGACAAGAGGTCATCTCATGTGAAAACACATAGACAAGTCAGAGTGCAATTGAACATCTTACATATTTCTCAAACCAGTCCTGAAACCCACTCCCACGTGCCGATAGCTTTCCATTCGTTTCCATGTACAACCTGCAAAACATAGCCAAGTCAGCTGAATATATTTCATTTTGATACAAGTTCATAGTATATGCGAGGAACTGAGTAGTTCGTGTGCATAGTACTCACTTAACATATTCATCAGCCTCTGTAGCATTATTCAGCACATACCAAGACAGCTGTTCAAATTCAGACTGCTCTAATGTTTTTTCGGTCCTCTTTCCTATTAGCTCAACACCATGATTAAAAACAGATCCTCCAACTTCCAAAATTCTGCGACCCCGATTGAATCTGGTCTCAATATCAGGAATATATCTTGAGGCAAATGTATATGCTTCAGCAGCAATATACGCCACTGCAATGCAAGCCTCCGGTCTAGCTTTGTTCCTAACTGTATTCTTGAAAGTGCACAGTCGACGTTCTATAGGGTACATCCATCCATACTGTACCGGACCTCTTAAAAGTGCCTCATCAGGTAGATGAACAGCCAAATGCACCATCACATCAAAGAAGGCTGGAGGATATATCAGCTCCAGCTTGCACAGGATTACTGCTATGTCCACCTTAAGACGTTCTACAACAGCTCTGCTTAGAGTTTTACTACATATTTCCCTAAAGAACCTTCCCAACTCTGCAATCACGTTGTACATATTTGGCTTCACTAAATCTTTAATGCCAATAGCTAAAAGCCTTTGCAGCAGGATGTGACAATCGTGAGTTTTCAACCCTTGGAGCTTGTTTCCTTCAGCATTGAGACAATTTGCAATGTTGGAAGCAAATCCGAACGGGAACATCACACCTCGGAGGTACTCACAAAATAATCTCCTTTTAGGCATCGGCAATGTGAATTCCGCGCCTCGAAATTTATAATGTTTTTCCTTGCCTTTGTTCACTTTGTCATTACGATCCAGTTGCAAGTGCCTGTTAACATTCAATGTTGCACAATCAATCCTAGCATTTGAGCTATCTTTTGTCTTGGATGGAATGTTGAGTAATGTGCCGACAATGCTGTCACATATATTCTTCTCCATGTGCATGATATCAATATTATGCCGAAGCTTCTTACCAGCCCAATACGGCAAGTCCCAAAGAGTGGTCCTGCGCTTATAAAATATTCTCGGTCTATCATTTTCCATTTCCTTCCTCTTGGTACGTGCTGCTATTTCACCTCCCATCTTCCTTTTGGTAGCTGCTAGACTCAGTTCATCTCCTCTCTTCTTCCTTTTTCTATCTGCTACTACTGCTGCTGCATCTTCTGTATTCTTCTCTGCTGTACCTGCTGTGGCGGCTGGTGGTTTTCCTGGTTTAACATTTCTGACCGCTTCTAGGTGCGCCTCCAACTCGTGACTCTTAAAGTGCTGCGGTTTAGTCTTTTTACAGGCCTGATCACCAATAAATTGCAATTTTTTTCTATTTTTTCGGAAACTGTGATCTAATGGAAGGAAACGGCGATGGCCCATATAGCATATCTTGTTTATTATCCTCACTGCCAGCTGATCAGTATCACAGTGAACACATGCATTATAACCTGATGTTACTCTGCCTGACATAGTGCCCAAAGCTGGATAATCATGGGTGCAATACAGTACAGCAGCACGTAATAGAAAATTTTGTTCTTTAGGTTGACACACATCCCGTGTAGGGACACCCTCCCATAATGTTTGCAAGTCTCTAATAAGAGGCTGCATGAACACATCAAAATCCTTCCCAGGAGATTTGGGACCTGGGATGAGTAAGGCCATCATACAGTTCGACTGATCGGTGCATGTCCAGGGAGCCTGGTTGTAAGGTGTAACTAGTACTGGCCACATGCTATACGAGTTGCTCATGTTGCCAAATGGGTTGAATCCATCTGTAGCAAGGCCAAGTCTCAGGTTCCTTGGATCTGCAGCAAAATCTGGATGATCCAGGTCGAATTGCTTCCATTCATCGCCATCAGCAGGATGCCTCAGTAAATCAGGGTCGGGCGTGAGAATCTCTTTGTGCCATCTTGTTTCCCGAGATGTTTGTTCTGAAGCAAACAACCTCTGCAATCTTTGTACAAGTGGAAAGTATCTCAGAACCTTCCAAGGAATCTTTTTCTTACCACCAGCTCCATCATGTTTCCATCTTGATTCCTTACATACTGGACATTCATCGAGGTCATTATACTCCATCCAAAACAGTGCACAGTTATTTTTGCAAAAATCAATCTTCTCATATCCAAGTCCCAGTACCTTGATGTACTGCTTCACCTCATAAAAGGATTTTGGCAGTCCAGCCCCAGGGAGTGCATCGCTGTATGTCTTCGCAACTGCATTGAACGCTTTATTGGTAATCCCCTGGTATGACTTGTCATGAAGTAATTTCACAATTAATTCGAATCTTGACACAACAGAACCAGGGGCCACTAAGCGCTTAGCATCTTCTATCAGGTCATGGAAAAGAGGCTTTTTGTGATAACCATGGGGCTGTTGGCTTGCATATGGATACAGATCCCGTAACAAATTAGCAGTAGCCTCATCCTGGACGAGATCTTCAGGCTGATAACCATCAGAATAAAGAGGATCAATAATGTCAGGCTGATCATAGTGTTCACCATGGTTAATCCACCTGATATATGTCTGGTCCATCCCATAAACGAATAAATGATCTGAGACTACATGTTGAGGCTTGGACCCAATATTCAAACATACACGGCATGGACAAATCACTTCCTTTGTCTTGTCGCCGTCAGTAAAATCACTAACGTGCTTCATGAAGTCTTCAATACCACTCAAATATGTTGGTGTGGTTAATGAGTGAAATAATATCCAAGTTCTGTCCATCTGTTGAGGAGATAGATGGTCAGAGAAGCGATAAGCTATTTCAACAAACAGGTCACCTACGAATGTAAGCAAGCATACCTGAGCAAACAGGTCGAATATAAAACTATAAATGCTACATTATTTGAGCCGATTTCAGCAAACAAACTGAGTGCAAAACTACGGCTACCTAGCGAACAGATTTTTTTAGGCTGACCACTGGGTTTCCCCACTTTGTATTTTTTTATTAATAAAAAGAGGGAAATATGTACAAAAGTTGCTGGAGAGCAGCAACTAAAAGGATCATAGATCCCAAGCAGCAAAATATATATAAAATGTTCTACCCATGATATGATTTCCTCTTTGCCTTATGAACAAGGAGAGCAATTTCATCCTTGAATCTCTTGTGCCATCTATAAATGCTTGGGGGGGAGGGGCGAACAGATCTATCGAAAGCAATACAATACCAACACATTCTTTCTTCTTTTTTGCCGTAATTCCGCCGATCTATTAGCAGTGCAAAGAAGCCAAAAGTAATAAGATTACATACAGGTTCATAGACCACCAGGGCCGTACCTGAGAATACGGAGGGCCTGAGCAAAACAAGAAATAGAGGCCCTCAACATGATCATTGGCAACTAAAATGATTTATATATACTACTCACTCCATTTCAATAAACAATGCACCCTTGTTTTTCGTATTTTATCTTCGAAAAAATATTAATCTATATCTCTCTATTTAAAAATGATGTTTCAATTTTATGTAGATATACATGTATTTAGATGAGTTTAGTTTGCAGATACATGCAAGTTTTGATGAAGTTGAAACATATTTTTCAGGATGAAGTATATAAAAAAATTGATATAAAACTGGTATCATTAGAAAGTATTTTCCAACACGATTCTAACAATGCTGCTTATGTATTATATGATCGTGATATTGTTGTCCTATTTATTTGGTCAAGGTTCACATTGAAATGTGGTAAAATAAATTAAAAGAAGTGCATCGTGTGAAAAAGCAATCTAAGAATTCAAAGTGCTAATTGTTAGTCGAAACATGACATCATTGAGACAAAATATTAATATTCATTGGAAGACTAACTGAATTAGCTGCACTCGCGATGAAAGAGAAAGAGAAGATACGGGTAAGAGCAAGTACAATAAGGTACAGTCTTTTTGTTTGTTTGTTTGGGTTGCTCATCAAGCTTATCGCTCGATACAATAAGGTACAGTCAGCGGGAGTGGTGTTTGGAACATGGGTGCATAGTGGGTGGTATCATAGAGTACTATCATAGATATGCTATATTTATTATAGTGGAGTATTGAGGGAAAATCGGCTAAATCAATTTGAAGAAAATCGACAAAGTCAAATTAGAGGAAATTCTTCATCGATGATCAGATTTCTTACATAGAAGAGCTGATTGCCCTCAAAAGGAAGAATCTATCCATCTTCATTGATTTAAAAGGGGATTTCTTACAAGGAGAAGCTGATTGCTCAACAAAAGGGGAACAGATTGCTACGGCTAGTCTTATGCTAGTAAATCCCTACTCTAAGGGCTGTTGCCGTCTTCGTCGTCGCTGGGGTAGCTGCCGTCATTGCTACTGTCGACGAATTCCTCGTCGCTGCTACTGTGACCTTCAGCGGAGGCCTCTTCCTCTTCATCATCATCCTCCTCATCGGACCAGGCCCAGCCACGGATGCGCTTTGGTGGCGGTTCATCGGAGGAGGTGTCGTCCTCTGGTTCCTTCTTCGTGTCGGAGGAGATGTCTTCGTCTTCGTCGTCTTCTTCTTCTTCTTCTTCTTCTTCTTTGGTGGAGGAAGTGAATTTACCCCGGAAGAGAGGGTCGTCGTCGTCGCTCTCCGCCTCCAGTTCTCCGTCAATCAGGAATCGGAGGTCATCTTCCCCGTCAGTCAGGGGCATGTCGCCATCCGACCAGACGAGGTCCTCGGGTCGACCCTCTGGTACGAAGTCGAAGTCGAACTCTTGCTCGTCCCAATGCTTGGGAGCGCGCCTATTGTACGCTTCCATCTGGCTGACCTCTGGCTCCAGCTCACTCGAGGAAAAGGATTGGGAGGAGGAAGAGGAAGACATGGTTACAGAGGAGGAGGGTTTTTGGGCCGATGGCTGGTTTGAAGCAGGAGGATGAAGAAGTGAACTGTTCGATGCGGTTAAATAAAAGAAAAGTGTGGCAAATCATAAAATATTCAAAACTGTCAAATCGTGCAGAGAAGTTGAGAAGGCAAGGCGTCATGATGAAGAATACTGCGACGGTTCTGCTCTGCCACGACATGACCCCTCGAAGGAAAAACAGATGGTTTTGATATTATCATTACCAAAACCAGGGGGGCATGTGTTATCACCGGATTTTGGCCAAATCAATCGGATGTCTAATCAATCGGTTACATGCACTAGCTCAGTGTTCGCATGGCTGCACGCCACATGTATTAGCACCGCATGTATACATATACATCACTCATCTTGATTAATTGCTCAGCTCATTAAACTATCAAAGATCTTGCACGGCTTGGACGCAGGGTATGCCGTGGCATATACGGCATACCCTGTAGATCCGCCACCGCAAACAAGGAGAGCCATTTCATCCTTGAATCTCTTGCGGCTTCTGTAAAAGCTTGGGGGCGAACAGATCAATCGAAAGCAATATAATACCAACAAATTCTTTCTTCTTTTTGGCCGTAAATCCACCGATGTATTAGCAGTGCAAAGAACCCAGAAGTAATAAGATTACAAACAGGTCCATAGAGGACTGGCACCAAGCGACGACTACAGACATTGGGCAATGGTGAGCAGTACAGTGTACAGTACGAACGAATTCGAGCAAATAGGTAAAGCGGAAAACAATGTCAAACAAACACATCGAGAGGAAAACAATATCAACCGATCGATTCGAACGAACTAACGAACTTATAAGGGCTGGGCGACGGCGACTGACTTCGATTGAGCTATAATGAATCGTACTTGCCCAGGCCTGAAGATAGCATGCATACCGTGAGGATCTACCAGCTGACCGCGCCTGCCGGTGCGGCTGGAGAAGAACGGCGCCACCAGCAGTCGCCGGCTGACGCGGCTGATAGACAGCGTGGGGAAGTTTTGGTGCGCGGCCTGGTTCACCGAGGGTGTGTCTAGAGAAGAACAGGGCGCCGAAGGAGGTGTCTAGAGAAGAACAAGGTGGGCTGGGTGCTGAGTTAAAGGCGAGCGTTCGAAATATTGGGCGCGCGTTCGAAAGTTTAGGTGCGCGAGGGAGGTGTCTGCTGTGCTGAGTTAAAGGCGAGCGTTCGAAATTTCCCCGTCCTCTTCTTTTTTGGGCTAATCTATCTATACCTCTATTCTATCTACATGTTTTTTATTTTTTTTCTATTCTATACATGAGTTTTTGAAATTGAATTTTTTCACTCTGTCAGCCTTCCGGCCAATGCTCATTTGAAGTAATTGAAGCTGTTGATTTGCAGCTTAGAGGTGCTATCTACCGCTCATCATACAAGGACTCTTCAGATCTAAACGGCTGTGAATGCACGGATTCGTCACCCATCCTTCCCTTGGACTGGCGATGCTGAAAGCCTGAAACACTGGAACCCTCTAGATACTTCGGGATACCTCACTGCCCCACATTATTAGACAGGCCTTTTCCGACACGGGAAGTCAAAAGTTGGGGGCTCCATGCAGTACATATGAATACTCGCTAGCTGCATGGTCTAGAAGCAGACTAGAGTAAATCATCAATTCGTCAAATCAATTGGTGTATAATTTTTTTTAGGAGCTAAGACGCCTGCATGAACCATTTTATCAACTTGAATGCTTACTACATGACATAAGAAGACTATGTACTTTGGTTTTTCATTTTTCTGATTTTTTAAATTTTGTGCCCATTTGAATCTTGGTCAAATCCTAGGTTTGACCAAGATTAAACAAGTTTAAAACATGAAAATGAAAAGGTAATCATGGATCCTTCTTAGTCACTCTAAAATGAAGCTTTTGGGATGTTCTTGAAATTTCCATGTTTGAAACCCAAAACGACTTCTCTTCATGCTTGACTTCATAAGACAGAGTTTAGGGGTTAGGGGGTAGATACATGATTTGTCTAGTTTGCATATGTCTAGACCTTTTTTGTCAACTTTAATGCTTACTATATGACATAAGAAGATTATGTGCTTTGGTTTTTCATTTTTCTATTTTTTTTGAATTTTATGCCCATATATTTGAATCTTTGTCAAATCCTAGGTTTGACCAGGATTTAAACAAGTTTAAAACATGAAAATGAAAAGGTAAGCCTGGATCCTTCTTAGTCACTCTAAAATGAAGCTTTTGGGAGGTTCTTGAAATTTCCATGTTTGAAACCCAAAACTCAAGCTAGTTGATAAACAAAGTCTAGACATATTCAAACCAGAAAAATCATGTATCTACCCCTAACCCTAAACTTTGTCTTAATTATGAAGTCAAGCACGAAGAGAAGTCGTTTTGGGTTTCAAACATGGACATTTCAAAAACCCTCCCAAAAGCATTGTGGTGTGACGTACTAAGAAGGATACATGCTTACATTTTCAACAACCCCCCTAAAAGCTTCATTATAGAGTGACTAAGAAGGATCCAGTCTGGCGGGCTTACCTTTTATTTTCTTGTTTTAAACTTGTTCAAATCTCGGTCAAACCTAGGATTTGACCAAGATTCAAAATGTGCATCAAAATTTAAAAAAAATAAAAACCAAATTAAAGCACATAGTGTTCTTATGTCATATAGTAAGCATTAAAGTTGATAAACAAGGTCTAGACACATATTCAAACAAGACAAATCATGTATCTATACCCCTAACCCCTAAACTCTATCTTATGAAGTCAACAACATGAAGAGAAGTGGTTTTGGGTTTCAAACATGGAAATTTCAAAAACCTCCCAAAAGCTTCATTTTAGAGTGACTAATATATATAAGAAGGATCCATGCCTGCTTACCACCTTTTCATTTTCATATTTTAAACTTGTTTAAATCCGTGTCAAATTAAACCAAGGATTTGACCAAAAGATTCAAATGGGCATAAAATTTTAAAAAAAATCAGAAAAATGAAAAACAAAAGCATATAGTCTTCTTATGTCATATAGTAAGCATTCAAGTTGATAAACAAGGTTTGGACATGCATATTCAAACCTAGGAAAATCATGTATCTATCCCCTAGCCCCTAAACTCTATCTTATGAAGTCAAGCATGAAGAGAAGTGGTTTTGGGTTTCAAACATGAAAATTTCAAGAACATCCCAAAAACTTCATTTTAGAGTGACTAAGAAAGGATACAGGCTTCCCTTTTCATTTTCATGTTTTATACTTGTTTAAATCTTGGTCAAACCTAGGATTTGACAAAGATTCAAATGTGCATCAAAATAAAAAAATCAGAAAAATTAAAAACCAAAGCACATAGTTTTCTTATGTCATATAGTTAGCATTAAAGTTGATATAAACAAGGTCTAGATATATTCAAACAAGAAAAATCATGTATCTACCCCTAACCCTAAACTCTGTCTTATGTAGTCAAGCATGAAGAGAAGTGGTTTTGGGTTTCAAACTTGGAAATTTCAAGAACCCCCCAAAAGCTTCATTTTAGAGTGACTAAAGGATCCAGGTTGGGCTTACCTTTTATTTTCATGTTTTAAAATTGTTCAAATCTTGGTCAAACCGTACCTAGGATTTGATCAAGATTCAAATGGGCATAAAATTTCAAAAAAAATGAAAAACCAAAGCATATAGCCTTCTTATGTCATATAGTAAGCACTCAAGTTGGTAAACAAGGTCTAGACATATTCAAACCAGAAAAATCATGTTTCTACCCCTAGCCCTAAACTTTGTCTTATGAAGTCAAGCACGAAGAGAAGTCGTTTTGGATTTCAAACATGGAAATTTCAAAAACCTTCCCAAAAGCTTCATTTTGGAGTGACTAAGAAGGATACAGGCTTACCTTTTCATTTTCATGTTTTAAACTTGTTTAAATATTGGTTAAGCCTAGGATTTGACCAAGATCAAATGGGCATAAAAATTCAGAAAAAATCAAAAAAAATGAAAACCAAAGCACATAGTATTATTATGTCATATAGTCAATGTTCAAGATATCGCTAATCGGTAACTGATCGGTCGGGCTTAGATGAGAGATTAATCGCTTATCGGTCGATTAATCGATTTTATCGGTCGACTATTTATCGGCTAGTTTTTTGTAAAATCTCCGAATCTAAGCATTGAATATGTAATATTATGATATGCAAAATATTATATTGCAATACTGGACGCTGATGTCTTGCCTTGATTTTGCATCTGAGTCTGTGTTCAAACATACTAATGGAAACAACCAGCAGTGCATGCTCTGAAACTTCAAATTTCAGAATCTTACATAATTGTAGACACACGAAATAGGATATCCATAGCAGTAGTAATACAGACATTACATATTAGATAATAATGGGTCGCTAAAACAGAAATAGGTATTCGTTCCCTCACAGAGCAAAGTAATAAATTAAGAAAACATGCACCAGGTTCTTAGCTCTCCCACGTGAGTAGATCACAACCAATATTGGCGAGAACTCAGAACTCACAGAACATAAATCAAAGAGTCTAGGAAAGCAAGCAACAAATGTAGTGCTCAAATAGCCAGATTATAAAAGGCCCAAGATTCAAGACTCAATCGGCTCCTCCTCATCTTCATTGTCCTTGGTCTCTAGCACCCCATCATCATCAGACTCGAACTCTATCTCATCCTCATTGACAACCACTTGTTCTTCCTCTTCATCGGAAACAAACTCTTCCACCTCATGGAGTTCTCTCACTCTTGCACTTCTACGTGGTTCCATAGCTTCAGACCTCCTGCATCATCACTATTGGAGTATGGAAGCCCGTAATTGGATCAACCTCCTCATCTTTGTAAGCTCCTTCACATATCCAATCTTGTGCCATGGAAGCATCTTCACCAAGGAGAACATCACAAGATGACTTAAACTTCTTTCTCTTGTCCATCATTCTTCCATTGAATTGAATATAAACTAGATCATCTCTACGACGGATATCTAGTTTATTTCTCCTCTTTGCATCAACCTACAAATAGAAAAATGTAGTTTAGTGATTCACATTTTCATAAATGAACAAGGAATTTAGGACCAGATTTGAGTATTCGCAAGCTGAGATTTACTTGTTCAAAAACGCTCCAATTTCTTTCACATCCGGATGAACTTGTGGTCAAGTTGAGTATCCTTAAAGCCATGTGCATCAATGTAGGTCTTTTTAGTCCATAAGTTGCCCACCACTCGCCTACAGTTATGGAAAAAACAAAGTATTATGCATCAGCCCAAACAATTTAGAAATGCAATATGGCACAATTATATTGACAACGAGCTCGGCATTGAAATTTGCATTGGTAATAGCTTTTGTGGCAGAACCTTCCCAAACATGTCTTCCATCTTTTTAAACTTGGGCAATTCTATGTTAAGTACCTTATTTATCGCCTCGTCATTATCATGATAAAATTGTTCAACAACCTCCATCAACCCGGACATGACTTCTACATCACTAAAGATGCTTGTGTTAGCATAACTATAGTAAGGATTTAAGGCATATCCCGCCATGTGCAACGGTGTATCTAGTCTCCCATTCATCTTGCTCTCCATAGCTGTTGTGATCACCATGTAGTCCTTCTCCGAGTTTTCAACCGCAATCATTATTGCCTTCTTTGCCTCTATTATTTCTCCATACATAGAGGCCATGGACTGTCCATCACCATCAGCCAACCGAAGTATCTTCACCAATGGCTCGAAAACCTTTCAGACCACATGATGAAAAGAAATGAATGAGAGAGAAAATATAAATATAGAACAGTAGTAAATATAGAACAGTAGAAAATAAATTAGCTAACATACCTTAATGCAAAGAGATACATTTTTCCAAAATGCCCTACTCATTATTGTGGCATGATTATACTTTCCTTTCTTTGTTCTTGTGGGCTTGCACTCTTCCCAAGTATCAGTACAACACATCTCCTTTAGTTGCTTCTTCTTCGCAGCAAGACTTTGCAAGGTAAGAAATATCGAAGCAAATCTAGTCACTCCAGCCTAACAATGTCTCTCTTTTTGTATGAAACCTCATGAGAGCCAGTGTGGCATGATGTGCATAAAGGAAAATAGTCATCTCTTTGGCTTTGTTAATTACGGGAGCAAACTGCTTCAACTTCCCAATTGCTTCTACCATCAAATTGATGGTGTGAGTTGCACATGAGGTCCAAAATCTTGGGCCTTTTATCCTTCAACATCACCTTTGCTCCCATGTTGTTCGATGCATTATCAGTGACTACTTGCACAACATTATTAGCACCTACAAATACATGAGAGCAAAGGACAATAATCAGATCACAATATTCAGACCACATGATGAAAAGCAATGAATGAGAGAGAAACAAAAAATTTGAAGATTCATACCAATTTTCTCAATGCATTCATCCACATAATTGAAGATGTACAAACTTGTGTGTGCATCCGCCGACGCCTCCTTTGATCCAAGAAAAACAGTCCCTAACTTGCAATGCACACACAAGTTCATGATGCTCCTCCTTTTCTTGTCTGTCCAAGCATCAGTCATGATAGAGCACCCAGTGTTCGCCCTCTCAATGTCATGTGGCTTCAACAAATCCCTAGTTCTGTCCACCTTTTGCGACAACATCTTCTCTCGAATCATGTACTTAGAAGGTTGCCTCCAATCAGGACCATAGCGACCAAGAGCCTCACAAAATTGTTTGAAGTCGTCATCATTTATAGCATTGAAGGGTACATTTTTCTTATACAACCATCTAGCTACTCCCCACTCGATAGCTTCTCTCCTTATCAACACTATCATTTATATTCGCTGATGTTTTTTATTGTTCAACGGAATTGAAGGATCGATGAGCAAGAAATTGATCCATAGGCCCCTTCTTCGGATCACCTTTGCCAACTTCATTAAGCTCTTCTTGAGCATCCTCATTAACAACCTCTATGTTCACAGCTCTTACTTCTTCTTCTTGCTTTTGCTTTTCTATCTTCCTCCTCTTTGGTGCCTCACTTGCCGCCTTACACCGAGCTTGTTGATCGGTGTGGCATTCAAACAAGGCTTCACTCCGCCTCCGATCTCGAGCAATGTGTTCCTTCATCCGGGTTACCCTCCCGACATTTCTTTTCCACAAAGCTTGCACTTGACTTTGTGGATCATTGGGATCAATCAGACAGCAAATTCCCAACCCATATCATCTGAATTCCTCTTTAATTTAGAACTTGCAACCTGAGATAAACCAGTATCCGTAGCAGCCATCTACAAACAATAAAAACCAGCAGCAACATGTATCAGTCTATTAGACATTCAGATTACTAGTATTACGAAATTATATACACTATACACTATACACTGAGCTCTTTCCTATTCCCGGCCGATCTAGCTAGGCTAGCCATCGCCACTCACACGATTCATCGCTCGATCCATCACTAGCCTGACACGCACATGTAGATGCATCCATCCTCACATCCATCCTCACACGCAGTCTTCCCACCGTTTTGCCCTCCTCTCCACACTCTTGGCTGGCTAGTTATGAATTCCAAATTCGAGCTATAACTAGAGATCTACAACAAATATACTACAATCCATATCCTCTAAAATATTACACACTATTGCTCCAATTTTTGACCAAAAAACGGAGAACTAAAGATGAAAAAAGCGAGGGAGAAGAGAAACATACCGTGGAGTGCTGCCGGCGGAAGGGACACCCCGAGAGAGCAGCGGAAAGGACGCCGCGGAGTGCTGCGAGCGAGAGCTGCTATCGGAGGAAAGGGGCTGGCCGTCGTGTGCTTTCCTCCTTCACCTAGACGGCTGGAGAAGAAGATGGGGGGAATATAAACGTCTGGGAAGAAGGACGAGAAGGAGGTGAACATGCGGCGGCGGGCTTCACGCCATCGGAAACGAGCGGAGGCGGAGTACGAGGGGGCGGCGTCCCAATCGAGCAGGAAGTTATGGAGGTCGTCGGCGTCCATATCGAGCGCCTGTGTTTTTTGGCCCACGGGCTTTGGCCGATTAATCGATTTAGCCGATTTCTCGTTGTCGTGCCGATTAAACGCTCCAAACGAGAAACATGAAAGAGATGGCAAAATCTTATCGTCTACCCTGCGATTCACGATTAATCGGCCGGTTAATCGGAAAATCGGCCGAGTTTTTGAACATTGCATATAGTAAGCATTCAAGTTGATAAACAAGGTCTAAACAACAAACTAGACAAATCATGTATCTACCCCCTAACCCTAAACCCTGTCTTATGAAGTCAACCATGAAGAGAAGTGGTTTTGGGTTTGAAACATGGAAATTTCAAAAAACTCCCAAAAGCTTCTCATTTTTGAGTGACTAAGAAGGATTCAGGCTTACCTTTTCATTTTCATGTTTTAAACTTGTTCAAATCTTGGTCAAACTTAGGATTTGACCAAGATTCAAATGGGCATAAAAATTGGGAGGAAGGGTATGAATTACAATTCAAAAAAACAAGGTAACTTAAATACTTGGATGCCCCAAAGATGTGTGGAAGCCCAGAACAATGGCAAAACATGTGCGCACGCTGCATCCAATTCAAGTAGAACACATAGTAGGCATCGATAGTTTGACCTAAATTTGAAATCAAAGAGAAGGTGGTTAGAAAAAATCGAAATTGGCAAAGCAAAGCATGAAATCATAAATTTGTGATGCACTATAGCTATGAAAAGTATCAAACAATGCATACCAAAATGATTTTTTAGAGGAATACTAGTTCAACTTATTTTAATTTTATATTAGTAGCCCAAAATCGAACTAGTAGTTGGATATTTTTGAACTTGATCTGTAGTAGTGGGCAAAACCCTAGTTTAACCTATTTAATCATAGATTCGTAGGTCGATTTTTCTACTTTTTTATTATTACTATGCAGCACATGTGTGTTTGCCCGTCGAGTGAAACTCGGAGGAAGAGGGATCACTCGGAAGGAGAGAAGAAGGGAGAGAATTATGGTGTCTCCCCTTTTTCGGGTGATGATGTTGACTTTTGTGCAGGGTTTGTCAGCAGAGGCAGGAGCGAGCGAGCGAGCGAGTCGAGCGAGGCCGAGAATGAGAGAGATTTGTTTTTTTGTGAGAGGGACGACCGAAGGATCCAGAAGGACCCACAGACTTCCAATACGCATCCTGATGCGTCTTCTCTTGACAAAGAAAATGGCTGGGAGTTTGCGTACCTATTGCACGTGACTTGTGCTCACTGAAGTGTGGGACCTCAAGCGTGGGCACCACACGTAAGTGACAGACCTGTTGATGTAAAAACTCGGTTGATTATTATACTACTACATTTATACAAAGTTTCCTATGGATTCAAGGGTACGAAAGCCAAGTTAAATCATTTACATGACATTATTTTTTCCATGAAGCCAAGTTAACTCATTTATCAATTGGTACATTTTGGAGTGACTAAGAAGGATCCAGGCTTACCTTTTCATTTTCATGTTTTAAACATGTTTAAATCTTGGTCAAACCTATGACTTGACCAAGATTCAAATGGGCATAAAAATTCAAAAAAAAGAAAAACAAAAGCACACCGTCTTCCTATGTCATATATCAAGGTGATAAACAAGGTCTGACATATTCAAACCACAAAAATCATGTATCTACCCCCTAACCCTAAACAAGGATCCAGGCTTACCCTTTTCATTTTCATGTTTTTAAACTTGTTCAAATCTTGGTCAAACTTAGGATTTGACGAAGATTCAAATGGGCGTAAAAATACTTAGAAAAATCATGTACGTATCTACCCCAAACCCTAAACTCTATCTTACGAAGCCAAGCATGAAGAGAAGTGGTTTTGGGTTTCAAACATGGAAATTTCAAAAACCTCCCAAAAGCTTCATTTTAGAGTGACTAAGAAGGATCCATGCTTACCTTTTATTTTCATGTTTTAAACATGTTCAAATCTTGGTCAAACCGTACGTACCTAGGATTTGACCAAGATTCAAATGGGCATAAAAATTCAAAAAAAAAAAAACCAAAGCACATAGCCTAGCTTCTTATATATGCCATATAGTAAGCACTCAAGCTAGTTGATAAACAAAGTCTAGACATATTCAAACCAGAAAAATCATGTATCTACCCCTAACCCTAAACTTTGTCTTAATTATGAAGTCAAGCACGAAGAGAAGTCGTTTTGGGTTTCAAACATGGACATTTCAAAAACCCTCCCAAAAGCATTGTGGTGTGACGTACTAAGAAGGATACATGCTTACATTTTCAACAACCCCCCTAAAAGCTTCATTATAGAGTGACTAAGAAGGATCCAGTCTGGCGGGCTTACCTTTTATTTTCTTGTTTTAAACTTGTTCAAATCTCGGTCAAACCTAGGATTTGACCAAGATTCAAAATGTGCATCAAAATTTAAAAAAAATAAAAACCAAATTAAAGCACATAGTGTTCTTATGTCATATAGTAAGCATTAAAGTTGATAAACAAGGTCTAGACACATATTCAAACAAGACAAATCATGTATCTATACCCATAACCCCTAAACTCTATCTTATGAAGTCAACAACATGAAGAGAAGTGGTTTTGGGTTTCAAACATGGAAATTTCAAAAACCTCCCAAAAGCTTCATTTTAGAGTGACTAATATATATAAGAAGGATCCATGCCTGCTTACCACCTTTTCATTTTCATATTTTAAACTTGTTTAAATCCGTGTCAAATTAAACCAAGGATTTGACCAAAAGATTCAAATGGGCATAAAATTTTAAAAAAAATCAGAAAAATGAAAAACAAAAGCATATAGTCTTCTTATGTCATATAGTAAGCATTCAAGTTGATAAACAAGGTTTGGACATGCATATTCAAACCTAGGCAAATCATGTATCTATCCCCTAGCCCCTAAACTCTATCTTATGAAGTCAAGCATGAAGAGAAGTGGTTTTGGGTTTCAAACATGAAAATTTCAAGAACATCCCAAAAACTTCATTTTAGAGTGACTAAGAAAGGATACAGGCTTCCCTTTTCATTTTCATGTTTTATACTTGTTTAAATCTTGGTCAAACCTAGGATTTGACAAAGATTCAAATGTGCATCAAAATAAAAAAATCAGAAAAATTAAAAACCAAAGCACATAGTTTTCTTATGTCATATAGTTAGCATTAAAGTTGATATAAACAAGGTCTAGATATATTCAAACAAGAAAAATCATGTATCTACCCCTAACCCTAAACTCTGTCTTATGTAGTCAAGCATGAAGAGAAGTGGTTTTGGGTTTCAAACTTGGAAATTTCAAGAACCCCCCAAAAGCTTCATTTTAGAGTGACTAAAGGATCCAGGTTGGGCTTACCTTTTATTTTCATGTTTTAAAATTGTTCAAATCTTGGTCAAACCGTACCTAGGATTTGATCAAGATTCAAATGGGCATAAAATTTCAAAAAAAATGAAAAACCAAAGCATATAGCCTTCTTATGTCATATAGTAAGCACTCAAGTTGGTAAACAAGGTCTAGACATATTCAAACCAGAAAAATCATGTTTCTACCCCTAGCCCTAAACTTTGTCTTATGAAGTCAAGCACGAAGAGAAGTCGTTTTGGATTTCAAACATGGAAATTTCAAAAACCTTCCCAAAAGCTTCATTTTGGAGTGACTAAGAAGGATACAGGCTTACCTTTTCATTTTCATGTTTTAAACTTGTTTAAATATTGGTTAAGCCTAGGATTTGACCAAGATCAAATGGGCATAAAAATTCAGAAAAAATCAAAAAAAATGAAAACCAAAGCACATAGTATTATTATGTCATATAGTAAGCATTATATTCAAGTTGATAAACAAGGTCTAAACAACAAACTAGACAAATCATGTATCTACCCCCTAACCCTAAACTCTGTCTTATGAAGTCAAGCATGAAGAGAAGTGGTTTTGGGTTTGAAACATGGAAATTTCAAAAAACTCCCAAAAGCTTCTCATTTTTGAGTGACTAAGAAGGATTCAGGCTTACCTTTTCATTTTCATGTTTTAAACTTGTTCAAATCTTGGTCAAACTTAGGATTTGACCAAGATTCAAATGGGCATAAAAATTGGGAGGAAGGGTATGAATTACAATTCAAAAAACAAGGTAACTTAAATACTTGGATGCCCCAAAGATGTGTGGAAGCCCAGAACAATGGCAAAACATGTGCGCACGCTGCATCCAATTCAAGTAGAACACATAGTAGGCATCGATAGTTTGACCTAAATTTGAAATCAAAGAGAAGGTGGTTAGAAAAAATCGAAATTGGCAAAGCAAAGCATGAAATCATAAATTTGTGATGCACTATAGCTATGAAAAGTATCAAACAATGCATACCAAAATGATTTTTTAGAGGAATACTAGTTCAACTTATTTTAATTTTATATTAGTAGCCCAAAATCGAACTAGTAGTTGGATATTTTTGAACTTGATCTGTAGTAGTGGGCAAAACCCTAGTTTAACCTATTTAATCATAGATTCGTAGGTCGATTTTTCTACTTTTTTATTATTACTATGCAGCACATGTGTGTTTGCCCGTCGAGTGAAACTCGGAGGAAGAGGGATCACTCGGAAGGAGAGAAGAAGGGAGAGAATTATGGTGTCTCCCCTTTTTCGGGTGATGATGTTGACTTTTGTGCAGGGTTTGTCAGTGAGCAGGAGGTGCGAGCGAGCGAGCGAGCGAGCGAGTCGAGCGAGGCCGAGAATGAGAGAGATTTGTTTTTTTTGTGAGAGGGACGACCGAAGGAACCAGAAGGACCCACAGACTTCCAATACGCATCCTGATGCGTCTTCTCTTGACAAAGAAAATGGCTGGGAGTTTGCGTACCTATTGCACATGACTTGTGCTCACTGAAGTGTGGGACCTCAAGCGTGGGCACCACACGTAAGTGACAGACCTGTTGATGTAAAAACTCGGTTGATTATTATACTACTACATTTATACAAAGTTTCCTATGGATTCAAGGGTACGAAAGCCAAGTTAAATCATTTACATGACATTATTTTTTCCATGAAGCCAAGTTAACTCATTTATCAATTGGTACATTTTGGAGTGACTAAGAAGGATCCAGGCTTACCTTTTCATTTTCATGTTTTAAACATGTTTAAATCTTGGTCAAACCTATGACTTGACCAAGATTCAAATGGGCATAAAAATTCAAAAAAAAAGAAAAACAAAAGCACACCGTCTTCCTATGTCATATATCAAGGTGATAAACAAGGTCTGACATATTCAAACCACAAAAATCATGTATCTACCCCCTAACCCTAAACAAGGATCCAGGCTTACCCTTTTCATTTTCATGTTTTTAAACTTGTTCAAATCTTGGTCAAACTTAGGATTTGACGAAGATTCAAATGGGCGTAAAAATACTTAGAAAAATCATGTACGTATCTACCCCAAACCCTAAACTCTATCTTACGAAGCCAAGCATGAAGAGAAGTGGTTTTGGGTTTCAAACATGGAAATTTCAAAAACCTCCCAAAAGCTTCATTTTAGAGTGACTAAGAAGGATCCATGCTTACCTTTTATTTTCATGTTTTAAACATGTTCAAATCTTGGTCAAACCGTACGTACCTAGGATTTGACCAAGATTCAAATGGGCATAAAAATTCAAAAAAAAATGAAAAACCAAAGCACATAGCTAGCTTATATATGCCATATAGTAAGCACTCAAGCTAGTTGATAAACAAAGTCTAGACATATTCAAACCAGAAAAATCATGTATCTACCCCTAACCCTAAACTTTGTCTTAATTATGAAGTCAAGCACGAAGAGAAGTCGTTTTGGGTTTCAAACATGGACATTTCAAAAACCCTCCCAAAAGCATTGTGGTGTGACGTACTAAGAAGGATACATGCTTACATTTTCAACAACCCCCCTAAAAGCTTCATTATAGAGTGACTAAGAAGGATCCAGTCTGGCGGGCTTACCTTTTATTTTCTTGTTTTAAACTTGTTCAAATCTCGGTCAAACCTAGGATTTGACCAAGATTCAAAATGTGCATCAAAATTTAAAAAAAATAAAAACCAAATTAAAGCACATAGTGTTCTTATGTCATATAGTAAGCATTAAAGTTGATAAACAAGGTCTAGACACATATTCAAACAAGACAAATCATGTATCTATACCCCTAACCCCTAAACTCTATCTTATGAAGTCAACAACATGAAGAGAAGTGGTTTTGGGTTTCAAACATGGAAATTTCAAAAACCTCCCAAAAGCTTCATTTTAGAGTGACTAATATATATAAGAAGGATCCATGCCTGCTTACCACCTTTTCATTTTCATATTTTAAACTTGTTTAAATCCGTGTCAAATTAAACCAAGGATTTGACCAAAAGATTCAAATGGGCATAAAATTTTAAAAAAAATCAGAAAAATGAAAAACAAAAGCATATAGTCTTCTTATGTCAAATAGTAAGCATTCAAGTTGATAAACAAGGTTTGGACATGCATATTCAAACCTAGGCAAATCATGTATCTATCCCCTAGCCCCTAAACTCTATCTTATGAAGTCAAGCATGAAGAGAAGTGGTTTTGGGTTTCAAACATGAAAATTTCAAGAACATCCCAAAAACTTCATTTTAGAGTGACTAAGAAAGGATACAGGCTTCCCTTTTCATTTTCATGTTTTATACTTGTTTAAATCTTGGTCAAACCTAGGATTTGACAAAGATTCAAATGTGCATCAAAATAAAAAATCAGAAAAATTAAAAACCAAAGCACATAGTTTTCTTATGTCATATAGTTAGCATTAAAGTTGATATAAACAAGGTCTAGATATATTCAAACAAGAAAAATCATGTATCTACCCCTAACCCTAAACTCTATCTTATGTAGTCAAGCATGAAGAGAAGTGGTTTTGGGTTTCAAACTTGGAAATTTCAAGAACCCCCAAAAGCTTCATTTTAGAGTGACTAAAGGATCCAGGTTGGGCTTACCTTTTATTTTCATGTTTTAAAATTGTTCAAATCTTGGTCAAACCGTACCTAGGATTTGATCAAGATTCAAATGGGCATAAAATTTCAAAAAAAATGAAAAACCAAAGCATATAGCCTTCTTATGTCATATAGTAAGCACTCAAGTTGGTAAACAAGGTCTAGACATATTCAAACCAGAAAAATCATGTTTCTACCCCTAGCCCTAAACTTTGTCTTATGAAGTCAAGCACGAAGAGAAGTCGTTTTGGATTTCAAACATGGAAATTTCAAAAACCTTCCCAAAAGCTTCATTTTGGAGTGACTAAGAAGGATACAGGCTTACCTTTTCATTTTCATGTTTTAAACTTGTTTAAATATTGGTTAAGCCTAGGATTTGACCAAGATCAAATGGGCATAAAAATTCAGAAAAAATCAAAAAATGAAAACCAAAGCACATAGTATTATTATGTCATATAGTAAGCATTATATTCAAGTTGATAAACAAGGTCTAAACAACAAACTAGACAAATCATGTATCTACCCCCTAACCCTAAACTCTGTCTTATGAAGTCAAGCATGAAGAGAAGTGGTTTTGGGTTTGAAACATGGAAATTTCAAAAACTCCCAAAAGCTTCTCATTTTTCCATGTTTGAAACCCAAAACCACTTCTCTTCATGCTTGACTTCATAAGACAAGTTTAGGGTCGATAGGGTAGATACATGATTTGTCTGGTTAATTTGGATATATCTAGACCTTGTTTATCAACTTGAATGCTTACGATATGACATAAGAACACTATGTGCTTTTTTTTATTTTTTTGTGCCCATTTGAATCTTGGTCAAATCATAGGTTTGACCAAGATTTAAACAAGTATAGAACATGAAAATGAAAAGGGAAGCCTGTATCCTTCTTAGTCACCCTAAAATGAAGTTTTGGGAGGTTTTTGAAATTTCCATGTTTGAAACCCAAAACCACTTCTCTTCATTCTTGACTTCTTAAGACATAGTTTAGGGGTTAGCGGGTAGATACATGATTTGTATGGTTTGAATATGTCTAGACCTTGTTTATCAACTTTAATGCTTACTACATGACATAAGAAGACTATGTGCTTTGGTTTTTCATTTTTCTGTTTTTTTTTGAATTTTCTGCCAATTTTGTTTGACCAAGATTTAGACAAGTTGTACACGTGAAAACGAATAAGTAAGCCTGGATCCTTCTTAGTCACTCCAAAATGTACCAATTGATAGGTGCGTTAACTTTGCTTCATGGAAAAAATAATGTCATGTAAATGAGTTAACTTGGATTTCCTACCCTTGAATCCATAGGAAACTTTGTTCTAATGCACTATAATAATCAACCGAGTTTTTACACCAACAGGTCTGTCACTTACGTGTGGTGCCCATGCGTGAGGTCCCACACTTCAGTGAGCACAAGTCACGTGCAATAGGTACGCAAACTCCCAGCCATTTTCTTTGTCAAGAGAAGACGCATCAGGATGCGTATTGGAAGTCTGTGGGTCCTTCTGGATCCTTCGGTCGTCCCTCTCACAAAAAAAAACAAATCTCTCTCATTCTCGGCCTCGCTCGACTCGCTCGCTCGCTCGCACCTCCTGCTCACTGACAAACCCTGCACAAAAGTCAACATCATCACCCGAAAAAGGGGAGACACCATAATGCTCTCCCTCCTTCTTCTCTCCTTCCGAGTGATCCCTCTTCCTCCGAGTTTCACTCGACGGGCAAACACATATGTGCTGCATAGTAATAATAAAAAGGTACTACAGAAAATTCGACCTACGAATCTATAATTAAATATACTAGGTTAAACTAGGGTTTTGCCCAGTACTACAGATCAAGGTTCAAAAAAATCCAACTACGGGGTTCGAACAACCCCATTTCTAATCCAAGATTTTTTCGACCTCATCCAATGGCCTCAAACTATAGGCCGGGTTAGCATCTAGTGCAGTATGTGTGAGAATGTATGCACTATGTGTGCTATAACTTGTGTGTCTTTCAAATTTGAACCAAATTTGAATAAGTTTGAAATATTTGAAATGGGGCTTTTGGCTTAAACGTTTGAAACCCAAAACGACTTCTCCTCATGCTAGACTTCATAAGACCGAGTTTAGGGTTAGGGGGTAGATACATGATTTGTCTGGTTTGAATATGTCTAAACCTTGTTTATCAACTTGAATGCTTACTATATGACATAAGAAGACCATGTGCTTTTGTTTTTCATTTTTCTATTTTTTTTAAGAATTTTATGCACATTTGATTCTGGTCAAATCCTAGGTTCAACCAAGATTTAAACAAGTTTCAAGCATGAAAATGAAAACGTAAGCCAAGATCCTTCTTAATTAGTCACTCTAAAATATATGAAGCTTTTGGGACGTACTTGAAATTTCCATGTTTGAAACCCAAAACCAATTCTCTTCATGATTGACTTCATAAGACAGAGTTTAGGGTTAGGGGTAGATATACACATGATTTTTCTGGTTTGAATATGTCTAGACCTAGCTTGTTTATCAACTTGAGTGTTTACTATATGACATAATTAAGAAGGCTATGTGCTTTGGTTTTTCATTCTTTAGATTTTTTGTCTGAATTTTTATGCCCATTTGAATCTTGGTCAAATCCTAGCTAGGTTTGACCAAGATTTAAATAAGTTTAAAACATGGAAATGAAAAGGTAAGCATCGATCCTTCTTAGTCGCTCTAAAATGAAGCTGAATTTTGGGAGGTTTTTGAAATTTCCATGTTTGAAACCCAAAACCACTTCTCTTCATGCTTGACTTCATAAGACGAAGTTTAGGGTCGATAGGGGTAGATACATGATTTGTCTTGTTTGAATATGTCTAGACCTTGTTTATCAACTTGAATGCTTACTTTATGACTTAAGAGGACTATGTGCATTGGTATTTCATTTTTTGATTTTTATGCCCATTTGAGAATCTTGGTAAAATCCTAGGTTTGTTGAGCAAGATTTAAACAAGTTTAACATGTGAAAATGATAAGGTAATTAAGTCTGGATCTTTCTCTTAGTAACTCTAAAATGAAGCTTTTGGGAGGTTCTTGAATTTACCATGTTTGAAACCCAAAACCACCGTACTTCTGTTCATGCTTGACTTCATAAGACAGAGTTTAGGGTTAGGGGTAGATACATGATTTTTCTAGTTTGAATATGTCTAGACCATGTTTATCAATTTGAATGCTTACTATATGACATAAGAAGGCTATGTGCTTTTGTTTTTCATTCTTTCGATTTTTTTCTGAATTGTTATGCCCATTTGAATCTTGGTCAAATCCTAGGTTCGACCAAGATTTAAACAAGTTTAAAACATGACAATGAAAAGGTAATTAATCATGGATCCTTCTTAATTAACCAGCCGGTCTAATTAAAATGAAGCTTTTTGGGAGGTTTTTGAAATTTCCATGTTTGAAACCCAAAACCACACTCTGCTTCATGCTTGACTTCATATATAATTAAGACAAAGTTTAGGGTTAGGGGGTACATGATTTGTCTGGTTTGAATATGTCTAGACCTTGTTTATGAACTTTTGAATGCTTACTATATGACATAAGAAGAATATGTGCTTTGGTTTTTTATTTTATCTATTTTTTTATTTTATGCCCATTTGAATATTGGTCAAATCCTAGGTTTGACCAAGATTTAAACAAGTTTAAAACATGAAAATGAAAAGGTAAGCCTGGATCCTTCTTAACTAGTCACTCTAAAACGAAGCTTTTGGGAGGTTTTTGAAATTTCCATGTTTGAAACCAAAAACCACTTCTCTTCATGCTTGACTTCATAAGACAGAGTTATTTATGGTTTTAGAGGGGTAGATACATGATTTGTCTTATTTGAATATGTCTAGCTAGACCTTGTTTATCAACTTTTGAATGCTTACTATATATATGTATGTGACATAAGAAAACTATGTGCTTTGGTTTTTCATTTTTCTGATTTTTTTTGGAATTTTGATGCACATTTGAATCTTGGTCAAATCCTAGGTTTGACCAAGATTTAAACAAGTATAGATCATGAAAATGAATATGGAAGCCTGTATCCTTCTTAGTCACCCTAAAATGAAGTTTTTGGGAGGTTTTTGAAATTTCCATGTTTGAAACCCAAAACCACTTATCTTCATGCTTGACTTCGTCATAAGACAGAGTTTAGGGGTTAGGGGGTAGATACATGATTTGTCTAGCTAGTTTGAATATGTCCAGACCTTGTTTATCAACTTTAATGCTTACTATATGACATATAAGAAGACTATGTGCGCTTTGGTTTTTCATTTTTCTGTTTTTTTATTTTATGCCCATTTGAATCTTGGTCAAATCCTAGAGATTGACTTCACAAGACAGAGTTTAGGGTTAGGGGTAGATATACACATGATTTTTCTGGTTTGAATATGTCTAGACCTTGTTTATCAACTTGAGTGTTTACTATATGACATAATTAAGAAGGCTATGTGCTTTGGTTTTTCATTCTTTAGATTTTTTGTCTGAATTTTTATGCCCATTTGAATCTTGGTCAAATCCTAGCTAGGTTTGACCAAGATTTAAATAAGTTTAAAACATGGAAATGAAAAGGTAAGCATTGATCCTTCTTAGTCGCTCTAAAATGAAGCTGAATTTTGGGAGGTTTTTGAAATTTCCATGTTTGAAACCCAAAACCACTTCTCTTCATGCTTGACTTCATAAGACGAAGTTTAGGGTCGATAGGGGGTAGATACATGATTTGTCTGGTTAATTTGGATATATCTAGACCTTGTTTATCAACTTGAATGCTTACGATATGACATAAGAACACTATGTGCTTTTTTTATTTTTTTGTGCCCATTTGAATCTTGGTCAAATCATAGGTTTGACCAAGATTTAAACAAGTATAGAACATGAAAATGAAAAGGGAAGCCTGTATCCTTCTTAGTCACCCTAAAATGAAGTTTTGGGAGGTTTTTGAAATTTCCATGTTTGAAACCCAAAACCACTTCTCTTCATTCTTGACTTCTTAAGACATAGTTTAGGGGTTAGCGGGTAGATACATGATTTGTATGGTTTGAATATGTCTAGACCTTGTTTATCAACTTTAATGCTTACTACATGACATAAGAAGACTATGTGCTTTGGTTTTTCAATTTTCTGTTTTTTTTTTGAATTTTCTGCCAATTTTGTTTGACCAAGATTTAGACAAGTTGTACACGTGAAAACGAATAAGTAAGCCTGGATCCTTCTTAGTCACTCCAAAATGTACCAATTGATAGGTGCGTTAACTTTGCTTCATGGAAAAAATAATGTCATGTAAATGAGTTAACTTGGATTTCCTACCCTTGAATCCATAGGAAACTTTGTTCTAATGCACTATAATAATCAACCGAGTTTTTACACCAACAGGTCTGTCACTTACGTGTGGTGCCCATGCGTGAGGTCCCACACTTCAGTGAGCACAAGTCACGTGCAATAGGTACGCAAACTCCCAGCCATTTTCTTTGTCAAGAGAAGACGCATCAGGATGCGTATTGGAAGTCTGTGGGTCCTTCTGGATCCTTCGGTCGTCCCTCTCACAAAAAAAACAAATCTCTCTCATTCTCGGCCTCGCTCGACTCGCTCGCTCGCTCGCACCTCCTGCTCACTGACAAACCCTGCACAAAAGTCAACATCATCACCCGAAAAAGGGGAGACACCATAATTCTCTCCCTTCTTCTCTCCTTCCGAGTGATCCCTCTTCCTCCGAGTTTCACTCGACGGGCAAACACACATGTGTGCATAGTAATAATAAAAAGGTAGAAAAATCGACCTACGAATCTATAATTAAATAGGTTAAACTAGGGTTTTGCCCAGTACTACAGATCAAGGTTCAAAAAATCCAACTACGGGGTTCGAACAACCCCATTTCTAATCCAAGATTTTTTTCGACCTCATCCAATGGCCTCAAACTATAGGCCGGGTTAGCATCTAGTGCAGTATGTGTGAGAATGTATGCACTATGTGTGCTATAACTTGTGTGTCTTTCAAATTTGAACCAAATTTGAATAAGTTTGAAATATTTGAAATGGGGCTTTTGGCTTAAACGTTTGAAACCCAAAACGACTTCTCCTCATGCTAGACTTCATAAGACCGAGTTTAGGGTTAGGGGGTAGATACATGATTTGTCTGGTTTGAATATGTCTAAACCTTGTTTATCAACTTGAATGCTTACTATATGACATAAGAAGACCATGTGCTTTTGTTTTTCATTTTTCTATTTTTTTTAAGAATTTTATGCACATTTGATTCTGGTCAAATCCTAGGTTCAACCAAGATTTAAACAAGTTTCAAGCATGAAAATGAAAACGTAAGCCAAGATCCTTCTTAATTAGTCACTCTAAAATATATGAAGCTTTTGGGACGTACTTGAAATTTCCATGTTTGAAACCCAAAACCAATTCTCTTCATGATTGACTTCATAAGACAGAGTTTAGGGTTAGGGGTAGATATACACATGATTTTTCTGGTTTGAATATGTCTAGACCTAGCTTGTTTATCAACTTGAGTGTTTACTATATGACATAATTAAGAAGGCTATGTGCTTTGGTTTTTCATTCTTTAGATTTTTTGTCTGAATTTTTATGCCCATTTGAATCTTGGTCAAATCCTAGCTAGGTTTGACCAAGATTTAAATAAGTTTAAAACATGGAAATGAAAAGGTAAGCATCGATCCTTCTTAGTCGCTCTAAAATGAAGCTGAATTTTGGGAGGTTTTTGAAATTTCCATGTTTGAAACCCAAAACCACTTCTCTTCATGCTTGACTTCATAAGACGAAGTTTAGGGTCGATAGGGGGTAGATACATGATTTGTCTTGTTTGAATATGTCTAGACCTTGTTTATCAACTTGAATGCTTACTTTATGACTTAAGAGGACTATGTGCATTGGTATTTCATTTTTTGATTTTTATGCCCATTTGAGAATCTTGGTAAAATCCTAGGTTTGTTGAGCAAGATTTAAACAAGTTTAACATGTGAAAATGATAAGGTAATTAAGTCTGGATCTTTCTCTTAGTAACTCTAAAATGAAGCTTTTGGGAGGTTCTTGAATTTACCATGTTTGAAACCCAAAACCACCGTACTTCTGTTCATGCTTGACTTCATAAGACAGAGTTTAGGGTTAGGGGTAGATACATGATTTTTCTAGTTTGAATATGTCTAGACCATGTTTATCAATTTGAATGCTTACTATATGACATAAGAAGGCTATGTGCTTTTGTTTTTCATTCTTTCGATTTTTTTCTGAATTGTTATGCCCATTTGAATCTTGGTCAAATCCTAGGTTCGACCAAGATTTAAACAAGTTTAAAACATGACAATGAAAAGGTAATTAATCATGGATCCTTCTTAATTAACCAGCCGGTCTAATTAAAATGAAGCTTTTTGGGAGGTTTTTGAAATTTCCATGTTTGAAACCCAAAACCACACTTCTCTGCTTCATGCTTGACTTCATATATAATTAAGACAAAGTTTAGGGTTAGGGGGTACATGATTTGTCTGGTTTGAATATGTCTAGACCTTGTTTATGAACTTTTGAATGCTTACTATATGACATAAGAAGAATATGTGCTTTGGTTTTTTATTTTATCTATTTTTTTATTTTATGCCCATTTGAATATTGGTCAAATCCTAGGTTTGACCAAGATTTAAACAAGTTTAAAACATGAAAATGAAAAGGTAAGCCTGGATCCTTCTTAACTAGTCACTCTAAAACGAAGCTTTAATTTTGGGAGGTTTTTGAAATTTCCATGTTTGAAACCAAAAACCACTTCTCTTCATGCTTGACTTCATAAGACAGAGTTATTTATGGTTTTAGAGGGGTAGATACATGATTTGTCTTATTTGAATATGTCTAGCTAGACCTTGTTTATCAACTTTTGAATGCTTACTATATATATGTATGTGACATAAGAAAACTATGTGCTTTGGTTTTTCATTTTTCTGATTTTTTTGGAATTTTGATGCACATTTGAATCTTGGTCAAATCCTAGGTTTGACCAAGATTTAAACAAGTATAGATCATGAAAATGAAATGGAAGCCTGTATCCTTCTTAGTCACCCTAAAATGAAGTTTTTGGGAGGTTTTTGAAATTTCCATGTTTGAAACCCAAAACCACTTATCTTCATGCTTGACTTCGTCATAAGACAGAGTTTAGGGGTTAGGGGGTAGATACATGATTTGTCTAGCTAGTTTGAATATGTCCAGACCTTGTTTATCAACTTTAATGCTTACTATATGACATATAAGAAGACTATGTGCGCTTTGGTTTTTCATTTTTCTGTTTTTTTATTTTATGCCCATTTGAATCTTGGTCAAATCCTAGAGATTGACTTCACAAGACAGAGTTTAGGGTTAGGGGTAGATATACACATGATTTTTCTGGTTTGAATATGTCTAGACCTTGTTTATCAACTTGAGTGTTTACTATATGACATAATTAAGAAGGCTATGTGCTTTGGTTTTTCATTCTTTAGATTTTTTGTCTGAATTTTTATGCCCATTTGAATCTTGGTCAAATCCTAGCTAGGTTTGACCAAGATTTAAATAAGTTTAAAACATGGAAATGAAAAGGTAAGCATCGATCCTTCTTAGTCGCTCTAAAATGAAGCTGAATTTTGGGAGGTTTTTGAAATTTCCATGTTTGAAACCCAAAACCACTTCTCTTCATGCTTGACTTCATAAGACGAAGTTTAGGGTCGGGGGTAGATACATGATTTGTCTGGTTAATTTGGATATATCTAGACCTTGTTTATCAACTTGAATGCTTACGATATGACATAAGAACACTATGTGCTTTTTTTTTTTTTTTGTGCCCATTTGAATCTTGGTCAAATCATAGGTTTGACCAAGATTTAAACAAGTATAGAACATGAAAATGAAAAGGGAAGCCTGTATCCTTCTTAGTCACCCTAAAATGAAGTTTTGGGAGGTTTTTGAAATTTCCATGTTTGAAACCCAAAACCACTTCTCTTCATTCTTGACTTCTTAAGACATAGTTTAGGGGTTAGCGGGTAGATACATGATTTGTATGGTTTGAATATGTCTAGACCTTGTTTATCAACTTTAATGCTTACTACATGACATAAGAAGACTATGTGCTTTGGTTTTTCATTTTTCTGTTTTTTTTTGAATTTTCTGCCAATTTTGTTTGACCAAGATTTAGACAAGTTGTACACGTGAAAACGAATAAGTAAGCCTGGATCCTTCTTAGTCACTCCAAAATGTACCAATTGATAGGTGCGTTAACTTTGCTTCATGGAAAAAATAATGTCATGTAAATGAGTTAACTTGGATTTCCTACCCTTGAATCCATAGGAAACTTTGTTCTAATGCACTATAATAATCAACCGAGTTTTTACACCAACAGGTCTGTCACTTACGTGTGGTGCCCATGCGTGAGGTCCCACACTTCAGTGAGCACAAGTCACGTGCAATAGGTACGCAAACTCCCAGCCATTTTCTTTGTCAAGAGAAGACGCATCAGGATGCGTATTGGAAGTCTGTGGGTCCTTCTGGATCCTTCGGTCGTCCCTCTCACAAAAAAACAAATCTCTCTCATTCTCGGTCTCGCTCGACTCGCTCGCTCGCTCGCACCTCCTGCTCACTGACAAACCCTGCACAAAAGTCAACATCATCACCCGAAAAAGGGGAGACACCATAATTCTCTCCCTTCTTCTCTCCTTCCGAGTGATCCCTCTTCCTCCGAGTTTCACTCGACGGGCAAACACACATGTGCTGCATAGTAATAATAAAAAGGTAGAAAAATCGACCTACGAATCTATAATTAAATAGGTTAAACTAGGGTTTTGCCCAGTACTACAGATCAAGGTTCAAAAAATCCAACTACGGGGTTCGAACAACCCCATTTCTAATCCAAGATTTTTTTCGACCTCATCCAATGGCCTCAAACTATAGGCCGGGTTAGCATCTAGTGCAGTATGTGTGAGAATGTATGCACTATGTGTGCTATAACTTGTGTGTCTTTCAAATTTGAACCAAATTTGAATAAGTTTGAAATATTTGAAATGGGGCTTTTGGCTTAAACGTTTGAAACCCAAAACGACTTCTCCTCATGCTAGACTTCATAAGACCGAGTTTAGGGTTAGGGGGTAGATACATGATTTGTCTGGTTTGAATATGTCTAAACCTTGTTTATCAACTTGAATGCTTACTATATGACATAAGAAGACCATGTGCTTTTGTTTTTCATTTTTCTATTTTTTTTAAGAATTTTATGCACATTTGATTCTGGTCAAATCCTAGGTTCAACCAAGATTTAAACAAGTTTCAAGCATGAAAATGAAAACGTAAGCCAAGATCCTTCTTAATTAGTCACTCTAAAATATATGAAGCTTTTGGGACGTACTTGAAATTTCCATGTTTGAAACCCAAAACCAATTCTCTTCATGATTGACTTCATAAGACAGAGTTTAGGGTTAGGGGTAGATATACACATGATTTTTCTGGTTTGAATATGTCTAGACTAGCTTGTTTATCAACTTGAGTGTTTACTATATGACATAATTAAGAAGGCTATGTGCTTTGGTTTTTCATTCTTTAGATTTTTTGTCTGAATTTTTATGCCCATTTGAATCTTGGTCAAATCCTAGCTAGGTTTGACCAAGATTTAAATAAGTTTAAAACATGGAAATGAAAAGGTAAGCATCGATCCTTCTTAGTCGCTCTAAAATGAAGCTGAATTTTGGGAGGTTTTTGAAATTTCCATGTTTGAAACCCAAAACCACTTCTCTTCATGCTTGACTTCATAAGACGAAGTTTAGGGTCGATAGGGGGTAGATACATGATTTGTCTTGTTTGAATATGTCTAGACCTTGTTTATCAACTTGAATGCTTACTTTATGACTTAAGAGGACTATGTGCATTGGTATTTCATTTTTTGATTTTTATGCCCATTTGAGAATCTTGGTAAAATCCTAGGTTTGTTGAGCAAGATTTAAACAAGTTTAACATGTGAAAATGATAAGGTAATTAAGTCTGGATCTTTCTCTTAGTAACTCTAAAATGAAGCTTTTGGGAGGTTCTTGAATTTACCATGTTTGAAACCCAAAACCACCGTACTTCTGTTCATGCTTGACTTCATAAGACAGAGTTTAGGGTTAGGGGTAGATACATGATTTTTCTAGTTTGAATATGTCTAGACCATGTTTATCAATTTGAATGCTTACTATATGACATAAGAAGGCTATGTGCTTTTGTTTTTCATTCTTTCGATTTTTTTCTGAATTGTTATGCCCATTTGAATCTTGGTCAAATCCTAGGTTCGACCAAGATTTAAACAAGTTTAAAACATGACAATGAAAAGGTAATTAATCATGGATCCTTCTTAATTAACCAGCCGGTCTAATTAAAATGAAGCTTTTTGGGAGGTTTTTGAAATTTCCATGTTTGAAACCCAAAACCACACTTCTCTGCTTCATGCTTGACTTCATATATAATTAAGACAAAGTTTAGGGTTAGGGGGTACATGATTTGTCTGGTTTGAATATGTCTAGACCTTGTTTATGAACTTTTGAATGCTTACTATATGACATAAGAAGAATATGTGCTTTGGTTTTTTATTTTATCTATTTTTTTATTTTATGCCCATTTGAATATTGGTCAAATCCTAGGTTTGACCAAGATTTAAACAAGTTTAAAACATGAAAATGAAAAGGTAAGCCTGGATCCTTCTTAACTAGTCACTCTAAAACGAAGCTTTAATTTTGGGAGGTTTTTGAAATTTCCATGTTTGAAACCAAAAACCACTTCTCTTCATGCTTGACTTCATAAGACAGAGTTATTTATGGTTTTAGAGGGGTAGATACATGATTTGTCTTATTTGAATATGTCTAGCTAGACCTTGTTTATCAACTTTTGAATGCTTACTATATATATGTATGTGACATAAGAAAACTATGTGCTTTGGTTTTTCATTTTTCTGATTTTTTTGGAATTTTGATGCACATTTGAATCTTGGTCAAATCCTAGGTTTGACCAAGATTTAAACAAGTATAGATCATGAAAATGAATATGGAAGCCTGTATCCTTCTTAGTCACCCTAAAATGAAGTTTTTGGGAGGTTTTTGAAATTTCCATGTTTGAAACCCAAAACCACTTATCTTCATGCTTGACTTCGTCATAAGACAGAGTTTAGGGGTTAGGGGGTAGATACATGATTTGTCTAGCTAGTTTGAATATGTCCAGACCTTGTTTATCAACTTTAATGCTTACTATATGACATATAAGAAGACTATGTGCGCTTTGGTTTTTCATTTTTCTGTTTTTTTATTTTATGCCCATTTGAATCTTGGTCAAATCCTAGAGATTGACTTCACAAGACAGAGTTTAGGGTTAGGGGTAGATATACACATGATTTTTCTGGTTTGAATATGTCTAGACCTTGTTTATCAACTTGAGTGTTTACTATATGACATAATTAAGAAGGCTATGTGCTTTGGTTTTTCATTCTTTAGATTTTTTGTCTGAATTTTTATGCCCATTTGAATCTTGGTCAAATCCTAGCTAGGTTTGACCAAGATTTAAATAAGTTTAAAACATGGAAATGAAAAGGTAAGCATCGATCCTTCTTAGTCGCTCTAAAATGAAGCTGAATTTTGGGAGGTTTTTGAAATTTCCATGTTTGAAACCCAAAACCACTTCTCTTCATGCTTGACTTCATAAGACGAAGTTTAGGGTCGATAGGGGGTAGATACATGATTTGTCTGGTTAATTTGGATATATCTAGACCTTGTTTATCAACTTGAATGCTTACGATATGACATAAGAACACTATGTGCTTTTTTTTTTTTTTTGCCCATTTGAATCTTGGTCAAATCATAGGTTTGACCAAGATTTAAACAAGTATAGAACATGAAAATGAAAAGGGAAGCCTGTATCCTTCTTAGTCACCCTAAAATGAAGTTTTGGGAGGTTTTTGAAATTTCCATGTTTGAAACCCAAAACCACTTCTCTTCATTCTTGACTTCTTAAGACATAGTTTAGGGGTTAGCGGGTAGATACATGATTTGTATGGTTTGAATATGTCTAGACCTTGTTTATCAACTTTAATGCTTACTACATGACATAAGAAGACTATGTGCTTTGGTTTTTCAATTTTCTGTTTTTTTTTTGAATTTTCTGCCAATTTTGTTTGACCAAGATTTAGACAAGTTGTACACGTGAAAACGAATAAGTAAGCCTGGATCCTTCTTAGTCACTCCAAAATGTACCAATTGATAGGTGCGTTAACTTTGCTTCATGGAAAAAATAATGTCATGTAAATGAGTTAACTTGGATTTCCTACCCTTGAATCCATAGGAAACTTTGTTCTAATGCACTATAATAATCAACCGAGTTTTTACACCAACAGGTCTGTCACTTACGTGTGGTGCCCATGCGTGAGGTCCCACACTTCAGTGAGCACAAGTCACGTGCAATAGGTACGCAAACTCCCAGCCATTTTCTTTGTCAAGAGAAGACGCATCAGGATGCGTATTGGAAGTCTGTGGGTCCTTCTGGATCCTTCGGTCGTCCCTCTCACAAAAAAAAACAAATCTCTCTCATTCTCGGCCTCGCTCGACTCGCTCGCTCGCTCGCACCTCCTGCTCACTGACAAACCCTGCACAAAAGTCAACATCATCACCCGAAAAAGGGGAGACACCATAATTCTCTCCCTTCTTCTCTCCTTCCGAGTGATCCCTCTTCCTCCGAGTTTCACTCGACGGGCAAACACACATGTGCTGCATAGTAATAATAAAAAGGTAGAAAAATCGACCTACGAATCTATAATTAAATAGGTTAAACTAGGGTTTTGCCCAGTACTACAGATCAAGGTTCAAAAAATCCAACTACGGGGTTCGAACAACCCCATTTCTAATCCAAGATTTTTTTCGACCTCATCCAATGGCCTCAAACTATAGGCCGGGTTAGCATCTAGTGCAGTATGTGTGAGAATGTATGCACTATGTGTGCTATAACTTGTGTGTCTTTCAAATTTGAACCAAATTTGAATAAGTTTGAAATATTTGAAATGGGGCTTTTGGCTTAAACGTTTGAAACCCAAAACGACTTCTCCTCATGCTAGACTTCATAAGACCGAGTTTAGGGTTAGGGGGTAGATACATGATTTGTCTGGTTTGAATATGTCTAAACCTTGTTTATCAACTTGAATGCTTACTATATGACATAAGAAGACCATGTGCTTTTGTTTTTCATTTTTCTATTTTTTAAGAATTTTATGCACATTTGATTCTGGTCAAATCCTAGGTTCAACCAAGATTTAAACAAGTTTCAAGCATGAAAATGAAAACGTAAGCCAAGATCCTTCTTAATTAGTCACTCTAAAATATATGAAGCTTTTGGGACGTACTTGAAATTTCCATGTTTGAAACCCAAAACCAATTCTCTTCATGATTGACTTCATAAGACAGAGTTTAGGGTTAGGGGTAGATATACACATGATTTTTCTGGTTTGAATATGTCTAGACCTAGCTTGTTTATCAACTTGAGTGTTTACTATATGACATAATTAAGAAGGCTATGTGCTTTGGTTTTTCATTCTTTAGATTTTTTGTCTGAATTTTTATGCCCATTTGAATCTTGGTCAAATCCTAGCTAGGTTTGACCAAGATTTAAATAAGTTTAAAACATGGAAATGAAAAGGTAAGCATCGATCCTTCTTAGTCGCTCTAAAATGAAGCTGAATTTTGGGAGGTTTTTGAAATTTCCATGTTTGAAACCCAAAACCACTTCTCTTCATGCTTGACTTCATAAGACGAAGTTTAGGGTCGATAGGGGGTAGATACATGATTTGTCTTGTTTGAATATGTCTAGACCTTGTTTATCAACTTGAATGCTTACTTTATGACTTAAGAGGACTATGTGCATTGGTATTTCATTTTTTGATTTTTATGCCCATTTGAGAATCTTGGTAAAATCCTAGGTTTGTTGAGCAAGATTTAAACAAGTTTAACATGTGAAAATGATAAGGTAATTAAGTCTGGATCTTTCTCTTAGTAACTCTAAAATGAAGCTTTTGGGAGGTTCTTGAATTTACCATGTTTGAAACCCAAAACCACCGTACTTCTGTTCATGCTTGACTTCATAAGACAGAGTTTAGGGTTAGGGGTAGATACATGATTTTTCTGGTTTGAATATGTCTAGACCATGTTTATCAATTTGAATGCTTACTATATGACATAAGAAGGCTATGTGCTTTGGTTTTTCATTCTTTCGATTTTTTTCTGAATTGTTATGCCCATTTGAATCTTGGTCAAATCCTAGGTTCGACCAAGATTTAAACAAGTTTAAAACATGACAATGAAAAGGTAATTAATCATGGATCCTTCTTAATTAACCAGCCGGTCTAATTAAAATGAAGCTTTTTGGGAGGTTTTTGAAATTTCCATGTTTGAAACCCAAAACCACACTTCTCTGCTTCATGCTTGACTTCATATATAATTAAGACAAAGTTTAGGGTTAGGGGTACATGATTTGTCTGGTTTGAATATGTCTAGACCTTGTTTATGAACTTGAATGCTTACTATATGACATAAGAAGACTATGTGCTTTGGTTTTTTATTTTATTTATTTTTTATTTTATGCCCATTTGAATATTGGTCAAATCCTAGGTTTGACCAAGATTTAAACAAGTTTAAAACATGAAAATGAAAAGGTAAGCCTGGATCCTTCTTAACTAGTCACTCTAAAATGAAGCTTTAATTTTGGGAGGTTTTTGAAATTTCCATGTTTGAAACCCAAAACCACTTCTCTTCATGCTTGACTTCATAAGACGAAGTTTAGGGTCGATAGGGGGTAGATACATGATTTGTCTGGTTTGAATATGTCTAGACCATGTTTATCAAATCCTAGGTTTGACCAAGATTTAAACAAGTTTAAAACATGAAAATGAAAAGGGAAGCATGTATCCTTCTTAGTCACTCTAAAATGAAGTTTTTGGGCGGTTTTTGAAATTTCCATGTTTGAAACCCAAAACCACTTCTCTTCATGCTTGACTTCATAAGACATAGTTTAGGGGTTAGGGGTAGATACATGATTTGTATGGTTTGAATATGTCTAGACCATGTTTATCAACTTTAATGCTTACTATATGACATAAGAAGACTATGTGCTTTGGTTTTTCATTTTTCTGATTTTTTTAGAATTTTGATGCACATTTGAATCTTGGTCAAATCCTAGGTTTGACCAAGATTTAAACAAGTATATATAGAACATGAAAATGAAAAGGGAAGCCTGTATCCTTCTTAGTCACCCTAAAATGAAGTTTTTGGGAGGTTTTTGAAATTTCCATGTTTGAAACCCAAAACCACTTATCTTCATGCTTGAGCAAGATTTGACCAAGATTTAAACAAGTTTAAATCATGAAAATGGAAAGGTAAGCCTGGATCCTTCTTAGTCGCTCTAAAATGAAGCTTTTGGGATGTTCTTGAAATTTCCATGTTTGAAACCCGGCCAAAACGACTTTTCTTCATGCTAGACTTCATAAGATCGACACGGGGTACATACATGATTTGTCTGGTTTGGATATATCTAGACCTTGTTTATCAACTTGAATGCTTACGATATGACATAAGAACACTATGTGCTTTTTGTTTTTCATTTTTTTGTGCCTATTTGTATCTTGGTCAAATCCTAGGTTTGACCAAGATTTAAACAAGTTTAAAACATGAAAATGAAAAGGGAAACATGTATCCTTCTTAGTCACTCTAAAATGAAGTTTTTGGGAGGTTTTTGAAATTTCCATGTTTGAAACCTAAAACCACTTCTCTTCATGCTTGACTTCATAAGACAGAGTTTAGGGTTAGAGGGGTAGATACATGATTTGTCTTATTTGAATATGTCTAGCAAGACCTTGTTTATCAACTTTTGAATGCTTACTATATATATATGTGACATAAGAAGACTATGTGCTTTTGTTTTTCATTTTTCCGATTTTTTAATTTTATGCCCATTTAAATCTTGGTCAAATCCTAGGTTTGACAATGATTTAAACAAGTTTCAAATATGAAAATGAAAAGGTAAGCATGGATCCTTCTTAGTCACTCTAAAATGAAGCTTTTGATAGGTTTTTGAAATTTCCATATTTGAAACCCAAAACCACTTCTCTTCATGCTTGACTACATAAGACAAAGTTTAGGGTTAGGGGGTAGATACATGATTTTTCTTGTTTGAATATGTCTAGACCCTTGTTTATCAACTTTAATGCTTACTATATGACATAAGAAAACTATGTGCTTTGGTTTTTCATTTTTCTGATTTTTTGGAATTTTGATGCACATTTGAATCTTGGTCAAATCCTAGGTTTGACCAAGATTTAAACAAGTATAGAACATGAAAATGAAAAGGGAAGCCTGTATCCTTCTTAGTCACCCTAAAATGAAGTTTTTGGGAGGTTTTTGAAATTTCCATGTTTGAAACCCAAAACCACTTAATCTTCATGCTTGACTTCGTCATAAGACAGAGTTTAGGGGTTAGGGGGTAGATACATGATTTGTCTAGTTTGAATATGTCTAGACCTTGTTTACCAACTTTAATGCTTACTATATGACATATAAGAAGACTATGTGCGCTTTGGTTTTTCATTTTTTCATTTTTTTATTTTATGCCCATTTGAATCTTGGTCAAATCCTAGATTTGACCAAGATTTAAACAAGTTTAAAACATGAAAATGGAAAGGTAAGCCTGGATCCTTCTTAGTCGCTCTAAAATGAAGCTTTTGGGATGATTTTGAAATTTCCATGTTTGAAACCCAAAACCAATTCTCTTCATGCATGCTTGACTTCATAAGACAGAGTTTAGGGTTAGGGGGTTAGATACATTATTTGTCTAGTTTGAATATGTCTAGACTTTGTATATCAACTTGAATATATTATTGTACCATGTCTCCACACAGCCCAAAATGCACATATTTTCAAAAGTTTTCATGCATGAGTACTTGTAACTAGTAAAAATAGAAAGTAAAAATAGGAACCCCATGTATGAAGGATACTAAAAAGAACTCTTTCACATTTTTTTGGTATAGATTATGAGTTTGCTTGGCTTCATACACAAGTGAGTACATGTCATGCAAAAATTAACACGAAATTTAGTTATCATGACCCATTTTTGGCAGGCATTGTGCATATCGCCTTGAGAAACATCTTTGCGAGCTAGTGTATTAAACGTTTATTCACATATAATGGATTTTTTACTTTATTAGTGCACACAATGACAGAATCGGCCAAATGTGTATGATTTTTGTGAAGGTGCTAGAAAAACAAGATGCACTACGATGAAGCATGAAAGGAGGCAAGGGGAGGGATAGTGAAGAGGTGGGAGAGACCGAGAGATGAACCGCAAGGTAATTAAAAAATTGGGGCCAAAACGATTCCAACTTCCTAGGCATTGACCAACTTTGCCCCTCTTAACCCAACGTGGCAGTGAACCCGTATAAGCAACAACTTCCTCTTACTCCGCTTCTCCGAAATGGTAAGAGAACCTCTCCAGCTTAAGTGACCAATCGACATATCTATGGCCTTCCGACTTGGCTCTGGTCGCCGCGCGCGTAGTCCTACCACCGACGAGGAAGCGGAGCATCAGCGCCGCCTTCGCTTCGTCCATCGCGCACCAAGGCATAACCCGCCCGCTCTGCACTGGCCGGTTGTTCAGCCCGCGGCGGCGGCGCTGGCCGTGGAGCCCCTCGCCAGCCGCTTCCCGTGCGGGCCGATGGATGCAGAGGCAGGGATCTCCCACGCAACCCCGCATGCGACGCCCGCTCGGCCCTGGCCGGCTTTTCCGCCCGCGCATGCCGCATGGTTTTCTTTGCCAGCAGGTGAGATCCCCTTCCCGGCCGGCGCGAACGATGCGGAGGCAGGGAGCTCCCGTGGCCAGCCGCCTAATCCGACCGCACTTCAGGCGGTGCCGGCCGTGGAGCCAGGCCGTTCTTTCGAAGCGCATCACGGCGACGCCCTTTGCAGGAGCAACACCGCCAAGGAGCTCGTATATAACGTGATGTTCCCGGCACTCTATAGATGCCGGGATGCTCTGCAAGCTTTCGTGCAGGCTAAGAATGCGGCGGCTGCAAATCCCAGGGACGCAGCATTGCAGCGGCGCGCCGATGAGGCTAAGGTGGCGCACGCTTTCCACCAGGCGTGCCTCGACAGGCTTAACATCCAGCACGGCTTCGTGCAACCGCCAAACGCCGCTCCAGCTAAGATCCAAAAATACTCCGGTGAGCATATCACTCCGGAGTAGAACAATCCAATTTCTAGTACTGTAGGAGTACTTTATTAGTGCACAAACCTGGCGAAATTAAAGGTGTGTTCTTTGTGTGTGATGTAAATCTAAAAATTTGAAGGTTCTAGCAAAAACATTTCTTCACAAATATTCGATGTGTTTGCTTGGCCTTATCTATATATCCGGTGAGCATATATGGATGCCAAATCCTTTACAAACTTTATATTTTTTAAGTGATCGATGTGCATGCATCTATCTCGCCATGGTAAATTAATGAAACAAGTTGCATATTTGCCAGAATTCCAAACTTCGTGAGCAGTATAGAGATCGAGACCTTAATTAATTATTATGAGTAGGATGCATGCATGCATGGCCATTTTCTAGGGTTTTAAAGGATACTAGAGCTTTTCTAGGTTAATTTGCAACTATATGTATATTTGTTTTCTAGTTCTGGGCTGATCATTAAACTCAACATTGAGTTGTAGATTATGTGAAATTAGTACATGCCATAAAATATAGTAATTTTTTATGTACCCTACGAGGCAGTACGTGTGGTGTACCCTTAATTATTAATTGGTAGACATGTACCGTTGGCATGTTTGAAGAAAATTTGAATTTGGAAGAAGTTTTTAAAGTAAAATTAACGCAAGCACAAAATCATGTGTGATGGTGAAATTTCTAGAACACATTAATACAAACCTAGTAATATGAGTTTGTTTGGCTTTCTGCCCACAAGTGAGTATTGTGCGCATGTACTTTGATGCAAAATCCCGCCATACAAAACTTTTTAGTTATCATATGACCTCAAGTTTGGAAGAGATCGTATTTTAAGCAACTTCACAAACAAGAGATTCTAACAATTATATGCATGCATGAAAGAATGATTTCCCTTTTTTATTACTGTACAAAAATGGCTAGATGTGTGTTAATTGTGAAGGAGGGCTACCAAATTTTAACAGTTGCACATTATTGTCATAATTCCACCATTTGGAAGCAGTAGGGTAGACATGCTTTCCGCTTGGTAGGATGTGTTAGTGCCATCAATTTTGTAGATATAGGTTCAAGGATTTGTTCATCTTAATCTGCAACTATATATGGATTTTTAAGCTTTTGCCTAGTAATTAAACTCATAATTAAAATAATGTAGGTTATTTAACTACATACATGCCATAAATTCTGACAGGAAATACTTGGACGTGCCTTGCGAGGGTGGTAACAAACAAGAACACAATGACCAAACTTCAAATGCCAATCCACCCACCAAGCTATACGATTGGCATGTACAATCGATCGACTCCTTCTAATCAAATTTGAATACAATAGAAGAAGTTTAAAAAAATTTCAAAATGAGATCAACTTGTGCATTGAGTCATCCTTTGTTATTTATTTGCTTGTAAAAATAGAAACATAGGCATATGAATGTATTCGAAACACTTCACTTTTCAACGGGGAAGGGACCCGAAGGTCCCAGAAAAACAAAAAAAAGATTACAATAGTAGTACTCCTTTGAGAAGGCAGTAGAAGAAGGATCCTCGAAGAGCCAAATGCTTTTATTATCCACAGCTGTTCGGCTCTTTTCCTTCTCGTGTAAGCTATCGCGCAATGATTATACTAGGCTGCTCGATTATACTAATGGTCGGATGGTAGTACAACCATTTTCGCAAACTTCTGCGCCCTTCGTCATGTCAGCATCGTATCCCAGTGTGCAAGCAGTCTGCTCGAATGAAATACTCCTAAGTACGTACGGTATTCCCTCCAAAGACACACCACACGGTATTCCCTCCAAAGACGCACCGTCGCCCCGATCTGCTCGAATGAAATACTCCAAAATACTTCTGCGCCCTTCGTCATGTCAGCATCGTATCCCAGTGTGCAAGCAGTCTCCTATGAAATGGAGACGACATTTTGTTGAAAAGTGTCGGTGCATGCTATATACCACACTAGTATGAGAGTTTTTACAGCATTATTCCGATTTCCACAGAATGCATTAAATTTGGACGCGATGCCACACTGACAAGAGTGGTTTAAACAAGGCCATTATTTTTATTATGTTATATTACTACAATACTCCAAGGTAGCACTAGTAGCCTTCGGTTGTACTCTGCCGGTCGCGCTGCCTCATTCGACCAGACTTTATTCTTCTTCTCATATATATATACAAAATACTGTCTGCCGAGGTTCGATGACCGCACCGTCGCCCCTCTCCGCGCCGCCGTCTTGGGCCGCGCCACCATTCTCCCCGCCGAGTTCTCCCCCGTCCCCGACGCACCACCGTCAAGCACCACCGGACCGATCTTCGCAGGTATGTACATCTCCAACCTCCGGCGAGTACAGAGGTTCATCGGTCATTGTGTTCGATATAACCTTAATTTGGGGATTGCAATGTGAGTAACTTACTGGGTTTTCTAGGAAATGAAAACGGCGTCGCTCGATGCCTACACTGCGTCGGCGGATACATGGAAAGCGGAGACGGATGCTCTGCATGCATCGGCGGAGACATGTAAAGCGGATGCGGAGGCAAAGGCGAAGGCGGTGGCTAGGACGGGCCCGGGCGCTGTGGCGCTGGCAAATGCTCGTATCGAAGCTGCATTTTGTTGGAAAGTCTTGGCGCGTGCTTCGAGAGTTTTGGCGGCGCAGCCGGGAGAACCGTCGGAGGCTTCGAAGCTGGCTGCTTTGAACGCGTCGAGAGCTTGGATGGTGACTTCATCTAAGGCGGCGCTTGTTGCATTTGATCGTGACTCGTCAACCCCTTTGTAAGTTCTACCTTCCCCAACTGCAATGAGGTTAGATCTGGTGGATTGGGTTTTTTGCCCAAACCAGACGTGATGATGCATTGAGATGTTTTTGTATTTTTGATGATGCATTCTGCTTCTTTTGTAATTTGGGTGATTCATTATGCTTTTTAGGTAGTAATTTTTCTGATGCACTCACCTCTTCAGGAATTTTTCATGGTTTTTTTTGTTTTTGTTTTTCTGTCAACCTAGCTAATGCTCTCTGCTGTTTAGCCAAAAGTTGGATGATGCATTGTACTGTTTACATATATTTTACTCTGATGATGCATTTTGCTCTTTTAGCCTTTTAGGTAATTTTTCTGATTCCTTGAACAGTGTGGGAAATTTCGATGAAGAATTTTGCTGTCAACTTAGATGATGTATTGTGCTGTTTACATTTTATTACCTATATCAAAGCTAACCCCATCTGATGTTACCACAGCGTTTTGGGTCCTGTAGAGGTCTCTTTTTCCTCCAATCGTGTTGACACGTTAGCAATTATTACTGTATATGCGAGATTGCCTTCCGTTGGTGCGTCCTATTTTTGTGGTGTTTTTTTTTTGCAAATTAAGGGCTTCATTGATTATGCAACAGGATTACAATTGCATTGTCCTGTTTACAATATTTTGATTTTGCTGATGCATTGTGCTGTTCACATTATTTTGATTTTGCTGATGCATTGTCCTGTTTACATTATTTTGATTTTGCTGATGCATTGTGCTGTTTACACTATTTTGATTTTGCTGATGCACCGTGCAGTTTAGGAAACTTTGATGATGAATTAGATGATGCATTTTGCTGCTTAGTCAAATTAGATGTTGCATTTTGTTTTAAAAAATAGATGATGCAGTGTGCTGTTTACATAATTTTGACGATGCATCGTGCGATTTGCATAATCCTACCAGCTTCAGTCGAAGGACACCCACAACAATCAACGATCTGCCTGGAGATGTAGTCTCTCAGATTCTTGTCAGGCTTCCTCCCCATCCAACCTGCTTACTAGCTGCATCAGGCACCAAGAAAGCATGGAGGCAATGTATGGGAAGCAATTATTTCAGAAAGCTAACTGTGTCACACAACGGAGGAAACCCGTTGCTAGGGTTTTTCACCAACAACTCCGAGGACAATCGATTCATCACAGAGCATGATCTTCACCCGGCCATCTTGAAGATGCTGGCAATCCCGTCTCAAGTGAACGGTCCCAAAATCTATGTCCTGGGATGCCGCGATGGTATGGTGCTACTCCATTCTAATGTATCCAGAGGGTATATATCAGTCTGGGATCCAATTAGGCAAGTTCTCACAGCGATACCAGAACCACCATTGTGGCGCAATCACACAATTGAAAGCAGCGGCTCAATTCTCTGTTCGAGAAACAACTCTGAACCGTTTACACATTGTGGCAAGTTCTCGGTTGTTTGGATAACAACTAAACGTTACGATGCACAGGCTCATATCTACTCACCAGATTCAAAAGAATGGGAGTTTCTAGCTCGATCAACTCCGATGCTGTCAGAGATTGACCGTAGACCGGCAACTCTCATAGGGGGTATTTTGTACTGGCCAACGAAGTCTAGATATATCATTGAGCTTGACCATGCAAAGAAGGCTCTGAAATATATTCAGTGCCCTCATGAGACGCATGATATATTCATGCTTAACATTCACATCTTCAAGGGACATAATGGAGATGTTGCCCTTGCTGTTATAAGAGACTTCACCCTACAAACATGGACCAGTACAAGATCATCAACAGGCGATCACGAGTCATGGACATGTCATATAAATTTTGAATTGGATACTTTTTTTGGCCTTGACACATCATTTCCATACAATTGGAAACATGCAGTAAGGTTACTCTGCGTATTTGAGGACAAAAATGAGCTGGTTGTACGGGCAAAGGAGGGAGTATTCCAATTAGATATGAGCAACTGGCAGTGGAGAAAGTACAATTCTGCTAGACGTTGGTGCACTTTACATCCCTACTCAGTTAGACCGGGTTAGTCATTCATATGTAACCTTTGCATTCATTTACATATGACTTTTGCTGATCAATTTGTTCATTTCCTGACAGTAACCGACCTGATCCAGAGTGCAACATCAAGGACACGAAAAAGAACGCGCTGTCAGGAACCCATCTAATTCAAAGTTCAACATCCATAAGAGAAAAGGAAGTCGCATATGAAGGAGCAAGGCTTGTTTGGGCAAGAAGTGATAGCCCAGCTTTTGTTTGGTCTGATGTCTTTTAGTTTTCGTTCTGGTGGAAATGTCGCTGCACCATTTGTTTGTACTGCAGCTCCATAGTGCTAGCTGCTAGTACGTTGGCGCTGTCCTACGTCTGCTTGTTTTGGGGGCATAAATATGCCACGAAACCTTTGTTTTATGTGATCAAACGGTCATCTCTGCATGTATATGTTCGGGTTCTGATGAAACCTTTTTTGTGATCTGTACATATATTTGAGTCAGTCTGTGTTTTGTTTTATGATGGGCAGGAGTATTTGTTTTACTACACCATTGTTTATCCGAATTGTATTACTCACTCTATTCAAAAAGTTAGCGGCTCACCTTTTTCCTTCAAGATACGGATGTATCTACACACTAAAAACATATATAGATGAAACATCTTCAGACAAAGTTTAGTCACTTATGTATGGACGGGGGTAGTATTATTTATGTTGTGCTCCCAAACAAGCAGACATCGGACAGCGCCTGTTTAAAGTTCATATGTGTAATCTTATTCCCTTTGGAAGTTAAGCATTAAACTCTACTAGTACAACCGTGGTGGTCTTGTGATGTAGTACTCTTTTGATGCATTTGTGATGTAGTAGTACAGTACTTTTTTTTGAACTGGTATAGTACTATCTAAGAAGAGTACTCCCTCCGATTCACATTCATTTTACACCAATAAATATGGATCGGAGCGAGGGAGTAAATTAAACATGGCATCTCGTGCATGAAGCTTGACAGATCGATCAGGTTGGCTAGAATGGCAATACAATGCTCCTCATTAGGCAAATGCATGCCATGTACGATAGTATACATCCAGTAAAGAAGTCTATACTGACATAAAAAAGACTACATTGGGGATGAGAGTCAATTGGGGAATCTACAATACATAAAATCTTGCTCGTAGCTGATTTTGGCTAAGAGGGTTTTACTCACATTACACGTGCCACTTTCCTTGTCTGCAAAACAAGTTCCAATAAAGGAAGAGGAAAGAAGAGGACATTGTGGGCGAGATTGAACACCTTTTTATGTGTTAAGCTGAGGCCTTGTTTAGCTGAGGATTTCGACTTAGGCCTAACAGCTCAGCACACCCAGAAATAAATTTCCTTGCGCGCACCACTGTCAGCAAAAATAACAAAATTAGCACGCAAGATTAAGAACGAAGTGAATTTAAGTAACTTGGTTAGCTTTTCAAGCAATATATTCAGAGAAAGAGCACACATGTCCGGCAAATAATCGTAAGAGAAGAACAATAAATCTAAGGCATTCCACTTCATATGCAGAAGGGACGCGACAGCGCATGGATTCATACCTTGAGTCGACTCTGGCTCGTAGAAGGGCGGTCGCGCCTCGAGGATGCCGGCGACGTCTCCACCTCGATCTCACATGTGACTGCTTCTCGGTGGGCGGTGCGCCACGCCATGTAGAAGATCTATCAAAAGAGGAGAGCCCGATGACGCTACCGACGCCTCAACCTTGATAGCACCGGCTTGTTGCTCCGCACCGAGATGCGCCACGTGCAAGATTTAGCGGATGCGCCAATTTTAGAGATATGTCATGATCGTTGTAACAAATTTCAACATGATGATGATTTGATCCTGCACTCGGCCTTGAACATAAGTACTAGTACAGTCTCACAATTTTTTTATCATTATACTTTGCGAGATTTAGCGGATGCGCCAAATTCAGAGATAGATCATGATCATGGTAACACAATTTTCAATGTAATGATGATTTGATGTTGCACTAGACCTTGAACATAAGTACTAGTACGGTCTCACAATTTTGTATCATTATACTTTGCAAGTTTTAGCGGATGCGCCTATTTTCAGAGGATCATGGTAACAAATTTTCAACGTGATGATGATTTGATGTTGCACTCGACCTTGAACAGAAGTACTACTACTGTCTTACAATTTCTTTATCATTATACTTTGCAAGATTTAGCAGATGCGCCAAATTCAGAGATAGATCATGATCATGGTAACAAATTTTCAACGTGATGATGATTTGATGTTGCACTCGAACTTGAACAGAAGTACTAGTACAATCTCACAATTTTTTTATCATTATACTTTGCGAGATTTAGCGGATGCGCCAAATTCAGAGATAGATCGTGATCATGGTAACACACTTTTCAATGTAATGATGATTTGATGTTGCACTCGACCTTGAACATAAGTACTAGTACGGTCTCACAATTTTGTATCATTATACTTTGCAAGTTTTAGCGGATGCGCCCATTTTCAGAGGTAGATCATGATCATGGTAACAAATTTTCAACGTGATGATGATTTGATGTTGCACTCGAACTTGAACAGAAGTACTAGTATGGTCTCACAATTTTTATTATAATTATACTTTGAAAGATATAGCGGATGCGCCAATTTCAGAGATAGATCATGATCATGGTAACAAATTTTCAACGTGATGATGATTTGATGTTGCACTCGGCCTAGAATAGAAGTACTAGTACGGTCTCACAATTTTTTTTATCATTATACTTTGATATAGCGGATACGCTAATTTCAGAGATAGATCATGACCATGGTAGTGACCAATATTCAAGGTGATGATGATTTGATTTTGCACTCGGCCTTGAACAGAGGTACTAGTACGGTCTCACAATTTTTTATCATTATACTTGGACGGTGGCCAAATTCAAAATCTCATAGCGGCAAAACTTCCCGCCCACAAAATACAAAAATTTCACACGCTTCCAAATTCCCATTCTACCCCTGTGGAGATGGCAGCAAAGTCGGTTGGTGGGGGGGTCTGCCCGTCATTTTTTGGATCACCACCTCCCTAGCCCGGAAACCCTCCCAAAAAAATTCATTTCCCTCAGACCACCCACCGGAACTTCCCAAGTCCCTCTCTCCCACCTCCACGACCACCGCACCGGAACATCCCCGCCGGACTTCCCTGGCCTACCCGAGGCCTCGCGATCCTCGTCATCCGGCTGCCTGCCGGAGCCGCTTCATCGACGCCGTCATCAACCGGACCGGATCATCCCCGCCGAACCTCGAAACCATATGCTCATCCAGCAGTCTACCGCAGTCGCTTCAGCTGCGGTATCGTCCACCCCGCCGGAGCCGCTTCGCCGGATCCGTCGTCCACCGCATCGGATCTTGCTCACCGACACCGCTGTGCATGAACCGGATCTGCTTCACCGGCGCCGTGCATGATCTAAACTCTTCTACTGTCGCTTTTCTATTGCTTGCCTGCAAGTTCTTGTTTAATCTTGGGGGAACCTGTTTGTGCTAACGACGCGCCGTTACGTTTTTGCAGATGAGATGAGTAACCATGAAGTGTAATGGCCGTCTCTCCAACCCCAAGTAGCACATGTAGCGTACTTCATCACCGGATCTATCAACCCCAGGAAGATCTGTGTGACTCCCACAGAGTGCTTCTCCTAATGTAAGTCCCTTGTTTTAGCGCCATGTTCTGGGTTCAGTTTCTTGTTTGTCTGAAGCTCTTTTAGTTCATTCCTAGCTATGACCGTAACACGTTGCTATTTTCTACTTCATTGCTAACTTTAAGCGATTGAACATTTTGGTTTGCATTCCCTGCTCTGTAGATGTAGCCATCATAACTTCTATCTTGCTCAGTCGTTGTTACAAAAATTATAGGTATTATAGTAACATCCTGCTATTATTTAGTTCATGGCCAATTTTAAGTAATTGCACATGTTGGTTCGCATTCCCTGCTCTATAGCTTTTGGCATCGTAACTTCTATATTTGGTTTACATTCCCTGCTCTGTAGATCTAGCCATCATAACTTTATCTTGCTCAGTCGTTGTTACAAAAATTATGGCCTGCTACTATGTTGTTTGTGCCAATTTTTTACTCCATGAACATGTTGGCTTGCATTCCCTGTACTACAGGTGATGCCATTGTTTTGTATCTAGTTCATTGTAAGCTAACAAAGTAAGGACTTAGTTTGGCATGCTATCACTCTGCTATCTAGCCTGTAGTACAAATAAACTTGTCATACTACTAGATAATAATTTTGCGTGCCATCTTGTTCTTCAAAAGCTGCATTATTGACTTGTTTCTCTGACTTGGCATGACGCTCACATATGGAAAGCTGAACATATTGGTTTGCATTCCCTCTTATACAAGTTCACAGGTGATCCCACTATATTATGTATCTGGTCCATCCTAAGCTCCAGCATCAACTATCCTCTATGTGTTGCTCATTACAAGTTTATATCCCGAAACATCTTGATTTGCATCCCCTTCACTATAAGTTCAGGAGTATTATTTAGTTCACGGCCAAAATGAAGTAATTGCACTTGGCACATGTTGGTTCACATTCCCTCCTCTTTAGCTTTTGCCATCGTAACTTCTATTTTTGGTTTACATTCCCTGCTCTGTAGATGTAGCCATCATAACTTCATCTTGCTCAGTCGTTGTTACAAAATTTATAGCCTGCTACTATGTTGTTCATGCCAATTTTGTACTCCCTGAACATGTTGGTTTGCATGGGACTCGACAGTAGTAAGTCTGCTGTTTCATTCTAACATGCTCTGTTATATTGGCTGTTGGTATGCGGCATGCACTCTTTGTTTGCTTATTGTGCGCATTACAATGATCTTGTTATAACGACGAAATGATGAGTTCCAAATTCTTTGGCAAACAATATTGTAGTGTCTTTGCCTTTCCATTGTTGTTTGTCTTAACTTGTAATGTCTTTGTTTCAGATATAGGTGCTGCATGGACAACTTAAAAGATTGCCGGATCGCTTCATTGTATTGCTAGGTTTAATTACCATTCAATTTCTCTGGGTTCTGTAATATTTTTTCAATGCCTTGCAGCTGATGTAATATTTAGTTAGTTTTTATAGTTCTTTCGCGCATTTTTTCTTTGGTGCTTGTGGTAAGTGAGGCTATCCGACAGAAATCAATGCTGCGTAAATATTCTCAGTATCTAAATCACGAATTCCCATCCCTTAAACGGCCCATTTAAGCGAAATCACATATGTGCCTGCCCGCAAATTCCTAAAGCCCATATTATGCCAGCATATAAACAGCAACTAAACGGGCTGGCCCACTTACTTATTGGGCCAGCCCATTTGATTGACGGTGGACCCCACACTCTAGTTGGGCTGGCCCACTTGCTTTAAGGTGGACCCCACCCACTACTTAGTTGGGCCAGCCCAATTGCTTTTGTGGTGGACCCCACATACTAAATGGGCCGGCCCTTTAAGAGGAAAGTGGGACCATTGTGTTTTTGCCAGGCCCACTATCTTGTTGGGCCGCCCACTGCTATACGGTGGACCCCACATACTAATTGGGCCCCTTTAACAGAAAGTGGGACCCACCTGTGCTTTGGCCCGGCCCACTTATTGGGCCAGCCCACTTGCTATATGGTGGTCCCACATGGTAAATGGGGCCCTTTAATAGGAAGGTGGGACCCACTGTGTTTTTGGCCCCACTATCTTGTTGGGCCGCCCACTTTCTATATGGTGGACCCCACATACCAATTGGGCCCCATTAACAGGATGTGGGACCCACCTATGTTTTTGGCCCGCCCACTATCTTGTGGGCCACCACTTGCTATATGGTGGACCCCACATACTAAATGGGCCTTTAACAGAAGGTGGGACCCACTGTGTTTTTGGCCCGCCCACTATCTTGTAGGCCCACTTGCTATGGTGGACCCCACATACTAAATGGGCCCTGTAATGGAATGTGGGACCCACCGTGTTTTTACCGCCCACTAGCTTGTTGGGCCGCCCACTTGCTATACGGTGGACCCCAAACTAAATGGCTTTTAACAAAGTGGGACCAGTGTTTGGCCGGCCCACTTGCTTCTTGGGCCGGCCTTGTAAGGTGGACCCCACATGTTAAATGGGCCGGCCCATTTAAGTTTTGACCAGTCAACCTTAGAGGTTAGGCCCGACCCACGTAACTAATGGACCAGCCCAGCTATATAGTTGACCGGTCAAACTATGTCATCTGGCCCGGCCCGCTTAAGACGTGGCAGGCCTCGTGTGGGCCTACCATCTACCACGGGGTTTCAGCCGGTTAACGCCGTTAACTGCCAGTTAACGGCGTCTGCCACGTGTCAGTTTGCATGACGTCAGCAGTCAACGGGCTCCCGAAAACACTTCCGCAACGGTCCGATTTTCCGTGGCGGAAGGGCGCCCAAGCGCGACGGACCGAAAAAATCGTCGTTGGACTTTGCCTGACGCAGTTTCGACAACGGAACCCATATCGTCGGGTTAGGCCCATAGGCGACGAAAAATGCCCCTTAGTTGACGATTTTGGGACGTTGTCTATCAGAACTTTTCTTGTAGTGTATTCCTCGTGGTGATAAGGATGAGGATGAGTATGAAGAAGAGGATTGGGTTGTCTCTCTACGCGATAAGGGTAAGAGTGTATTCAAGGTTCTTTGCAAAGATAAAATTGCTAGCTCTCACTTCTTTGAAATCTTGACTACCGCTATTGAGAGCCAAAAACTTATTTGGATGCATGAGAACACCATTGATAAAAAGGGTGCTCTTGAACGAGAGTATGCCAATGATGTAGCATCCTTAAAGAATGATCTTGAAGAAGAACAAGATACCGTAGCCTCTCTTGAGGAGCAACTTGAAACCCTTGAGGTGTCTCAAAATGAAATATTTGCTAAACTCACTAAAGAAAGAGACCATGCTAAAGCTCAATTAAAATTGCTTAAAAATGAAAAGTCCAAAGTTGGTGTTGGTCATGATAAACTTGTTAAGGATCTAGATGATCTAGACAAGGCCCACAAGGCCTTGGAGAGCGAACACTCTATCCTCACCAAGTCACATGAGCAACTACAAGCTTCATATTTAAAAGAGCATGCTATGTTACCCTCTCTTCTTGATATGTCTTGTGATGATGCTTGTGCTACTAACTCTACTTCTTGTGAAGCATCTATCTTGAAGGAGAATGTTGAGCTAAGGGCTCAACTTGAATTGCTAACTAGCAATTATGGGAAATTGGAAGAAAATCATGGAAAGCTTTCTAGCTCCCATGAGGATCTTCTAGCCTCCCATGATAGGCTAAAGTTAGCTCATGAGGCTATCATATCAAAGGCAACACCTTGTGAGCCTCATGTGGGTACTAGCACTAGTACTCAAAATGCTATATTGCCATGTGCTAGTCCTAGTAATTCATCCACTCATAATATTGCTAAATCTTGTGATGAATTATCTTCCTTGCCTTGTTGCTCTAACCATGAAGATTCTACTTCCTCTAGTACTTGTGTTGTTACTAACCATGTAGAGGAAATCAAAGAGCTCAAGGCCCAAGTCACTTCTTTGAAGAATGACTTGGTAAAGAGTCATGAAGGGAAATGCAAACTTGACACGATGTTGAGTGTGCAACAATCCCCCAATGACAAGAGTGGACTTGGATTCAAATCCAACAACAAGGACAAGTCCAAGAACAACAAGAATAAAAAGGGCCAAGTACAAGTCAAAGACCCGGCCAAGATTGTTTGCTTCAAGTGCAAAATTGAAGGGCACCATGTTAGATCTTGCCCTTTGAAGAAGAAGCAAAAAGGGAAGCGGCCTCAAGCTCAAACTCATATTCAACCTCAAGTTGAAGAAATTCCACTTCCCAAGAAGAATCAAGCCAATGCTCCCATTGTGGAGAAATCTAGTGAGAAGAAGGAGAAGAAAAGAACTTGCTACATATGCCGTGAGAAGGGCCACATCTCCTCCTTTTGCACTATTGGTACCTCATCCAACTCTATCACCATTGATGATGTTTATTCTCTTCGTAAGGATGAGGGTGGCAATGTGTTTGCCAAATTTGTTGGTGCTCAAAGTGGTGTCAAGAAAAGAACCATTTGGGTTGCCAAGCCTATTGTGACTAACCTCTTAGGACCCAACTTAGTTGGGGACCAACAATCCAAAACTTGATCAATAGGTGCTTGTTGGAGGGCATTGGAGACTTGGCTACATCATGAAGAATTAAGGGATCTTCATCATTTATATTATCTCAAGCCAAGTCTTTTGGTTATCTTGCTTCTATCATATATTCAATGTTCCTCCTTGCGGTAACATGTGCTCAACTCATTTATATTGAAAGTTACTCGCCCCTTTGCATGTGTTAGTTTTGTTCCTAACATGTGTTTGTATATGTTGTGCTTCCTACTTGCTTTTCTTGAGAAATCAAGTCTATGCATGTTGGGTTGCACACCATGTATTTGTGTTTGTGTTGGAGCCTCTTTGCATCTTGTTGTATCTTATATGGCTCTTATGAGCGATTAATGGACTATCCCATTTTGGGGGAGTGATATTCCTTTGGGAATTTCATGATCCTAACAATGTGTGTACATGAGGAATATCACTTAGAATTGATATTGCAAGATTATCTAGTCTCTATGTGGTATGTCATCTTCATGAGAAATTCAAATTCTAATGTCCATTAATATCTCTAGTTGGATCTTATTTGCCTCTTGTGAAAAAATTCCTTATCACATTATGGGGGAGTAATAAGCTTTGTGTATATTACAAGCCTCGAAAATGTGAACATTTGAGGTTGTGTCACATAGAATTGATATTGTAAATTATCTCTCATATGTGGCATGTTTGCTCAAACAAGTTCCAATTTGCTTAAATGGCTTCATTGCTAATATCTTTGTGGATCTTATTTGTGAAAGTTTTTCTTGGCATGGTTTTTCACAATGTGTCCCTCAATACATTTTTGGAAAACCATATGCTTCAAGTCATACTATTAATTGCTTTGCATGTTGGTATGAATACTATTAATTGCTTTGCATGTTGGTATGAATACTATTAATTGCTTTGCATGTTGGTATGAATACTATTAATTGCTTTGCATGTTGGTATGAATACTATTAATTGCTTTGCATGTTGGTATGACTAATTGAAGCTATCAAGAAACTCCCTTTGCATGATGGTTAACTCTTATCTTTTACCATATGCTTTATTCGTTGTAAATATGATCTTATGTATACTTACAAACTACCACCGGGAAATATTTCCTAATACCTCTTGTCCTAGGACAAGTGGTAATAAATTATGAGGTAGATATTTATTGATCATATATACATTGGCTCTTGTGTTTAAATTGTCTTATTTATTGCCATGAATGTGTTGTGCTTTTACTCCCATGTGTCTTCCTTGCATCTTATGGATCTAATTTGTCTATTCAAACTTTCTTAGAATATAGGTAGCGTGATGATCCTAGTTTTGTGCATTTTGTATTCATATGCAAAATCCTAGATAATGCACTAATCTTGGGGGAGCTCTCCTATATTTGTTATAATGCTTAAACTTCTCTTGATCATTATCAAAAATTTGGTTTTGGGAGACATAAATTTTCTTTTTGGTACTTTGTGCCATCATAAAAAGTTTCGAGGGTTTGGTTTATTTGTTGGAACCTTGCTCTCTTGGGAGTTGGTTATCTCATTCATTTGTGTTTAGGTTTAATTAGCTTCTTATAATGAGATAAGTCTTTGGGGTCAATCTTGTGTTGATTTGATTCTTTGATATAATTTGGACAACCATTGTCTCTTGATTTATTTGGTGTTTTGTCCAAATTGTATCTTCCTTTGGTTCTTGAAAGTATTGTGCATGCATATTTAATATATGTATATCTTATGGCATGTGTTACTTTCTTTAATCCAATATATAGGGTAAACTCCATCAAATCCTAATTTGGCTAAGATGTGCATGAAATTCAATTTCATATCTATATGCACATAGTATTGTGGAGTTTGTCCTATATGTTGTAGTGTGTCTAACTACTTTGGACCCAATTAGTTTGGGGACCTTTTTGTACTTACCTTTGTGTTAGGTACAATGGATATGCATTGGATGCTTGTCTCACTCTTGGGAAGAAGTGGTGACTCAATGGTAACTTGAGGCAAGCTAGGATGGTCAACAAACACATATCTACTACATCCTCACCAATGCTATCTCGGTAACAAGTATCTTCTCATGCATATTTTTCTAGCATCCAACCATGTGGTTGCATCTTGGCATGAATCTCTTGATTTGCAAATGTTGTGCTTCTTGCTAAAGTCTTAACGAAACCTCTTTATTGCGAATGTGAGTAATTTGAGATGAGTACATATGTTGGGAAGTATATAAAATCATGCTCATGATTCACCCATCCCATCTATGCCTATCTAGCAATTTTATTGCATATCAATTCCTCAAGCCTCTCACATGTGCAATATCGATGAAAGTGCAAATTGAGTTATTTCTTTTAGTATCCTCGTTTGTGATACTTGTTGCCTTTCTCAATGCATCCCAACTATCTTCTATCCCTTGTTGATATTTGTGATGTATTTTAGATGTTTGTGGTTGAAGTTCATGAATGTACAATAAGATAAAATTGAGCCTTTGGCCATGCTATTAAGCAAAAATTCTTATTGGTATATTGCATGACTTCGTCTTGGATATCATGCTATATGTCTTGTGTGTCTATTTTGTGTGTGCATGTTTCTTTGTGGATAAATATCTTAGTGATTTTGTCCACTTAGAGAAACTTATACACATAAGAGATGATACATCTCCATTTGATATCTTATTTATTTGTTGCATGTTGATTGGTCATGCTAAGCAATATAATTCATTGAAGACTATGATGATGCTTTTTGCTCATCCATATAATAGTCTTATAATATGCTTTGTCATGCCTTTCACATATTCCTCTTGGTTGAGCCTATTATTATGGTGCATGTTACTTGTTGCTCAATCATTTGTTTGTTGCAAGTGTTAAGCTTATTTTTCTATCTATGATCTATTGCAAATGTTTGTGTTTTAAATGGTAATGAGGAAGTGAGGATTCCATGTTATGCATATTGTATTCAAATGCAACATTTTAATTTATGCATGTACCTTGGGGAGCTTCCTCATTTGATTTAGAGCACTATCTTTTGGTGATCATTAGAGTTTGATTCACTTGGTATCTTTTGTTTTTGAATGATATTATGGGAGTGATGATTCCATGTTTGTGCACTTTATACTCCAATGCAAATTGTCTAGTTTTGTGCACAAACCTTGGGGAGCTTCCTCATATTATTTAGAGCAATCTTCTTGATCTTATCATAATATCTATCTTTCTTTTGGTATCTTCTTTGTGGTTCATTTGGTTGCTTGCTTCATTTGTTGAAGCTTCTTGAAGTTGTTATCTTTTTGCAATCTTTGATCCTATCTATAGTGTGATTCCTTCCGAATATTTGTCATTGGATATGTGCATTTGATTCCACTCAAATTATGAGAAATGCACACGCTATGGAGGAACTCTCACTATATTGACCTTCTAAATTTTTCACCCATTTCGGCAATTGGTGCCAATGGGGGAGAAGTTTGGAGGGTTTAAGGGAATTTGGTTATGTCTTTGCTTTGTGCTTAAGCATGTGCCTTTATTGCATTGCATCTTGTTGCTTTGCATAGTTGAATATTTAGAGGAAACTCCACTAGGCTTTGAATGCCAATATATGCAATGAAAGTCAAGATCATTCACACATGCATATATTATGGGGGAGTTTGCTCTATATATTCAACTTGTTTGTTACTTAAATTCCTTATATAAACCCTCTCAAAGAGATTGTCATCAATTACCAAAATGGGGGAGATTGAAAGTGCATGGAGCCCCCATGTGTGGTTTTGGTAATTAATGACAATCCCTATGGACTAATGTTTGCATTGAGTTATATTTGTAGGTGTTGTCCATAGGCAATGCTTGAACCATATGTTGGCTTCAAGGTTGCAATAAGAAGAAATTGATGAAGAATATCAAGTGTCAAGTATGTCTTGAAGATGAAGATGAAGTGAGCCCTCAAGTTACTTCAAGACATCAACATGATGAAGTGCAAGTTCAAGATGAGCCAAACTCGAAGAGATCATATGCTCCAAGCTTGCCATGAAGAAATGAAGTGCAAGTTCAAGATGAGCCATCTCTAAGAGATCATTTGCTTGAAGCTTGCCATCCATATGGTGATCATGGATATGTGAAGATGTGCCGAAGAAGAAGCTCTCCCATGGTGGATTATGGGGGAGCAATCCACAAGACTTCATCAAGCAAGCACAATCAAGAAAGGCGTTCCATCTTGTTGTGATCAAGATCGTCTTCATCGAGCTCAAGAGGAACGCGCAAGGTTAAGGTTTGCTCTTGATAGGGTTTCTTTCTTACCGGTCTCATGGTGTAGTTGGAGACCGGTTTATAGTTTAGTTGTCGTACTATCAAGAGGGCTCTCGAGTAAGTAACTCGATCGTATCGTTCGGAGAGAGCTGATGGCGTGTAACTCACACGTTCGTTGGAACCCCAAGAGGAAGGTATGATGCATTGCAAGTTTTCCCTCAGAAAGAAACCAAGGTTTATCGAACCAGGAGGAGCCAAGAAGCACGTTGAAGGTTGATGGTGGCGAAATGTGATGCGCGCAACAACAGGGATTCCGGCCAACGTGGAACCTGCACAACACAACCCAAGTACTTTGCCCCAACGAAACAGTGAGGTTGTCAATCTCACCGGCTTGCTGTAACAAAGGATTAACCGTATTGTGTGGAAGATGATTGTTTGCAAGAAAACAGTAAAACAGTATTGCAGTAGATTGTATGCTATGTAAAGAATAGGACCGGGGTCCACAGTTCACTAGAGGTGTCTCTCCCATAAGATAAAAGCATGTTGGGTGAACAAATTACAGTCGGGCAATTGACAAATAGAGAAGGGCATAACAATGCATATACATGATATGATAAATATAGTGAGATTTAATTGGGCATTACGACAAAGTACATAGACCGCCATCCAACTGCATCTATGCCTAAAAAGTCCACCTTCAGGTTATCATCCGAACCCCATTCAGTATTAAGTTGCAAGCAACAGACAATTGCATTAAGTATGGTGCGTAATGTAATCGACAACTACATCCTTAGACATAGAATCAATGTTTTATCCCTAGTGGCAACAGCACATCACAACCTTAGAACTTTCTGTCACTGTCCCAGGTGTAAATGAAGGCATGAACCCACTATCGAGCATAAATACTCCCTCTTGGAGTTAAGAGCAAAAACTTGGCCAGAGCCTCTACTAATAACGGAGAGCATGCAAGATCATAAACAACACATAAACAATAGATTGATAATCACCATAACATAGTATTCTCTATCCATCGGATCCCGACAAACACAACATATAGTATTACAGATAGATGATCTTGATCATGTTAGGCAGCTCACAAGATCCAACAATGAAGCACAATTAGGAGAAGACGACCATCTAGCTACTGCTATGGACCCATAGTCCAGGGTGAACTACTCACTCATCACTCCGGAGGCGATCATGGCGATGAAGAGTCCTCCGGGAGATGAATCCCCTCTCCGGCAGGGTGCCGGAGGCGATCTCCTGAATCCCCCGAGATGGGATTGGCGGCGGCGTCTCGGAAGGTTTTCCGTATCGTGGCTCTCGCGGGGGTTTCGCGACGGAGGCTATAAGTAGGCGAAAGGGCAGGTCAAGAGGCGGCACGAGGGGCGTAGGGGACAGGGTGGCGCGGCTAGGGCCTGGGCCGCGCCGCCCTATCACCTGGCCACCTCGTGGCCCCACTTCGACTTCACTTCGGTCTTCCGGAAGCTTCGTGCAAAAATAGGACCCTGGGCGGTGATTTCGTCCAATTCCGAGAATATTTCCTTACTAGGATTTCTGAAACCAAAAAGCAAAAACAGCAACTGGCTCTTCGGCATCTTGTTAATAGGTTAGTTCCAGAAAATGCGTAAATAAGACATATAATGTGCATAAAACATGTAGGTATCATCAATAAAGTAGCATGGAACATAAGAAATTATCGATACGTTGGAGACGTATCAACATCCCCAAGCTTAGTTCTGCTCGTCCCGAGCAGGTAAAACGATAACAAAGATAATTTCTGAAGTGACATGCCATCATAATCTTGATCATACTATTTGTAAACATATGTAATGAATGCAGCGATCAAAACAATGGTAATGACATGAGTAAACAAGTGAATCATAAAGCAAAGACTTTTCATGAATAGTACTTCAAGACAAGCATCAATAAGTCTTGCATAAGAGTTAACTCATAAAGCAATAAATCAAAGTAAAGGTATTGAAGCAACACAAAGGAAGATTAAGTTTCAGCGGTTGCTTTCAACTTATAACATGTATATCTCATGGATATTGTCAACATAAAGTAATATAACAAGTGCAATATGCAAGTATGTAGGAATCAATGCACAGTTCACACAAGTGTTTGCTTCTTAAGGTGGAGAGAGATAGGTAAACTGACTCAACAATAAAAGTAAAAGAAAGGTCCTTCAAAGAGGAAAGCATCGATTGCTGTATTTGTGCTAGAGCTTTTATTTTGAAAACATGAAACAATTTTGTCAACGGTAGTAATAAAGCATATGAGTTATGTAAATTATATCTTACAAGTTGCAAGCCTCATGCATAGTATACTAATAGTGCCCGCACCTTGTCCTACTTAGCTTGGACTACCGGATCTTTGCAATGCCATGTTTCAACCAAGTGTCACAAAGGGGTACCTCCATGCCGTACAAAGGTCTAAGGAGAAAGCTCGCATTTTGGATTTCTCGCTTTTGATTATTCTCAACTTAGACATCCATACCGGGACAACATGGACAACAGATAATGGACTCCTCTTTAATGCATAAGCATGTAGCAACAATTATTATTCTCATATGAGATTGAGGATATATGTCCAAAACTGAAACTTCAACCATGATTCATGGCTTTAGTTAGCGGCCCAATGTTCTTCTCTAACAATTTGCATGCTCCAATCATTAAGGTGATAGATCCTTCAGACAAGACGGACATGCATAGCAACTCACATGATATTCAACAATAGTTGATGGCGTTCCCCAGAAGCATGGTTATCGCACAACAAGCAACTTAATAAAAGATAAAGTGCATAAGTACATATTCAATACTACGATAGTTTTTAAGGCTATTTTGTCCCATGAGCTATATATTGCAAATGTGAATGATGGAATTTTAAAGGTAGCACTCAAGAAATTTACTTTGGAATGGCGGAGAAATACCATGTAGTAGGTAGGTATGGTGGACACAAATGGCATAGTAGTTGGCTCAAGGATTTTGGATGCATGAGAAGTATTCCCTCTCGATACAAGGTTTAGGCTAGCAAGGTTATTTGAAGCAAACTCAAGGATGAACCGGTGCAGAAAAACTCACATAAAAGACATATTGTAAACATTATAAGACTCTACACCGTCTTCCTTGTTGTTCAAAACTCAATACTAGATATTATCTAGACCTTAGAGAGACCAAATATGCAAATCAAATTTTAGCAAGCTCTATGTATTTCTTCATTAATGGGTGCAAAGCATATGATGCAAGAGCTTAAACATGAGCACAACAATTGCCAAGTATCACATTATCCAAGACATTTTAGAATTACTACATGTAGCATTTTCCAATTCCAACCATATAACAATTTAACGAAGAAGAAACTTCGCCTTGAACATTATGAGTAAAGCCTAAGGACATATTTGTCCATATGCAACAGAGGAGCGTGTCTCTCTCCCACAAAGTGAATGCTAGGATCCATTTATTCAAACAAAAACAAAAACAAAAACAAACCGACGCTCCAAGTAAAGAACACAAGATGTGATTGAATAAAAATATAGTTTCAGGGGAGGAACCTGATGATGTTGTCGATGAAGAAGGGGATGCCTTGGGCATCCCAAGCTTAGACGCTTGAGTCTTCTTAAAATATGCAGGGATGAACCACGGGGCATCCCCAAGCTTAGAGCTTTCACTCCTCTTGATCATAGTATATCATACTCCTCTCTTGACCCTTGAAAACTTCCTTCACACCAAACTTCAAGCAAACTCATTAGAGGGTTAGTGCACAATTAATAATTCACACATTCAGAGGTGACACAATCATTCTTTACACTTCTGGACATTTCATAAAGCTACTGGACATTAATGGATCAAAGAAATTCATCCAACATAGCAAAAGAGGCAATGCGAAATAAAAGGCAGAATCTGTCAAAAACAGAACAGTCCGTAAAGACGAATTTTAAAATGGAACCAGACTTGCTCAAATGGAAAAACTCAAAACTAATGAAAGTTGCGTACATATCTGAGGATCACGCTCGTAAATTGGCAGATTTTTCGAATTTTCTACAGAGACTTGTGCCCAGATTCGTGACAGACAGCAATGCTGTTTCTGCGCAGCGATCCCAAATATAACATCAACTTTAACATAGAAACTTTACTTGGCACAAAAACATGATAAGGAGAGGTTGCTACAGTAGTAAACAACTTCCAAGACTCAAATATAAAATAAAGTACTGTAGTAAAAACATGGGTTGTCTCCCATAAGCGCTTTTCTTTAACGCCTTTCAGCTAGGCGCAGAAAGTGCAAATCAAGTAACATCAAGAGTAGAAGCATCAACATCATAACTTGTTCTAATAATAGAATCAAAAGGCAACTTCATTCTCTTTCTAGGAAAGTGTTCCATACCTTTCTTGAGAGGAAATTGATATTTAATATTACCTTCCCTCATATCAATAACAGCACCAACGGTTCGAAGAAAAGGTCTTCCCAACACAATAGGACAAGATGCATTGCATTCGATATCCAAGACAACAAAATCAACGGGGACAAGGTTATTGTTAACCGTAATGCGCACATTATCAATCCTCCCCAAAGGTTTCTTTTTAACATTATCGGCAAGATTAACATCCAAATAACAATTCTTCAATGGTGGCAAGTCAAGCATATCATAAATCTTTTTAGGCATAAAGAAATACTTGCACCAAGATCACATAAAGCATTACATTCAAAGTCATTGAATTTCATTTTAATGATGGGCTCCCAACCATCTTCTAACTTTCTAGGAATAGAAGTTTCAAGTTTTAGTTTCTCTTCTCTAGCTTTTATGAGAGCATTTGTAATATGTTTTGTAAAGGCTAAATTTATAGCACTAGCATTAGGACTTTTAGCAAGTTTTTGTAAGAACTTTATAACTTCAGAGATGTGGCAATCATCAAAATCTAAATCATTATGAGCTACAGCAATGGGATCATTGTTCCCAAGGTTGGAAAAAATTTCAGCAGTTTTATCACAAGCAGTTTCAGCAGTTTTAGCAATTTCAGGCAGTTTTGTTCGCTTTGCACTAGAAGTAGAAACATTGCCAACACCAATTATTTTACCATTGATAGTAGGAGGTGCAGCAACATGTGAAGAATTAACATTACTAGTGGTGGTAATAGTCCAAACTTTAGCTACATTATTCTCTTTAGCTAGTTTTTCATTTTCTTCTCTATCCCACCTAGCACGCAATTCAGCCATTAATCTTATATTCTCATTAATTCTAACTTGGATGGCATTTGCTGTAGTAGTAATCTTATTATCAATATCATCATTAGGCATAACTTTCAATTTTAAAAGATTAACATCAGAGGCAAGTCTATCAACTCTAGAAGCAATAATATCAATTTTATCAAGCTTTTCCTCAACAGATTTGTTAAAAGCAGTTTGTGTACTAATAAATTCTTTAAGCATAGCTTCAAGACCAGAGGGTACACTCCTATTATTTTTGTAAGAATTCCCATAAGAATTACCATAACCATTACCATTAGCAGAAGGATATGGCCTATAGTTATTACCAGAGTTGTTCCTATAAGCATTGTTGTTGAAATTATTATTTTTAATGAAATTCACATCAACATTTTCTTCTTGAGCAACCAATGAAGCTAAAGGAACATTATTTGGATCTACATTAGATCTACCATTCACAAGTATAGACATAATCACATCAATCTTATCACTCAAGGAAGAGGTTTCTTCAACAGAATTTACCTTCTTACCTTGTGGAGCTCTTTCCGTGTGCCATTCAGAGTAATTTATCATCATATCATCAAGAAGTTTTGTAGCCGCCCCCAAAGTGATGGACATAAAGGTACCTCCAGCAGCTGAATCCAATAAATTCCGCGAAGAAAAATTTAGTCCTGCATAGAAGGTTTGGATGATCATCCAAGTAGTCAGTCCATGGGTTGGGCAATTCTTTACCAAAGTTTTCATTCTCTCCCATGCTTGAGCAACATGTTCAGTATCTAATTGCTTAAAATTCATTATGCTACTTCTCAAAGATATAATTTTAGCGGGAGGATAATATCTACCAATAAAAGCATCCTTACATTTAGTCCATGAATCAATACTATTCTTAGGCAAAGATAGCAACCAATCTTTAGCTCTTCCTCTTAATGAGAAAGGAAACACTTTCAATTTAATAATATCACCATCTACATCCTTATACTTTTGCATTTCACAAAGTTCAACAAAATTATTAAGATGGGCAGCAGCATCATCAGAACTAATACCAGAAAATTGATCTCTCATAACCAGGTTCAGTAAAGCAGGTTTAATTTCAAAGAATTCTGCTGTAGTAGCAGGTGGAGCAATAGGTGTGCATAGGAAATCATTATTATTTGCGTTTGTGAAGTCACACAACTTAGTATTTTCAGGGGTATTCATTTTAGCAACGGTAAATAAAACAAACTAGATAAAGTAAATGCAAGTAACTAATTTTTTTGTGTTTTTGATATAGAGAGCAAGACAATAAATAAAGTAAAACTAGCAACTAATTTTTGTGTGTTTTGTTTAGGTGCAGCAAACAAAGTAGTAAATAAAATAAAGCAAGACAAAAACAAAGTAAAGAGATTGAGAAGTGGAGACTCCCCTTGCAGCGTGTCTTGATCTCCCCGGCAACGGCGCCAGAAAAAGAGCTTGATGGCGTGTAACTCACATGTTCGTTGGGAACCCCAAGAGGAAGGTATGATGCGCACGTAGCAAGTTTTCCCTCGAAAGAAACCAAGGTTTATCGAACCAGGAGGAGCCAAGAAGCACGTTGAAGGTTGATGGTGGCGAAATGTGATGCGGCGCAACAACATGGATTCCGACGAACCTGCACAACACAACCCAAGTACTTTGCCCCAACGAAACAGTGAGGTTGTCAATCTCACCGGCTTGCTGTAACAAAGGATTAACCGTATTGTGTGGAAGATGATTGTTTGCAAGAAAACAAACAAGTATTAGAGATTGTATGCTATGTAAAGAATAGGACCGGGGTCCACCACTAGAGGTGTCTCTCCCATAAGATAAAAGCATGTTGGGTGAACAAATTACGTCGGGCAATTGACAAATAGAGAAGGGCATAACAATGCATATATGATAAATATAGTGAGATTTAATTGGGCATTACGACAAAGTACATAGACCGCCATCCAACTGCATCTATGCCTAAAAAGTCCACCTTCAGGTTATCATCCGAACCCCATTCGGTATTAAGTTGCAAGCAACAGACAATTGCATTAAGTATGGTGCGTAATGTAATCGACAACTACATCCTTAGACATAGAATCAATGTTTTATCCCTAGTGGCAACAACACATCACAACCTTAGAACTTTCTGTCACTGTCCCAGGTGTCAATGAAGGCATGAACCCACTATCGAGCATAAATACTCCCTCTTGGAGTTAAGAGCAAAAACTTGGCCAGAGCCTCTACTAATAACGGAGAGCATGCAAGATCATAAACAACACATAAACAATAGATTGATAATCACCATAACATAGTATTCTCTATCCATCGGATCCCGACAAACACAACATATAGTATTACAGATAGATGATCTTGATCATGTTAGGCAGCTCACAAGATCCAACAATGAAGCACAATTAGGAGAAGACGACCATCTAGCTACTGCTATGGACCCATAGTCCAGGGGTGAACTACTCACTCATCACTCCGGAGGCGATCATGGCGATGAAGAGTCCTCCGGGAGATGAACCCCTCTCCGGCAGTGGAGGCGATCTCCTGAATCCCGAGATGGGATTCGCGGCGCGCGTCTCTGGAAGGTTTTCCGTATCGTGGCTCTCGTACTGGGGGTTTCGCGACGGAGGCTATAAGTAGGCGAAAGGGCAGGTCAAGAGGCGGCACGAGGGGCCCAGGACAGGGTGGCGCGCCAGGGCTGGCCGCGCCGCCCTATCACTGGCCACCTCGTGGCCCCACTTCGACTCCCCTTCGGTCTTCGGAAGCTTCGTGCAAAAATAGGACCCTGGCGGTGATTTCGTCCAATTCCGAGAATATTTCCTTACTAGGATTTCTGAAACCAAAAACAACAGAAAACAGCAATCTTCGGCATCTTGTTAATAGGTTAGTTCCAAAATGCGTAAATACGACATATAATGTGCATAAAACATGTAGGTATCATCAATAAAGTAGCATGGAACATAAGAAATTATCGATACGTTGGAGACGTATCAGAGCTCAAACCTTTGCATCCTTGCATCATATTTCTTGGTTGTTATTTGGATCTTATCCATGTGGTGATTTAGAGCTTGTGGTTATTTCCATAGCAAGCTCTAGTTCATCGAAAACGGATTCCGCATGAATCACTTGTTGCGTTTTCGATATTGGAGTTTTTCTCGGTTTCTCGTATTGAGAGGTTTCACTCTAAAATACATAGAAAAACCTACCCCACTTGTTCTTAAGCTTTTCACTCTTTGTGGGGTAGCTCTTGTCATCTTCTTTACAACAAAATTGGTTTCACCTAAATCCGAGTTTCCTAACTCAAGTTGTTGCATTTTCCATATTGGAGGTTTTACCGGTTTGCTGTTTATAGATAGGTAAAACCTTTATCCATTTGTTTCTATCCTACTTTGCTGGACTATGATGTTTCTATGCATATTGTTGTAGAGCTCGTTGTTGTGATTTCAACGAGCCCAAGATCATCGAAATCGGAGTCCGGATGCAAAAGTTCTTAAGGTTTTCGTATCGGTGTTTGGGCAAACAGGGGGCCGGCACGCTGCCGGAACACCCCAAGCGCCGGAGCACCACGGCACTGCCCGGGGCCGGCACTGCCGCCACCCCTGCACTGCCGGTGGAACTAGGCCGCACTGCCGGCCACCCCGGCACTGCCGGTGGCTCAAGGCCGGCACTGCCGGCCTGTCGCGATTTTGGCCCCAATGGGCAGAAATCTGAGACCCCTATTTAAGCCCTTCTTCCTCCTCTTTCTCCCCACTTCTTCTTCCTCCTTTTGCTCTCCACCATTGTTGACCTTGAGAGCTTCCCACATCCCTCTACTCCTCCAATGATTCTTGAATCCATTTGAGGGAAAAGGAAGAGGAGATCTAGATCTATATTTCTACCAATCAAATCCATCTCTTTGTGAGTGGAACTCTCTAGATCTTGATCTTGGTGTTCTTTGTGAATTCCTTTGTTCTTCCTCTCTTATTCCCCCAATAGCTTTTGTAGCTTTGTTGGAATTTGAGAGAGAAGGACTTGAGCATCTTTGTGGTGTTCTTGCCATTGCATTTGGTGCATCGGTTTGAGTTCTCCACGGTGATTCGTGGAGGTGAAAGCAAGAAAGTTGTTACTCTTGGGTTCTTGGAACCCTAGACGGATTCTAGACCTTTGTGGTGATTTGTTGGGAGCCTCCAATTAAGTTGTGGATGTGTGCCCCAACCTTTGTGTAAGGCCCGGTTTCCGCCTCGAAGGAAATCCCTTAGTGGAACCGTGACCTAGGCCTTTGTGGCGAGGGTCACCGGAGATTTAGGTGAGGCGCCTTCGTGGCGTTCGGTGTGTGGTGTGAGTACCGCATCTTGGGGTGAGGCCTTTGTGGCGTTGGTGTGCATCGAGCAACCACACCTCAAGGTGAGCCTCTTGTGGCGTTCGGGAGCACTAAGCAACCGATGAGATCTGAGATCTAGGGATTGGCCCGATCTCGCGATTTGACCCACGATCCAAGGGGAAGAGGTGGGAGAGCGAGAGGAACACGAGGAACACGAAGAACACCGGTACTCACGCACGCACACCAACCCGATACACCCGATACTTACCCCCGTGACTCGGTAGATCACGCCAATAGAATCTCCAAGGAAGAGGCACGCGGCAGAATTCCCGGAGAGAGATTGGTGTTGGAGAGAAGGGGATTGGTAAGAGAGAGAGAGTGCCTTGCACTAGAATCTCACTTAGCAATTCACAAATCAACAACAAGAGTGCCTTGATTACAGAGGGATGATACCCAAGGGAGACTAAGCTCAAAGGTAGGTTTGAGTTCTAAACAAGTCTAATCTCAGATCTGAGCCAACTAGGCTATTTATAGTCGGGGGGTGAAGAGGTAAGTTACACGCTGAAAAGTAGTGCTGTGCTCGCGGTGGCGGAAGTTCCGGCCGACTTGGGCGGAAGTTCGGTCAGCGGAAGTTCCGGCCTGGAAGTTCCGGCCAAGTTCCGGCAAGTTCTGTTCCCAGTTTTTGCAGTAACATCCAGGGTCGTTTTGATGGACTTTCGGAACTTGGCGGAACTTGGGCGGAAAGTCCCTCGGGCGGAAGTTCGCTGGCCCCACTTCTTCCGGGCGCTGGACGCATCTTGGCAGCATCTGGAGGAATCTGGCCGGAAGTTCCGGTCCTGGAGGGCGGAAGTTCCGGCCTGTGCGCTGGAGCTCCATCTTCATCATTTCCAGCTCTCTCTCCATTGGCTTGGACTCCATGGCTTGTGTCTTGACCGATGTACCTGATTGAACATAGTGTATTTGCATGAAGTAGCAAGCCGTCCAAGGGTGTGTCAAAGGCATAGGTAGAGAGGAGCGAATTCACCTCTTGGCGTAGCGCTTGGGCTCTAGCTCGTGTCATTGGACCACGAGGAGGGCTTGTTGGTCTTGATGTAGTGTCGTTGGCGAGCGGGGCTACATCATCTCCCCCCCTTGGGAGAGAGTCGTCCTCGACTCTTGTTCCTCCTCATCTCCATGATGTGGGGAGAGATCCGAGATGTTGAAAGTGTTGCTCACCAAGTACTTGGATGTTGGTATGTCGATGACGTAGGCGTTGTTGTTGATGCGCTTGAGTACCTTGAAAGGCCCATCTCCTCTTGGCTTGAGCTTGGAGTTGCGTTCTTGAGGGAACCTTTCTTTCCTTAGATGAACCCAAACGAGGTCGCCTTCTTCAAACACTCGTTCTTTCTTCTTGGCGTTGAGGCGGGTAGCTTGTCGAAGTACATGGTCTTGTATGGTTGCTCTTGTATCTTCATGTAGTTTCTTCATGGCGGTGGTGCGCTTGTCGAAGTCCATGTTCGTCCTTTCATGAAGAGGTAGTGGGAGGATGTCGAGTGCCGTTGGAGGTTCGAATCCATAGACGACCATGAAGGGACTCCGTAATGTTGTGGAGTGCTTGGCTCGATTGTAGGCGAACTCCGCGTGGGGGAGGCAATCTTCCCATGACTTCAAGTTTTTCTTCACAAGTGTGCGGAGGAGTGTTGAGAGGCTTCGATTGACCACTTCGGTTTGTCCATCGGTTTGAGGGTGCGAGGACGATGAGAATAAGAGCTTCACTCCAAACTTTGCCATTAGCGACTTCCATAGATAACTCATAAACTTGACGTCTCGATCCGACACAATGCTTGCCGGTATTCCGTGTAGGCGAACCACTTCCCTGAAAAACAATGAAGCAATGTGTGAAGCATCATCGCTCTTATGACATGGTATGAAATGAGCCATTTTTGAGAACCTATCCACTACCACAAAGATTGAATCATGCCCATGCTTTGTTCTTGGTAAGCCTAACACAAAGTCCATGCTTATATCCGACCAAGGTGCATATGGAATGGGTAAAGGTATGTAAAGACCATGGGGATTGGATGTCGACTTAGCTTGTAAGCATGTGGTACAACGGTTGCAAAGGCGCTCCACGTCTCGCTTCATGCGTGGCCAATAATAGTGTGTGGATAGCATCGAGAGAGTCTTGTCGCGTCCAAAGTGACCCATGAGACCACCTCCATGTGACTCTTGCAAAAGCAACTTACGAAGAGAAGACTCGGGTATGCAAACTTTGTTAGCTTTAAACAAGTAGCCATCATGCAAATAGAAATCATCAAAACCTCGGTCAACGGAACACTTTGCAAAGATTGGTCCAAAGAAAGAGTCGGAAGGGTAAAGTTCTTTGATCTCCTCAAGACCCAAAATGTGAAACTCCAAGCGGGTGAGTAGAAGAGTATTCTTGCGGGAAAGTGCATCCGCAACCACATTTTCCTTGCCCTTTTTGTATTTGATAACATAAGGGAAGGACTCTATGAACTCAACCCACTTAGCATGTCTCTTGTTCAAATTGTGTTGACTTTTCAAATACTTCAAGGACTCATGATCCGAATGGATAACAAACTCTTTTGGCCAAAGGTAATGTTGCCAAACTTCAAGAACACGAACCAAAGCATAAAGCTCCTTGTCATATATAGGATAGTTGAGGCGTGCGCCGTCCAACTTCTCGCTATAGTATGCCACGGGTTTTCCATTTTGCATGAGGACACCGCCAATTCCAAGGCCACTCGCATCACATTCTATCTCAAATGTTTTAGCAAAATCGGGAAGAACAAGTAGTGGTGCCTCGGTGAGTCTCTTTTTCAATTCATCAAAAGCGTTTTGTTGTGCTTTGCCCCAAACAAACGGAACATTCTTTTTAGTAAGCTCATTTAAAGGGCAAGCGATGGTGCTAAAATCTTTCACAAAGCGGCGGTAGAAACCGGCGAGTCCATGAAAACTCCGAACTTGACCAACATTTGTGGGAGTGGGCCAATTGTGGATGGCCTCAATCTTGGAAGAATCAACTTCAATCCCGTTGGCGGAAACCACAAAACCAAGAAAAACCAATTTGTTTTGAGCAAAGTTGCATTTTGGGAGGTTGGCAAAGAGCTTCTCGTGGCGCAATATGCACAAGACTTCTCTCACATGTTGAACATGGTCCTCGAGATTTTTGCTATAGATGAGAATGTCATCAAAGTAAACAACCACGCTCTTGCCAATGAGAGGTCGCAAAATGTGATTCATAAGACGCATAAAAGTCGAAGGAGCATTTGAAAGACCAAATGGCATGACGAGCCATTCATATAGACCAAGCTTGGTCTTGAATGCCGTCTTCCATTCATCACCAATTGCCATGCGAATTTGGTGGTAGCCACTATGCAAATCAATCTTAGAGAAAATGGTGGCACCACTCAATTCATCAAGCATGTCGTCTAAACGCGGAATGGGATGGCGATAACGGACGGTAATGGCATTGATGGGGCGACAATCCATACACATCCGTTGCGTCTCATCCGGTTTAGGCACAAGAATCACGGGAACGGCACAAGGGCTAAGGCTTTCTCGAACGTACCCTTTAGCGAGGAGGTCTTGTATTTGGCGTTGAATCTCCTTGGTGTCTTCGGGGTTGGTGCGGTATGCGGCGCGGTTTGGAAGGGGAGCGCCGGGTATGAGGTCGATGCGGTGCTCGATGCCCCGAAGCGGTGGTAGTCCATGAGGTAGTTCGTCGGGGAAGACGTCTTGGAACTCCTTCAAAAGAGACAACAAAGACAAAGGAATGTTGGATAAGTCGTTAGTCTCCGACGAGAGGCCCTTGCAAATGAGCACGTAGTGTATGGTGGTGGATGGGTTGTCTTTCACTTCTCTCCACTCGCTTTTTGTGGCTAAGAGGACACTCTTTCTTTCACTCATATGTGGTTGGTGGCGCTCACTCTCCTTTTGGTGGGTCACTCCCTCTCCTCTCAACTCACTATGGTGGGTGTGGTGTTGTGCCCTCGCTAAAGCCTTCGCATTGTCGGCGATGATTTGGCTAGGAGTCATTGGGCGAAGCTCGAACTTCTTGTCCTTGACCTTGAAGGTGTATGCATTGGAGTAACCATCATGTATGGCCTTCTTGTCAAATTTCCATGGGCGGCCAAGCAACATGTGACACACGGTCATGGGTACCACATCACACTCAACGGTGTCTTCATAGGGGCCTATCTTGAAGTTGACGGTGACGGTGTGTTGTATCTTGACATTGCCCTTGTCACTCAACCATTGGACATGGTATGGATGAGGATGCTTGCGAAGTGTGAGGTTGAGCTTCTCGCATAACTCGGTGCTTGCCAAGTTGTGGCAACTCCCACCATCGATGATGACCTTGATTGACTTGCCACCAATGCCGGCTCGAGTTTGGAAGATGTTGCATCTTTGGTCTTCCATAGCATGGGGTTGAGTTGTGAGCACTCGAGTGACCACAAGTGAAGGGTTTGGGTCGTGTGTGCATAAGAGAGGGTCTTCTCCACTTTCTTCATCATACTCTTCCTCATTAGCAACGGCGGCTTGTACTAGGGCTTCATATTCGCCCTCACTTAGCGTCTCTATGTCACCATTCTCCATAGTGATCATAACCTTGGTGTTCTTGCACTCGAAGGACTTGTGGCCTTGAGTGCCACACTTGAAGCAAGTGACATTGGAGGATCCCGTAGAGGCTTTGGAGGAGGCGGTGGAGGACACCGTTTGCTTCATGCGACTTTGGATAGTAGGTTGCTTGGAAGGTGTAGAGGATGCGGTTGGCTTGACGCTTGTTGTGGGAGTTGTTGTAGCAAGTTTGGAGGCGAAGTATTGCTTGGACTTCGAGTACTTGATGTCCTCATTCACTTGACGCTCGGCCTTGGAAGCTTGGTGAACCAACTCAACCATGTTGGAGTATTGTTGGAACTCCACAATCCTCTTGATGGGGTAGGCCATTGAAGAACCTAGCAATGGTTTGGTTCTCGGACTCTTGGATGTTTGCTCGCATCATAGTTAACTCCATTTCCTTGAAGAACTCCTCAACGGTCTTGGTGCCTTGCTTCAACTTTTGGAGCTTGTTGAAGAGATCGGTCTTGTAGTGTGTAGGGACAAAGCGAGCTTGCATTTCCTCCTTCATATCTTCCCATGTGTCAATTGGAGGTTCACCCTTTTCTTCCCTTTGAGTAACAACTTGTTCCCACCATGTGTTGGCATACTCTTCAAACTCAAGGGAGGCCATGGCTACTTTCTTGGCACCGGAGTAGTTGTGGATGCGGAATATCTTGTCAACCTTGAGTGCCCATGAGAGGTAGGCCTCGGCATCGTCTTCACCCTTGAACTTGGGCATGTTGAACTTGAGCTTTCCATACATATTCTCTTCATCTTCCATGTTCCTTCGGCGAGGACGGAAACCTTCATCTCTTGCGGCTTGGGGTGGTAGAGGAGGTCTTCCACGGCCAACCATAGCATTGGGTTGGTGGTTGAGTTGAACACTAGCTTCACTTGGCTCACGTTGATGATGTTGTTGCGGATCTTGACGAGGTTGTTGGCGTTGCCCAATGATGGCCCTCTCATCTTGATCATGTTGTGGTTGTTCTCGGCCCCTTTGGTCATGACGAGGATGGTTCCGGAGGTCACGCCTTGGTGGATCTTGATGACCTTGGTCTTGAGCATCAACATGGGCTTGACGATGAGGTGCCGGTTCCATGTTGTGGAGGACGTTGTCGTGGGGTTGGTCGTCATGCCCATGGTGGGCATGGCGAGCCGCTTGATGACGATCTTGGTGAAGAGCTTGGTCTTGTTGAGGACGTTCATGAGGACGAGCATGGCGATGGAACTCTCCGCGCCCTGAGTTTGAGCGAGAGTCATCTTGACGAACATGCGGGTGACGAGGTCGATGATGATCTCCATGCCTTGAGTCGGAGCTTGAGGAGGAATGGCGATCATGGGAGTAGTCACCGTGTGACGAGGTTGATGACGATGAAGAAGTAGAGCGTGGCGATGTCGACGTCCCAAGTTGGTGATGGCGCGCTCGAGGCTATCCATGCGCCGCTCCATGTTTGCATCATTGGCCGTCACTTGGTCATGCAAGTTGTCCGTAGCTTCACGAAGAAGATTCATATCTTGGTTCACTTGAGCGAAGTTGTGAGCCACTTCTTCATATTGCTCGTCGATGCGAGTCTCGAACAAGGTAAGTTGCTCCTTGAACTCTTGGCGTTGCACCCATAGATTGTGTTGGGTGGCCAACCTCTCGGAGGTGCGTAGGACTTCATCTTCCTTTCCTTGGTCTCCGTGCCTATCCATGATAACAAGACAAGAACTATGTGGTTGATGTTAGTGGAAGGAGACTACCTCGCACTCTTACCGAGGTAAGATAGTATTGAGGCAATCAACCAAGCCAAAAGTAAGACCAAGTGTATCGGGACACACGCAAAGGCACACGCAAAAGCTAGCAAATATGGTGTTAGGTGTGGATGGTGGAAAGCCAAAAGACGAAATCCAAAATCGAGTATGTTGTTAAAAGTGGGTAAGATTCAAAAGTCACAAGTCAAAAGCGGTGATCACAAAAGGCATACACAATGTGGAACACACACGTGGGACAAAATGGGGTTAGCGCGACGGAAAATGAGCACGAACAAAAATGGTCCTAGCGAAGACTACTAGCTCGGTGTCACGCTAACGCAAGAGAGACCGTGGCTTGGTTGCAAAATTGAGAAGCAACAAGATTTGCGCAAGACGCCTCTCTTCTCTTTTCTCTCTTTTGCTTATAAGCTTTGGACTCTTTTGTGTATAGGTGTCACTCACTTCTTTTTCTTTCTTTCTTTTTCTTACTATGGAAGGCTACTACTATCTATGTAAGTATGTCACACTTCTCTTGCTTATCTTTTCACAACGAGCTTGCTTCGTAGCTTTGCTCAACACACGCACACCCTCACGGTCGGGACGCTTGCGCAATGCTTCGCAACACTAGAAAGCCACTCTCGATAGGAAAGGTACGCAAAGGAAGCTAAGGCTACAAGTTATGGAGCAAGTTATACCACGTGATGACGGTGGCCGACGAACTTGAACTTGCTATGGTGGAAGGTGTCAAATGAACCGTTTGGATCCTCGGGGTGCCGTCGTCGTAGTTGATGTTGCAGAAGCTGAAATGGCACACACTACGAAGTCCAAACACAAGGGGTTAGTGCCAAAACGAAAAACAAAGTTAGCTGTGAAAATTTTTGGCGGAAGTTCCGGTCGAGGGGCGGAACTTCCTGCCGCCGGAACTTCCTCGCAATCAGATCGGCGGGCTGTTCTTCGATTTGGGCGGAAATCCGGGCCGAAAATCTTCGAATTCGGAAAATTTGGCACTAGAAGTTGTGGGAAGGTGGGGGAATTGCAGATCAACACCAAAGACAAGTTTCTATTGGATCAAAACCACTCAAAACTCAACCAAATCACAGATCGGTCCAAAGACAATTTGGGCTTTTTTGGAAAATTTTCTAGAAACGAAATCGGGTGGGTGGAGGGTCAAAATCGCGGTAACCAAAGGCTGCTGATACCATATGATGAGATCTGAGATCTAGGGATTGGCCCGATCTCGCGATTTGACCCACGATCCAAGGGGAAGAGGTGGGAGAGCGAGAGGAACACGAGGAACACGAAGAACACCGGTACTCACGCACGCACACCAACCCGATACACCCGATACTTACCCCCGTGACTCGGTAGATCACGCCAATAGAATCTCCAAGGAAGAGGCACGCGGCAGAATTCCCGGAGAGAGATTGGTGTTGGAGAGAAGGGGATTGGTAAGGGAGAGAGAGTGCCTTGCACTAGAATCTCACTTAGCAATTCACAAATCAACAACAAGAGTGCCTTGATTACAGAGGGATGATACCCAAGGGAGACTAAGCTCAAAGGTAGGTTTGAGTTCTAAACAAGTCTAATCTCAGATCTGAGCCAACTAGGCTATTTATAGTCGGGGGCGAAGGGGTAAGTTACACGCTGAAAGTAGTGTGTGCTGAAGTTCGCGGTGGCGGAAGTTCCGCCGACTTGGGCGGAAGTTCCGGTCAAGCGAAGTTCCGGTCCTGGAAGGCGGGTTCCGGCCGGCCGAAGTTCCAAGTTAAATTAGCCCGTCCTTGCGAACATCCAGGGGCGTTTGACGGACTTTAACTTGGGCGGAACTTGGGAAGTTCCGGTGGCGGAAGTTCCGGCCCCTGGGGCGGAAGTTCCGCTGGCCCCACTTTCCGGGCGCTGGACGACATCTGGCATCTGGAATCTGGCCAAGTTCCGGTCCTGGAGGGCGGAAGTTCCGGCCTGTGCGCTGGAGCTCCATCTTCATCATTTCCAGCTCTCTCTCCATTGGCTTGGACTCCATGGCTTGTGTCTTGACCGATGTACCCGATTGAACATAGTGTATTTGCATGAAGTAGCAAGCCGTCCAAGGGTGTGTCAAAGGCATAGGTAGAGAGGAGCGAATTCACCTCTTGGCGTAGCGCTTGGGCTCTAGCTCGTGTCATTGGACCACGAGGAGGGCTTGTTGGTCTTGATGTAGTGTCGTTGGCGAGCGGGGCTACATCAACCGCACCTCTCCACCGGAGATTAGCACTCGCAAGAGTGTGAACTCCGGGATAAATCATCGTCTCCCGCGTGCCTCGGTTATCTCTATACCCGAGCTCTTTACTTATGCACTTTACCTTGTGATAGCCATCGTGCTTGAAGTTATATATATCTTGCTATCACATACTTGCTTGTATTGCTTAGCATAAGTTGTTGGTGCACATAGGTGAACCATTGCTTAGAATAAGTTGTTGGTGCACATAGGTGAACAATAGTATATAGGCTTTGGGCTTGACAAAGTAAACGCTAGTTTTATTCCGCATTTGTTAAGCCCATCTCGTAAAAGTTTTAAATCGCCTATTCACCCCCCCTCTAGGCGACATCCGTGTCCTTTCAGCGGTATTACCGCCCAGCCCGCACGCGGCCAGCTACAGGGGATCGGGAGGAGCGGGGGCCAGGAGCCAGCGAGGCGTGAGGGCGCGGGTGGCAAGCATCTACCGAGAAATAGTGGAGTCAACACGCGTGAAGGAACAACTCGGCGTGAGCGGGAGGCTTCCAGGGGTGAGGCGAGATGGGCGTCGGCCATGAGTAGCCCAGTAGCACTGGCCTCAGGCGGCCCGGTAGTGTCGTGGGTAGCGGCCCGGCAATGCAGTGCTGCAAAGCCGGTAGTGCCGGCCCGGCAAGGGCGGTACTACCGGCCTTCTCATAGGCAGCCAACTTCCTTATCTTTTCTTTTTCAAATCAAATAAAAGCAAACTTGCAAACACGATATCTTGAGTTAGAGAACTCTGAATGGAGTGAAACCAAATTTGTTGGAAAGAGGACGACAAGAGCTACCCCAAAAAAAGTGGGGTATGATTTTCTATGAATTTTAGAGGTGCAACCCCTCAATACGAGAAACCTAGAAAATCACCAAACTAAAAAACTCAACGAGTGATACATACCAAATCTGTTTTCGATGAGCTAGAGCTTGTCATGGAACGAACCAAAAGCTCTAAAACACCACATGGATAAGATCCAAATAACAACCATGAAAGATGATTGCATCTCATACTTATGCATTATAGCATATTTGCAAATTCTTTAAACATTATCCTTAACGGACGATGATGTTGTTTTAGAATTTGTAGTTATCACGTATCAAAGTCCTTTCCTGCATAATCTTGCAGTCAAGAAAGGAAAGTTCATCACTTTCTCATGTCATTTGATTATTTTTTATAAAATTACTTGCAAAATAGTATTACTATCATTCCTGCATTTCAAAGCAAAGTATTACTGTTACCATTATGAATATGACTATGTGGTGGGCAATGGAGCCATAGTATGAGTGTGGTGGAGGTTCCATTGCATCAGGGTTTATATTTACATAGGATTAACAACAAATTTTGTCCAGTGATTCTTGCGCCGTAAATCTCGTATTAACCATAAGATCTAGAGTGGAACGAAGAAGTCAGTTGTATCTTTTCCCTTTCGCATATCAGCGGATCATTAATAGGGGTTGTCTAGATCGTTAAAGGGGAGGATATCGGTCCAGATCGGTCTACCTATAGATACATGGGAGGACAAACTTGTTAGAGGTCTACGATCGATTGTAAGGGTTGGTCTAGGTCGTGCTATCTATATATTATAGGGTAGGGCATGTGGATGTCCATAACGGTCTACCATTAGGGTAAATGGGAGGACATATGCCTTGGTTGTACTTATAGGATATAGGACATGACAGATTTACAAAAGGGTGGGTATGTAGGGTCGCGAAGAAGGACAATGATTAGCTTGGATCTTATACTGGTGGGCCCCACACCAATAAAGTGTGGACGGGAATGATTTCCCCAGTTGGCAACAATGATAAGTTCTCTTATGGGTAAAGTAACACACCTCTGTAGAGTGTATCAAATTGTGGCTTGTCACTCCCTGTTCCGGGAAAAAACTACAAACGCCACCGAAAAGGGACTCCATGAAGTTCTAGACACCTGGTGAAGGCTGACAGACATAGCTTTTCAGAATAAAATCAACCTTTTGAAGAAATGATTACGAAAACTTGCATTTGCCTACGATTTTCTAGTTTTTGGCTGTAGCTAGTGCATGATACACCTATTTCTATTATTGAACTTGCTAAGTACGCTCGTACTCACCCATTCCCTCTTAAAACCCATGCTTAGATCTGGAGGCATCAAAAGAGAAGTTACCATGAAGCTCAAAGACGAAGGAGTCAACCACTATAAGGGCAAGAACCAGTCAGAGGAGTCTACAAAGTCAACTATTACATACTCCATGGTGGAAATCTACATTAGTAGTAGAAAGGAAATAGTTCCCTAACCCTCTAGCACCTAAATAACTAGAGTTCATCTAGTATTTCTTTAGTAAGCCAAGTAGCTCTATATGTAGATCTAGTACTAGGTCTAGCTTACCAGTTGTTCTTCTGGAGTTTATTTGCAATTTGACCTAATTGTAAAGTAGGAGGCTATGTTGATCTTTTGTAAAGAGCATGTGTGTATCCTATAGACATATTGCCTTGGACCTGCAATATTTCTATTGTACCACTCCGAGGATGTAATACTAGTGGAACGGTATTTCATTGATGTTATGTCAATGACTTGCATACTACGACATGCAGTGGTATGTTGGGTTACCGCATATTTCCTCCTAAATTGAAGAAGGGGGTTTCACATACCAACCTGTGTTGCAAGATGCTTTCTCCACCTAGACCGGCTAGAATATAGAAGTCTACATCGTCGACCTTGTGGCAAAGTCGAAGAGGGGAGAAGACTCGCTTTTGCCGCTTGCAGGGGAAAACCTGATAAAATTGAGGGATTGGCATGCACAACAGAACCGTTGGGGGCTTTGCACGTTGCACGAAATCGACTATGTTGGCAACCACGTAGCTCCACCACGCAGGCGGCCAGTGGCAGAGCTAGCCAGATTATTCAGCCCGGGCAGGAACTAAAGGAGGTGAGCAGCTGAGCCATTTGCCCATTTAGCCTAATGAAGAAATCTTCGCGTTTTACTCAAATTTCTTTGGAGCTTTCCCAGCTGAGCTCGGGCAGCTGCCCGGGTCGCCGGGAGCTAGCTCCGCCTTTGAAGGCAGCCTCAATGACACCCCCCCACCGTGTGAGCCGCATCAGCAAGATTTTTCTATCGTTTTTGTGTGTGCCTAACGAGAACGTTCCTATTGACAATGTGGTGCTTGTAGTGACTTTGTTAATATGGCTGTGTGCATCACCCTCCTTTTCTAGTGAATGAAAATGAAAGGTCCACAACTTCAGTCTTTACCGTGTATTGTGAAAGTATGTTTCTAGGATATTTTTTTAGAAAGATGCACACTTGTTACAGGCCAGTTCCGGACTTGTGCATCAACAATATTTTGTTGTTGACGTCTTGTGTGTATAGGTTCCTATCGACAATGAGGCGCTTGTAGTGTCTTTGTCGATATTAAAGCTCTATTAACTTTGATCTTTAATGTATGTTATGTGAGCATGTTTGTGTTATGTCGACATGCTAAAAGCCTAAAAAGATGCACATTTCTTGGAGGCCAGTTCCGGCGAAAATAAATCCTATACGACCCTGCGATGTGCGACCCGGCGGTGGACCAAATCTCATACCGCTCATCTGAAAACAACCAGCATACCTGGCCCCAGATCGCAACATGATTTGTTACGTGTAGAACGGGGGATGTGGTCTACCGGCCGGGTCGTACATCGTCGGGTCGCATAGGATTTATTTCCCAGTTCCGGCCTTGGGTGATTTCAGACAATACACGAATAGCAAAACCGATAAGAATTTAGTTATTCCTTGCCATCCCACTTGCACGTGTGACAGTAAACGCACTGTGGATTACATTTGGCGTGCCCTTAGAGCAGGAACCAAGTTCAGGACCATAAGAGAGAAATACAACGGCTTTAGCAGCACTGCAACAGCGAACCATTGAACTCAAAGATTCGAACTGGGCAGCTTGAATCTTGGACAAAACTTGAAGCAAAACTCAGGCCTCAGATTAGCAGTTTCTCATGCGTACATCATCAAGTAACAAACAATTAATTACCGGAAAACAACTATTGGTTACCATGTGACCCGGCGCCGCCGCTGCCTCCGTGATGGCCAAAGCCACCTCTCCCTCCCATTGCCATATGGTGTTGGTGCTGCTGCTGCTGATGCTGTTGTTGTTGCTGCTGCAGCTGCTGCTGCGCCGGCGGCGGTGAGCCGTACATGGGCTGCCCCATCATCATCATCATGCCGCTGCCAGGGCCGGTGCCAGGGCTGGCACCGCCATACCCGACGTAGCCGCCGGCATTGTTATTTCTCGGCAACTCGGCCAGCTGCGGCGTGCTGGAAGTGGAGCCTCCGCCGCCGCCTCCGCCGGTGGACGCGGCCGCCCTCTCGCCCTCGATCTCGCGGAACTTGTGGAGGTAGTGCTTGAGCGGCTCGACGTAGTCCTCGAAGCCGAGCGTGGTCATTGCCCAGAGCAGGTCGTCGCCGTTGATGGTCTTGCGCTTCTCCCGCTGGCACTTGTCGGAGGCCTCGCCGGTGATGAAGGAGATGAACTCCGACACGCACTCCTGCACCGTCTCCTTGGCGTCCTTGCTGATCTTGGCGTTGGCCGGGAGCGCCTTCTTCATGATCCGGCTCACGTTGGCGATGGGCAGGAACCGGTCCTGCTCGCGCGGCGACGAGAGCTCGCCGCCCGTCGGCCCACCGGAGTCGTTGTCCGAGTCCGGCATGGCCCCGCTCTCTCTTCTACCTCCTCTGCCTCAAATCAGGGAAACAGAGAAGGCCCAAGAGAGCAGAGCAAACAGCTGGTCACATCAAACCACTCTGATCATGCATCGGCACGAGTGTACGAGTGAGTGAAACGATATAGTATACCCAACCAAAGAAAATTTTGAAAAAAGTGTCGAGGCGTCGGTGTTCTTGAGAGATTATGTGCAACAAGGAGAGAGTGGAGCCATGGAGAGGGTGGTCGGGAATGGCTGGGTCCGTTGGATTGCGCGGATAAGAACGGATCGAGCTGTGAACGTGGAGCGGAGCCTGCCGTTCCTTAGTCGATAAGTGTGTGCCACTTGTCTTGTTGGCAACCGTTGATTACCTCCACGTCAGATATATCCAGGCCGTCCGTGTGGGCCCAGTGACACGTGGGACGGTGCATGGTCTACCACGCTGGAGTGTGGACAAGGACTAGGCAACCAGCAACCAAGAAAACCCTTATCCATGAAGCAGTTCTGAAGAAGAAAAGAGCAAATCCTAAACTCAAGAACACTGAATATACAGAACTGATACTCATCAAGTTAATCATGGCTGATACAGACTCTTGTTCGTACAACAACCCTACCGGATTACATGTCCAAGCTCTATACATGCTGCATAATTTACACAACAATCTCCTAAGCTGATGCAGTTTGAAGCCAAACCTCAGGCTCTACATCCTACTGGAGTACGTGGTGACTACTGCCGAAACAAGAACACAGCATAAGCTGGACCTCTCTACTACTACAGCCTACATCTACAACCGTCGGCTACAACCCTCTCACCACCTTTGGATCCTAGGCTTGGTCGTCGGCATTAGCTATCGCATCGTCCTCAGCTGTACCATGGTTGCTTGAATCTGCATCAACTTTGGCCTTCAAATTCTGCTCAGCGTCTTCAGCTTTACCATCATCATCCTCGCCTATTCGGCTTTGTTCAGTACTTGCATTTCCCATGGTCTCGTTTGCTTTGCCACATTCAGTACCACGGGATGGGGTATTTTCACCGTTCACATTGTCACCAGCTTCCTGGGATTTGCCATCTTCCAAACAGTTTACATGCCCAGCCTTTTCGTTAGTGTTGGACTCTTCAGGTTCACAATCACCCACTTTTTCTGCACTATTAGCATCATTTACACTTCTGCATTCTTCAGTTCTGCCATCTTTAGTGCCCTCGCCTTCTCCAGATTTCACATCTTCAGAGCCTCCTATGGTGTTACCGCTGCAGTTCTTTGCAGTTTCAGCTTTACCATCTTTGAAGATTTCTACACCATCATCTCCTTTTGCATTCTGCACAATGTTTACAGCCTCACCATCCTTTGCAAAACCATCACTGTTATTTTCATTCTTTCTGTCAGCTTCAGCTTTGCCATCTTGCAAGATTTCTACACCATCATCTCCATTTGCATTCTGCACAATGTCTCCAGTTTTCCCATCTTTCAAGATTTCTACACCATCATTTCCATTTGCATTCTGGACAATGCTTCCAGCTTTGCCATCTTTGGAGATTTCTACACCATCATCTCCATTTACATTCTGCACAATGTTTCCAGCCTCGCCATCCTTGGAAAATCCATCACAGTTAGTTTCATTCACTGTCTCAACTTCAGCTTTGCCATCTTGTGAACTTTCAGCAGCATCATCGCTACTTCTGCTATCGACAGCCTTCACAGAAGTCCCATTTCCAGCTTCTTTTTCAATATTATCACTTCTGTAATTCTTTTCAGCATCCTTAGATTTACCATCTTGACCAGCTTGAAGTCCATTTTCCTTTACTATATCTGATCCCACTCTTCCATCTTTTGTGCTCGCCTTGGCAGCTTGCTCAGCTCTAGCTTTTATTCCCATTGCTTCCTCCTCTTCCAGTTCCTTCTTCTCAGCCTCCTCTGCTAGCCTAAAGAGCTCCTCCTCTATCAAGGCCCTTATCAGTGGCTTTCTCTCGAATAAATCCTTGCCGAAGTATTTGTCTAAGAATATGGAATCCAATCAGAAAGCATTTGCAGGTAGTTGTGATAATAATATTCAGGCTTCATACATGCATATAATTACAAAATAGTACTTCCTCCATCCCATAATATAAGATGTTATTACGACCAATATAAGAGTATTTGGTTGTAATAGCATCTTATATTATGGGAACGAGTGAGTACCAAACACATCTCGAAGAAGACATTAAAAAGGAAGAAAGCAAATACATACCAACTGCTTTTACAACTTCTCCAAAAGTCATCTGAAATGGGTAAAAACAAACGGAACAGATCAAGGTTAACTTATGCTCAAGACTTGATGGTTAAAGAATCTGTTAAAGATCAATGATTTATAATGTAACTCACCGTGGCAAAATTTGCAGTATCCAAGATGCAGAAGACTGCTTGTCTCAGCTCATCCTTAGTTGGTCTCACTGCCTGTTTTCGAGGTTTCACATCTCCTCTAGACGAATTGTTACCTTAAATATGAAAGAAAGGAAGATTTGTGAATATATCAGGGACTAGAGTCACAGTTCAAGGTGTTTCTCTTGCATAGTAACATGAAAACTACAACTTATTAATCCCAATCTAAAGTTAAATACTGAAGATGCACAACATAAAGAAAGAGAGTAATGTAGGTTGTGGCACATGAACTCGGAACAACGAAAATTCATGCAATGCTTGTAACAAACATGAGTAGAAGCTTTGTGCATCTCATGTATCAATCAAGTAGAAGCACACATGTCGAACCAATTGCTGGTGAAGCTCGACAATAAGTTTAGAAAGAACTACTACCACCTCTTGTGATTAATTTTTGTGGTCGGCAAACACTCCAGCCAATGATCTATCAAAACACATCAGCGTACAATATGGAACTTGTCCTAGTTACTTTTTTTAGTTAAATTAACATTACATGTCAGAGTAGTAGTCCATTGTCCATTGCACCACCCAAATGCAAAACTACGTACAGCCAGGAACATCTTTTCCAGCAAAAAATATTTATAAATGAAAATTCTAGCAAACTATAATAATAATGCATTCCTGAATGTGTAAAACAATCTTCTTTATATGCTTACTCAACATACATACGTGCACACAATATAACCCACACTCAACCACATGTGCGCAAGTGAAAGAAAAGCATCCAGAATCATACCACAAAAATTTTCGTTGCGATCTGTCGTATGGGTTGCCTTTTTCTTGGAAACAGAAATAGTTTTCTTTGTTGAAGCCTTCATGTCCATGCTATTATTCTCAACATCACTAGCAAACTTTGCACATGGTGTTGTAATTAGTATTTGTTCATGTGTATGGATTGGCAGTCCTGGGAGAGGAACCACATCTAATTTCTCCATCATGGAGCCATTTACCCCTTCAAACTGGTCAGGTTTGGCTTTTCCCTTCGAAAACTGTCCTGCCTTGTTATCAGTACATACATTTCTGTTACCCCAGTTTGTTCTATCCTTCACACACTTTTTCCCAGCTGCTTGCTCTTCACCATGAGTTTCCAGTACAGTTCCACTAGGTTTCCTTTTCTGCAGTAATTTGGAACAAAGAAAACTAAGTGGAGGCAGCAAAGATGAAAATGGTGAAAGAACTCCTAGTAATATAGCACACAAGGAATCTTATGATTTCAGGTAATATTAGATAAATATGTAGTTTTAGTGGCACTAAAAAAAACCAAACATAAATGCATAAACATTACTAGAGAAGGAATTAAGATGTATATATGTTGTACTTTTGAAGGGTCGCCACCAGATAGATCCGCACCATCCCTGTTGCGCTTTCTTTTCCTAAGCTTCTGCAAATGAATAAAACATAATGTCAAGAAAAGAATCAGTGTGCCAATGACAATACCAGCTGAACTGGCTTAATCTAACATGCAGAGGTATACATAGGCAGATAGGCTAAGGGTTTTGATGGACAAGGGAAAACGTCCGTTATCAGCAGTAGAGGAAATGTTGTAACAACTGATATGACCAAATCGGTTGGCAGGCAAAAACTTGAACCTTATCCGGGTCTGTGCAGTCAATACGAGAACCGTGTTCCATCAAAAACTCCATCAGTATTGTCACTATATCGTCCTGCAAAACAGAAAAGGGAAGTTTTTTCTTTGTGAAATCGAGTGCAGCAGATAAACGAAACTTTTTACATATTTAGCTGGACCAACCTTCCTAGTGGATGTTGATCCACGGATATCAAAATAACGACACATTTCAATTAGCCCGATCTTGTTACATCCTTTGAGCTTCTCCAGCAGCTCTATCCTTGATTTTTCCTATCATGGGTGACACAAAACCATGGATAGTATCAAAGAATCTGCTGTTAAAGAACAGGCACATGCTGAATTTCGACCAAGCTGTTACTAAATGAAGACATACCTCGTCTTCATGACAAGCAATCCCAGCAAGTTTGACAATTTGTTCTCTGAACTCACTTTCCTGATATAAAGATTGCCGAACTCAGGTTACTTATAAAGATTGATTAGAAAATCAATAGCTAATGCCAACTAACGATCATACTTCCTCCTGAGAGTTGAGTCTACCCTTAATTTCTTTATCCTTTTATATAGGGCATGCAATCATTTAACAGCATTAGATGTACCAAATCCTATGACATCTAAAAGTGAGATCCCAACTGAGGAAAACCGCAGTACTGGCATCAATGAGTGAGTGGCGCCTAAAAGCAGTTATATTGGATAACCGACGAAATTAGTAACGGCCTTGAACCGGAATCTAACGGCCTAATACCGATTATGTCTCTATCTAAGCAGGCAACAGTAGTCAACGGATCACCATCAGCTCTTCAGATTGTGCTAGGCTCGCCCATCCAACACACAAGGGAGCAAATCACACATCCGGATTTAAGAGGGTTTCCCCAAAGCGCATGCAGGAGGCAGGATGCCGGAAGGCCTGCTTAGCTCAGACATGAACGCGAAATGGGGAGAAAGGAATCGGAGCGGGGGATGTGAATGTGGGTCTGGCTCACCTTCAGTCGATTCCCTTCGGCGCCGACACCGGCGCCGGCGCTGGTCCAGTTTGCGCATTCCATCGACGCCGCCTCACTTGTTCCTGGTTGGGGAACTAGGGCGAGCTCACCAAGGGAAAACATGGCCAAAGGAGGTTCAGTGCGGTGGCTCTGGGCTGGCTTTACCGAAGTGTTGAGCGGTGAGCCATGGGTGATGTTTTTCCTCCTTTCTTTTCCGTTTTCCTTTACGCAGCAAGAACGATGCAGCCTTTTTTTTTTTTTTTTTTGAGGGAGCAATAACGATGCAGCTTACAGCAACTGACAACCCTACACTCGGTGTTCATCCACGGATCCACCTACACCTAGACCGTTCGACCATTGTTACAGCATGAAACATCCGCCCACAACTTTTATTCTGAACGCTTTTGTAAATTTTCTTCTGATGGTACGACAAAACAATGCAAAATAAATTACCATAACATTTCGGAACACATCTATTTTCCTGGTGTACGTAGGAAATCTCCATTTGTTATTGCAAATGGCTGAGAAAACAATCATACTTATGTAGCACCACAATGCAAAAAAAAAAAGCTTGAAACTCACTAATGAAACCCCAAATCACTAACCTTCATCTTAGAGCATTTACATCATCACCTCAGACTCGTTGGAGCGATGTCGAAGCTAGATCAGGCGACCTGTGTCTCTTGTTGTGGTGTTCCATCTTTTCGAGCTTAGAACCACAATCCAAACCTTGATTTCAAGCCATGAAGTTATTCATAGACGCGACTTTCCAACCGGGTGGCAGGAGGAGGAGGGACGTGGAAGAAAATGGTGGAGGAAAAATGTGATGAAATAGTCACGTCACAAGCTGAAAGCAAAGAGGGAGTGACGCTTCATGGGCATTTTGCTGATCTAGACGCCTTTGACAAATGCAATATGTGAGCCCCGAGGTTCCAAGTGAGTTCTAGCTTTGGACGATAAAAAATTAGGTTCTTGAGAGACCTGCAAACTGTATTAAATAAGATAAGTGGGATTGTAAATTATAGAGAGGACCCCATGAAAAAAAAAATTACGTCATAGTCCTCTTCTTTTCAAAGGGACCCTTACCATAAGATGAAGATTAAGATTGGGTCCTTCTCCACTAATCTTGGGTTGAGGCTTCCGAGCACGACAACCCCTGCTTCATCGTCGGGGACTTTGCCACTTGTACGGGACTTTCATGGGGCTACCGAAGTCGGGTATCCTCCCTTTCGGCACGTTGTCCGAAAGGAAGCGAGAACTATGGGGCAAAGTGGAGATGATCGACATACAACACTAGAGCTCAAAGCGGATGCCCAATTGATTAAAGTATGCAGCAGATTGACCGTGAAGGCTATCTAAACGCCACTTGGATTGAGCTCCAAAGAAAAATATGATGCGGCTTCAGCATTCTTCCCTTGGAGCTCTAGATCCAGGCTAGTCATCCTCTCTTCTGCCATCGTGACAGCAAGGAAGATACAAAAAAATTCCATGAATCAGAATCCCACAATCTTACCGATGAACTCATTGTCGTATATGTCCCCTCCCTTGGCCTTCACCATGGAGAACGATCGAAGAAGCACGTTGGACACAATTTGTAGCTGCTCACGAGCGACATAGGGAAGCTTCTAAAAACAACATCACACCAAACACCATTAAGGCAACCGTAGACCTATGACTACAATTACTATGGACATAGATGATGCCCTAAGTGCCTCTCTCATGTCCACTCTGACCGCCAAGGGGTAAGAGGGGAATGGGAAAGGAGCTGTGAAAGGAGGAGTGGATGAGGAGAGCTAAAGGAAGAGGAAGGGAAATGAGAGCCTTCGAAGGAGTGTATTCTATATTCATCAGTTTCTTTTTCTAATGGTCACAACCTAATTTCTCATACTAGTGAGGGAGGAAATTTTTGGTGGAATTTATGAAGTTGTAGGAGGTGCATAATGCGTATGCGTGGACATATTGAATGAACTAACAAACACAAGAGCTCTCGTAGGGCTTGCACTAGCATTATCAAGGCACTTACTCGGAGGAGATGATGATAAATCCGCTACATGAGGGATCTAATCATAAAAATAGATATTTTCCTTGTTCAACCAAGGAAATGATCACAGCATATCGTACCAAAGATCGAAGACATGGAGTTGAAGAAGATGATACTAGACAAGTGACCGAAGACACCTACTGATAACTCGACCCATCCTGCAAGCCATTCCAGACCACCATTCTCAAGACCTAGATTTTTAGATGCAATTTAGTTTTTTTACCTAGTAAACCTCACATCAATAAATACTTGCAGCAGAATGTAAGGCTATTACCCATACCGCAAAAAACAATTGCGTCTTTATTGCCTCTGACAAGATCCCCTCATTTCCATCATAGATTCGGTGGTAGATTAATTATCAAACCATGAAAGCCACTAATTTTTTATTTTTTGAAAAGGACTTACGATGGCTAGGATTGAGTTATTTAACAAAGAAGCATTCATTTTTGGAAATGGTTCCAGCACGAAATTTTAGGAGGAGACATATTGTAACATCCCAAATTTCAATAAAAGAAAATTAGAAGAATTCCAGAGATTCAAAATTCAGAGCCAACAAAAACTTTATTTGCATATAGTGCCATGCATAGGAATTGTGCATTTGAGTGATATGCCATGATGATTGTTATATTGTGTATGTGCTAAACCCTAAAACCTTAATGTGATCAAGTGAAGATCACAAACCAAATAAATCAAAAGAAGAGAATGAAATCAAATAAGAGAAAAACCCTAAAAACCCTCACATATGGTTTAGGCCATTTTTATAAATCTTGACCCTAGACCATTTTGGTCTTCACCATTAGTTGTATTACATTACTAAACACTTATTACAACTTTGGGAATCATTGAAACACAAATCAAATCAAAATCCAACTCAAATGGTGATCACATATGATGATGGTCAAATCTGCCAATTATATTCTGGTCACCACTTTGAGCCCTTGTATCTCAAGATTTTCAAACCAAACTTTCCCAATTCTTTGCATTTCATCCAAGAGCACATCAAGGTGAACAACTTTTGTAAAGACCACCATGCCAAAATCATCTTGGATCAAATTCTATGCTCATGCAAAGTGGAGACTTTTTAATATGTGGAACAATCTCACTTTGTCAATTTTGGCTATCCTTTGATTTTTAAAATTACATCACCACCCATAGTTGTCTCTGGTCATTTACAACTCCCTCAAACACACCCTTTCCAAATCTTGCCACCTTTTGAACTCATTTGAATTTGGACAAAAATTGCAAATTACAAATATGGCATAAATGGAAACACTATAGCAAATAGTGATCTACACCACCCTACTGCCCCAAACTACTCTACACTGCCCCCTGGTCCCCTCTCTGCCTCACACCACCACAAAAACCCTAAGAGGGCAAGCCCTAGCTGCACGGCATGGCCATGCCGGCCCATGCCGGCCATGCCGCACCTCCTCTCCTCTCCATCGTCGACCACCCTGGCCCTGCTGTCAAACAACACCACCTCACCTCCCTAGCATCGCCTAGCACCGCCACGACCATGGACAACGTCGACAGCTCCCGCACAACGCGCGCCCAAACCCTCCCAGTATGCCGCTCGCGTCGTGCGTGCGCACGCCGTGGACACCCTCTGGCCACGCGTCGCCTCGCCGCAGCACTCCCTCTCTGGCCCCTCCCTCGACGAGTTGAGCGTCGCAGTGCCACCACGACGCCGCGCACACGTCACGACCAGCCCCTGGACCGCGCCCGGAGACGCGCGAGGAACACCGCCACGGCCACCGCCGACACGGACGCGAGCCGACCGCGTTAGCACCGTCCAACCCCTCTGTCGCCACCGAAGAACCGCCTGGACGTGTAGAACACCGCGCGTCATCGCCAGCCCCTTAGCCCACCGGAACCGCGCGCGCATGTCGCCACCACCACCCCCCGCAAAGACACCTGCGTCTCTATAAATAGAGAGCTCCCCGAGCTCAACCCAGCACACCACCACCTTCTCCTCTCATCCCTGATTCTCCACGACCACGCCACACCACCAATCGTCGCCGGAGCAAGCTCAATCGAGCGATCGGAGCCGCGGAAGCTCTGGTGAAATTGCCATCGACTGGAGCCTCCCTGAGCTGCGCCACTGCTGCAGGCTTCTTCCTCGTCCTCGACAACCTCGCCGCGACCACCTCCGCCGCTCGCTGGACCACTGGTTAGCCCTCCGACCCCCTACCGAGCCGCCGACGAGCTTCTCTCTCGTCGTAGACGACGACGAGCGTGAGCCATTGGATGGCGTTCTAATCCAACGCCCCACACGCCCCGTACCGCTTCGCGCGTTAAAAGGAGGCTGACAGGTGGAGCCCACCCGTCAGACAGCCCACGCGTGCGAGACGCGTGGTGGGCTGGCCTTGCGCCGTTTAAACCAATTCGGCCCAGTTAGTTTCCTGCCAGGCCCTTTTAATTCAAACTTGAATTTCCCATTTCATTTAAATTTCAATACTGGACCCAACTTTGAAATTAAATAGAATCTGTTTGGCTTGGCCAAATTTAACAAATTTTATGTTGTTAGAAAGCTAGTGAAAAGTTCTACAACATGCCACTGGTCCCACCTCAAGATCTGTCGTAGAAAGAAAATGATAAAAAGAAGAAGGCAGGGACGTTTTCATATACAAATAATTCCAACTCCCATAGCTCACATTTGACTTACACTAATTGTTTCTGCAAGAAAATGGTGTGGTCACTTTGCATGATCATGCCCTAGTTTAAATAATGGACAATATGGCTAGTTTATTTAAGTGATATTGTCCAAAACTATTATGCAAATCATATGAAGTATTTTACTTCATTTAAATCTTGTCCCAAGTGAATTCATGTGATGTTTGCACCCCTGGTCAAACACTCTTAGATGAAATACTTGGAGATTTAAATCATTTGTAGAATTATTAAATGGTATGAGGTGGTCTACCTCATTTAAATCATTTTCTCAAATGATGATAATGAATGGTTGCCTTATGTCAATATAAATTCATGCATGATTGTTTGAGAAATTAAATCTTAATAAGATGTCAATGAGAGGAAATTATTTCTCAAGAACCCTATGGAAACTATCATTTACATATGTAATGAGAGGAAATTATTTTCCTCAAGCAACACAACCAATACACTCTAATTATATTACTTGTGTGCTTAGCATAGTTTGTGTGAATATATGTAATGTTTGGAATAGCCATTGAATTAGTTGAGTGATTATACCTCGTATTCAAATTTAGACGCTAGTACCGGAGAATACCCGGAAGAGGAAGGTTGCTACCAAGAGGAGGAAGAGGAGAACTTTGAGAACTACCAAGGCAAGCTAATATTCTTGCAAAGTGCAAAGTTCTACCAAGAACAAGGCACCCTTATCTTTTCTTATGCTCATGAACCCATCCCAAGTTTTACTTTTCATGTTTGCAATTTGAATACTTAAGTTTCCTTTTATAGTTAACTTTGGTCTAAGTCTAGAATACTACAAGAGTATCAAACTTAGCCTAACAAATATTACAAGTAGCTAGCACCCCTCATGATTAGTTGCTAGTGCTAATATTAAAACTTGACTACTCTAGATGGGAACATGTGACTTGAAATAAAGTTGAAATTGTGGAATGATGATGCATTCCATTGAATGAAGTTTGAAGGTGAATATGACCAAGAGAAAATAGTGATTTTTGATTAAAAAAAACTAATATTGGTGTGGATGTGATACCTTTCCAATTCTTAAGTACCCCCACAATACCTGATTATGGGTAAGGGCTTAACTAGAAATTTATGTACCTTAGTATGGGTTCTCCAACACACATCATAGGGTGATGCCGAGGCTGCCTGTTGTTGAGAAATGATGTGAATTGAGGTGAATTGTACGCCAAGCTGTGCAGTCTGTTTGACATTGGTCTTCACCGGGAGGCCAAGCTCATGGGGAGAGGTGCTCATACTAGGGTTTGTAAATGAAAGGTTATGGTTGATGATCCGCGTACTGTGTTACGATGATTCGGGGTTATCCCGATGGATGAAATCAAATGTTGTGGCACAAGTGTGCAACCTCTGCAGAGTGTAAACCTATTCGAATAGCCGTGTACACGGTTACAGACGGTTGGAAAGGCCATACAGTTTCCAGTGTTAGATTCTTGAAAGTGTTGATAAAATGAATGGTGAAATGGTGACTTGTTTTGAATCACAACAGAGTTGTGGGAATGACACTAATGTTCCCACTTGAGTTAGTTAGCACATGAATAAGTCTTTATCAAATACTTGTGAACTAAAATTGGCTTTACGCAAATAAACTAGAGCTTAGCACCCTTACAAAAATTGTTAGCACTTACACTAGTATTAGTTTGCGAGTACTTAAAGTACTTACGGCTTTGTCCCTGGCTATTCAAATGGCCAGAGTATGAAGATGAACAGAACTACCAAGGTGATGACCAGCAGGACGCCTACGACAACTAGGAGTCTTCTGACGTCAAGCGTTGGCCCGTGGACTAGAGAGTCCATTTATCTTTACGCTTCCGCTATGAACTTGTGTTTGTTCGTTGATCAATAGATCAACTATTTGTGTAATATGGATCATGTGATTCAAGTTGTAAGACAATATGGTTTGTAATGAATGATGACTGTGATACTTAACTATTATGCCTCGCAACAACAATATTCCTGGGATTGCGATGAATGACATAATAGGCATCTGGACTTAAAAATCCGGGTGTTGACACATATGACTAGGGGATAGCCCACACCATGTTATCAATATCCAGTGCCATATAACATTTTTCAGTGGAAAACATGTCTTAGTAGCAGATGCTGTGGTGCTTACGTTGAGTATAGATTTCTAACTATGCTAATTGTTGACAAGTGCAGGCGATGGCTTCACTTAACTCAGCGTTTGATGTAGGCCCATGCATCTAACACATGAGTTGGATGTGTTCCGATGTAAACTCCACATGTCTAAGAATTGTTCGCTCAAATTTATGTATGTATACATGATTAATGTGAATAGAAAAAAATCATTTGGAAACTCAAAGTCCCACTAATAAAGATTACAATATGTGTGTGTGTGTGTGTGTGTGTGTGTGTGTGGTATCTATACCGAGATGTTGCTGCTGTGATGAGTATGAAACAATCCCAATACTTGTTCCCCTCGTGTCACTTTGCATGACTACCATGGCTAACAATGCTCATTTATTTTTTAGGCATTTTTCATAATAAGTTCATATGCACATATGAACCAAAACACCACCTCTTCATTCATATAATTTACCACCACCAATGAGTATCCGCAATATATTTGGAAATAAACAACTTAATACTCAAATATGGATATAGCCATAGAGGTATGAACTTTATGTTTGGTTATTTGAAACTACCAAATGATATTGTAAAAGGAAAGTTCACACTTCTTGAAAGCTAACGACGGAGCGAAGTGAGGCCCGTCGCCGGCAAGGATCGTCATCACCACCTATATATACCTCTTGTAAACCGCCAGCTAGGGTTTATCAAATTATAAGATAACCCATGTCGTGTGTAAACACTCACCAATATAGTTAAGTTTTGTTGGCTGCTTCCCATGTGACAAGGGATTAACTTGTCAATACCTACGGATTGTAAACTTAGGGTTTCACAGAAAGTAGAGGGCAACTAGATCTTGAAGGTTCAGCCGAAAAGGTGCTCGACTAAGAAAACTATGGTTATGTTGACAATAGATTCAATGATTCTTCACCCCTCGGCTCCCCTTTATATAGGAGGGAGAGCCTGTTGACGTCAGAAACCCACCGGCGGGCAGTGACTGGTCAACACCGTAGAGCCGGGAACAACTAGGGCTGCGGCTGGCCCTAGTCCCGGAGCGACGGCCCGCAAAGCCTCCTGTCGCGCGCCGATGCAAATTGCAAGGGCGTGCCACCTAACCTATACCCGGTCGGAAGTGTGGAAGATGCCCGCTTAGTTTCCCGCAGGGCACACACGTACACGTTAAATACGAGCCTCGATCGGCTCTCGGTTGTCCCGTGAATCGGCTCATGGAGCCGATCCACCCATGATTCGTCCAAGGTGGCCGAATATATGGTGGTCCCGCTTGATCAAGATAAAGCATATGAGATCCACGACGATTTGGGGTTTTCACCGCATAATCGGATCATCCTACTCACGATTGGGCCTCGCGCCGTGCACGGTGATCGTAAGCCAATCCTAGACAAGGCCTAAAAACCAACACGAGGTTGATCCGGAACATCCCGTCTAGGGCCAGCAAACTACACCCTACGCGCTGGATCCTCCAACCCTTTGTAAGGCCTAACTATTGCAGATGTTAAACTAATCCTTGATGACTCAAGGAGCAACCGTAACGGATCAGATCTACTAAATAACGATCAAGCGGGGTGCCCCCGCACCCATGATGAGGTACAAGGACGGCCAGATGCGCAAGGGTTGCACTACGAAAGCATATGATACTAAGAACAATGCTAACCCTAACACATCTATGATAACTACGTTGCTCGCCATCAAAAGGCTTCGTACGAGCAACGCATGAACAACGTGCTCGTGCTACCTAGATCGCAAGATGCGATCTAGGCAGCATGGTGCTTATCGGAGAAACCCTTGAGACGAAGGGGTTGGCGATGCGCCGAGATTGGTTTGTGGTGAACGTTGGTTGTTGTTTATTCCATAAACCCTAGATACATATTTATAGTCCAGGGGACTTTCTAATGTGGGCGTAAACCGTGCACAAGATAAATTCTAACCTATACATAACCTACTATAAAGATACACGGGCTAACTAGCCCAAACTTGGTAAACAAGGCCGATTCACGTATTTCTTCCATGTACAATCTTCACGTCCATCTTGATCGCGGCCCACCTCTGGCTTGGTCAAATTCTCGTGATAACACATGCTCCCCCTGGTTTTGGAAATGTTATTTCAAAATCATTATGCTTTCTCTCGTCGGTCATGTCGTGGCAGAGCAGAACCGTCGCAGAGTCCTTTATCATGATAACTTGCCTTCTCAACTTCTCCGCACGATTTGACAGTTTTGGCACCACTTCCTCGGAAACTGTTGTGGCATTGAATTTCCACTATATCCCCTTTTATTTAACTGCTACGAACAGCTCTCCTCTGCATCTCCTTCGCATTAGCATTCCAAAACCCCCCTGCGCCACAATGTCTTCTTCTTCCTCCGCTCCATCGGATCTTTCCAGCCAGTCCTCCACATCCCGACGCCGAATACAACCCGGCAGAGGTCCACGCGGCCAACATCCGCCGCGCCATTGCGGCCGGGAGGAGTCGACCATGACTTCTCCATCTGGTCCGAGACGACCAGTCCTCGACGGACGGGAGAGCGACCTCCGCTTCCTCGCCAACGGGAATCGGAGGAGGAGAGCGATGACGATCGCTTCTCCCTGGGATGACTTCACCCTCCGAGGGGGTGAAGGAGGAGGAAGAGGAGGAGGAGGACGGGACGACGCGCTCCTCCGACGAGCCGCCGGCCAGCGGGTTCGCCCTTGGCCGGCAACTGAGCGACTGGACAATGACGAGGACGACGCTTGGAAGAAGATGAAGACAACGAGGCCCGCGGCGGCCATTGAGCGACGACGAGTCCGTCGGGAGCAGCGCCGACGGCTGACGACGGCGACGATGAGGGCAGTGATGGCCCGTAGATAGGACCTCTAGAATAGGCCACAAAGTAGATGGGGCAATGTATCCCCTAGTATTTCCTTTTGAGAGTAATTAGCTCTTTATGTAAGAAATCTCGCCTATTAATGAAGAACTTTTCCCCAATTTGATCTTGCCGATTTCTTCTGAGTTTAATTGAGCCGATTCCCTCTTCTACTGATCTTGCCGATTCGTCCCCTTTACCAATGCGTAATGAGCCGATAGCACCGCATCGGTCCTTTGAAATTTGCCCTTCCCTTCTTCAAGCTGATGATCTTCTAAATCTGGCAGAAAATGCAGGATCTTCAGGAAAACCTTTGAACTTTTCCAACCAAACCCAATAATCCTCTTCAATACTCATCATTTGTGAAGAAGGTTGCAATGAAGGATCGGCCGATGGTATCCCAATCGGCTCTTTAAACAGTATCCACTGTTCGCCGCCTTGAGCCACTTCGAGGCGAAAATGTCAGAGAGAATGTGCCAAAACCGATCCCCTTTCTTCCTCAGACAGCCAAAGATTGGAAGTCCTCGACACAAAGGTTCAGGAACCCAGACCGGCTCAATTGTTTCATTCCCTCGAAGCAACAGAAGGCGCCACCGCTGGTCTGAATTTGGTGGAGACTCGATAAACATCGCATAATTTCACTAGAGTCGATGGCTGCGCATCGGCTACTTCTCAATTCTAAAGTCGATGCCCTTACATCGGCTGTAAAAAGTTTAAAATTTTTTTTTAGGCCGATTTGTGTATCGGCCCCCACACTTGATAGTATTATCTCATATCCTCATGTTTTATCCACCTAAGTGCCCCCCCCGAGCCGATTCTGTCAAGAGAATTGATGGTATCGGCTCTTCAGGTAGTCCCTGTTGGGTCAAACGTTGATCCCAGGCAAAATAGATGGTGAGGATAATCTTGGCCGATTGGAATCGGCCTCCACGTTGCTTGCTCAGTTGGGGTTGGGCCGATCGCAAGGATCAGCCTTGCCATGTTTGCTTATTGACGTAGTCTTGCTATTCGTCCGGGCCGGCGGATAGAACCAGCCCAATCTCTGACTTTAGCACGTTGGTGCGCTTGTCGTTGTCCACCTCGGGTGCATCGTGTATTCGTGGAGCTCTACACTCCGCCGGACGAACGAGCACCATGTTTGCGCCCGATGTTTCATCGCTTCTTTGCTTGGGGCGCCACTCTTTCCTTTGCGGGTCCCTCCTCATCCAGGGTTCGCTGGACTTTCGGCCAGATCAGGTCGTGCCTTCCTCACCGTATGCAAGTATAACCTTTCGGCTTCCTCCACCGCGCAATCGTTGAACCCTCGCGCTTTTGTGAATGGCTGAGACCGTCAGGGCACCACCTAGACGGTGGTACCTGTCTCTTCGTCTTCCCCTGTCTTCCGAATCCTCGAGATCTTCCAACCGAGGGGTCTCAGCACGTCCGCTTTCAGGTGGGAGAGGCCCTAAGCGCTCGAACACGTACACGTTGGCTGCCTCCTTCTTTCTCTGGTTGCATTGGGCAGTTGCCGATTGTTGGTAATCGGCTCATTCCTCGAATCCCAGCAAGTGTCCGAAGAAGGGGCAGTCCCAATGCCCGCCCGTGTCGTCTGCTCCCCGGCGTGGCGCTCCCGTCGCTCCTCATCGTGATTATGCCGACGATGCCTCTCGTTGTTTCCGGCCGACGATCTCTTTCATCATCGTCGCCGTGTCGCCGGCGTTGGTCATACCGACTCACATACTTGTTGAGGAGGTGATCAGAGAGGGTCGTTGATATCTTATGTTCTTCACTTCTCCCTCGTGACGTAGCGCTTGCCATCTTGACGAGCCGATCGCATGGAGCGGCCTCTCGTGTCCTTGCTCGAGAGCACTGTCCTCATCCCCGTCCTTCTCGGCGGTGTCCAAGCTCTACCATGCCGATGTTGGCTGAGAAATCAGGCTGGCACCCTCCAAGGTGGGTAAACTCCACCATGTTGACGGCGGGGAAGGGGTGTGTGTCGACCTTCATGGCGTCTTGGTTAAAGATTAGTCGCCCACTTTCTATTGCCGCTGGATCTGCTGACGCCACACCCTGCAGTCGTTGGTGGTGTGGGTGAACGTGTTATGCCACTTGCGTATGGCTTTCCGTTCAGCTCTTGCACCGTGGGAACTTCGTGGCCTTCGGTATCTTTATATGCTTCTCCGCGAGTAAGAGATCGAAAATCGCTCGGTTTTCGTCACGTCGAAGTCGAACCTCTTGGAGGTCCCGGTGGCTTCACCCATTTGCAGTTACGGGCTTGCCGCTCGAGTCCACTCAGCCACCGCGACCTCTTGTTCTCCCGTAGCACCTTCATCTTCGCCTGCGCCAACCATGGTAACCACGCGCTTGAATTTGTCCTGGTAGACATCTCGGGTGGCGCTGTTCACGCCGACGCTTTCGCACCATGTGTGCTAGTGAAGGGTAGTCCGCTTGGGAGGCCACGTCCTTGATCGATGATGATAGACCCACCACCGCCAACTCGATCTTTTTCACGACGTGAACCGAATAGCACGGTCTAACGGTCCGAAGCGCTGGATGTATCCCCACCGTTTCCGCGCTTCGTCGTACTTGAGCGATCGGCAATGCCAGCCTCGAAGCCTCTCGAGTGATATTGCTCATGGAACCGTTCTTCCAACTCGCCAAGTCCTGACCGAGTTCTGGCGGCCGTGTACCAACCGAAGCCGATCCCGTGAGGGACTGTGAGAAGTACCTCACACGCAGCTCGTCCGACGCTGAGATCATGCCCACTGTGCCAAATATCGCTCACATGCTCGATGGAGCTGGAACCATCTGATCCGCTGAACTTTGTGAAGTCCGGAGCCGATATTTGGGTGGTAGCGGGATCAATTCGTACTCGTTGGGGTACGGCTTGGTATAGCCGATCGTTTTCCTTTTCGGCATCATGCCGAATTGATCTTTCAGAATCGTACAAATCTGATCCGCGGTGATGGCCGAAGGTGCCGAACCTTGAAGATTCGCCGGAGTGGCGTACTTAACCACCATGCTTGTTTTTCCTTCCGAGCCAACTGCAGAGCTGGGCTCGAGTTTTGTCGGGGTGGCGTATTTAGCTAGCCACGTCGCTTCTCGGGTCCGCTCCGACGTTCTCCCGTTGTTTCGTAAGTCCCCGCCGTTGCAACCTCGGTTCGAGGGTGCCAGTGTGTTGCGCCTGGGCACGTATGCGCATGCGTATCCGTGCGGGATCTCCTTGGGCGCGTCATGTAGGAATTGGTAGTCACCGGGGTCACCACCAATCTTATAGACGACGTAGGCCGATGGGTTCGGCGTCGGGCCTGCCAATGCGAACGGCGGTGGACGGGACTGAGTAGCACCTCTCCTTGGTGAGTCCCTAGAGCTGGTCCGACGGAGAGTACCGATGGCTCATGATCTCCTGGATCACGCGCAGCGACGCGCTCCAACGTATTCACCAGGCTCTCGAATGGCGGGCACGAATGAGCCACCATGAAGTTGATCTCCTGACGCAGACCTGGTGCGTTCTTCCTGACGGGGTGGATAGGTCCACTCCATCGTCCCACCCGTGCCGTAATGTGTTGACGGAAACCCACCGGCGGCGTGATCGGTCAACACCGTAGAGCCGGAACAACTAGGCTGCGGCCGGCCCTAGTCCTCGTAGCGACGGCCCGCAAAGCCTCCTGGTCGCGCGCCGATGCAAATTGCAAGGGCGTGCCACCCGACCTATACTTGGTTAGGAAGGTGTGGAAGATGCCTCGCTTAGTTTCTGCAGGCACACACGTACACGTTAAATACGAGCCCTCGATCGGCTCTCAGTTGTCCCGTGAATCGGCTCATGGAGCCGATCCACCCATGATTCGTCCAAGGTGGCCGAATATATGGTGGTCCTACTTGATCAAGATAAAGCATATGAGATCCACGACGATTTGGGGTTTTCACCGCATAATCGGATCATCCTACTCACGATTGGGCCTCGCGCTCGTGCACGGTGATCGTAAGCCAATCCTAGACAAGGCCTAAAAACCAACACGAGGTTGATCCTCGGAACATCCTGTCTAGGCCAAACTACACCCTACGCGCCGCTGGATCCTCCAACCCTTTGTAAGGCCTAACTATTGCAGATGTTAAACTAATCCTTGATGACTCAAGGAGCAATCGTAACGGATCAGATCTACTAAATAACGATCAGCGGGGTGCCGCCCCGCACCCATGATGAGGTACAAGGACGGCTAGATGCGCAAGGGTTGCACTACGAAAGCATATGATACTAAGAACAATGCTAACCCTAACACATCTATGATAACTACGTTGCTCGCCATAAAAAAGGCTTCAGTACGAGCAACGCATGAACAACGTGGGCTTTAGTGCCAGATCGCAAGATGCGATCTAGGCAGCATGGTGCTTACCTGAGAAACCCTTGAGACGAAGGGGTTGGCGATGCGCCGAGATTGGTTTGTGGTGAACGTTGGTTGTTGTTTATTCCATAAACCCTAGATACATATTTATAGTCCAGGGGACTTTCTAATGTGGGCGTGCACTAAACCGTGCACAAGATAAATTCTAACCTATACATAACCTACTATAAAGATACACGGGCTAACTAGCCCAAACTTGGTAAACAAGGCCGATTCACGTATTTCTTCCATGTACAATCTTCACGTCCATCTTGATCGTGGCCCACCTCTGGCTTGGTCAAATTCTGGTGATAACAGAGCCGAGGGATCTCTTGCCGTACAAGTTACAAACTCCGGGGGACTATCCGAGTCTTTCCCTTACAATTACATGACTCACGATTCCTAACATAACTCTATTTTCTATATTAACGCCCGCTGGGCTTCTGGGCCTTGAAAGTTTCGGGTCGTGGACCTCCAAATATCCTCGGGTGCCTTATTCGGCAGGCCCATTCGGGATGCCTATGTCACCATGGTTTCCCCCTGTGTTGGAGGGGTCTTCCACGTTAAAATCTTGTGTATCTCGCTGCGATTTTCTTTTCATTCTTCGTTATTACTTGCGTTTATAACGCAAGGTTGGTCATATGGCCACTTGCTGGATCCATCCATGGCCGGTCTCTACTATACCATGTGAATGACCAATCTAAAGATGATAGTTGGACCCGTGTTCAACTGATGTGGGTGCCGGTCTAGCAATAGATGATGAATAGGTGCAACATGTAATATTTTTAAACAGTAGGCCATAGCTCTGCCTTTGACTAATAAGACCATTTCCGGCAGATACCGAGTGCATACATAGCTTACGAGATTTAGAGAAACAAGCAAACAAAAGATAAGCAAGAAGCTCTGCTTGAGACGCCTAGGCCATCGTCTTCCAGAATGCCGACACCAGGAGGAGGAGGAGGAGGGACTGGAGGAGGCACCATCAACAGAAGTAATCCTCACATGGCTTCAAGATGAACGAATTAGACCAACTCACGGTCTCCAACTCCGAAGAGGGATCACATCCCTCTCATCAAAGAGCACCGCACCGTCCACAAACAGAGAGGTTTGCCCAAGAACGCTCCAGAGCAGAGTCAAAGTCCATTGAAGAGATCAAGACCAGGTGTCTTCCAGAGTAGAGTTGAAGTCCATTGAAGAGATCAAGACCATCTACTGCGCCAGACAACTCACCACAAGCACCTCCAACCCACAACACCGCCACCAAGAACACGCAAGACGATGAACGAAGACGTCTCGGGAAGATCGACAAACAGGGAGCAAAAACCACCACAGGACCGGAGCTTGACAAGCAACCTCTAGCATGCCTCGTCACCGTGGAAGAAGCATCGCCAAGAACCATCACCGACGAAAGGAAACTCACCAACAATCCTAGCACAAGGGAAGGGGCAGCCGCTAGGTTCTGACCCGGGGAGAGACGTAGAGATGTATGAAGAAGTCACCGAGCAGCGCCCTCAGACATGGCGAGCTCGGCGCGGCAGCCACCCTCCATAGGACCGCGCTAAGGAGCCAAGTACCGAGGGTTAGGAGCCTAGGGCCAAATCCCCACCGCCCCCTTCAGCGGCTTCACAACCTTAGCGCTTCCGGGGAAGACAACAGGATAGGGTTCGCCCCCTCGGTCGCCATGAGGAGACGACACGAAGGGAGCAGTCCGTTTTCTTTCCCGGCGCCTCACCGCAACATGTAATCTTTGTCGCAAACGTTTTATTTTCTGAGAAATTTGTTCCCTCGGAACAAATCAACAAATGATAATTGTTGATGATGGGTGACTGCGTGCATGGGTTGTCTATACACGGATCAGGTTTCCTCCTTTTTCAGAAAGAAACCAATGTGACAGAACAAAACAATTACGGCATGGACTTGGTGTGTTCGTCAGACAGTTTGAACTAGCTAGAAGGATCCGTCGCTGCTAATGTCCCCCCACCTGACGTTGTAGTTGGCGGCGAGGTAGTGCGCGCCGACAGGGCCCCGGCTGCCATACGGGTACAGCTCCGGCGCCACCCTCTTTTCCTCGAGCTCCCTGAGCACCGGCGTGAAGATGGCCCAGGCCGCGTCGAGCTCGTCGCTCCGGATGAAGAGCCGGCGCTCCCCCTCGATGGCGTCCAGGAGCAGCCGCTCGTAGGCGTCCGGTATCTCTCGCTGGTACCTCTCGGAGTAGAAGAGGTTGAGGTTGCTGCTGTCGAGCCTCATCCCGAGCCCCGGCACCTTGTTGTTGATCTTGAGGTAGATGGCCTCGTCGGGCTGCACCCGGAGCACCAGCTCGTTGGTGGCCATGTCCAGGTCCGTCCCGACGTTGCCCCGGTACAGGTTCCCGGGGACGCGCCTGAACTGCACCCTGATCTCCGCGCGCCGGGTGTGCAGCGCCTTGCCGGCCTTCATCAGGAACGGGACGCCGTCCCACCGCGCGTTGTCGATGAAGAGCGCCGCCGCCGCGAAGGTCGGGGTCACGCTGCCGTTCGGCACCGTCGGGTCGTCCACGTACGCCGGGAACGACTTGCCGCCGCGCGTGTGGCCCTTGTACTGACCCACCACCACGTCCTCCAGCTTCAGCTTCCTCATCGATCGCAGCACTTTCACCTGAATGAACACAACACCAGATGTTCAGAGCAAGCTAAGCTAGCCGCGTTACTGTAGCTTAACATTCAGGTTGCCTGTTGTTCATCACAACCTTCTCGTTGCGGATGTCCTCGGCGGCGAGGCTGACAGGGGTTTCCATGGCAAACAGGGCCAGTATCTGCAGCAAGTGGTTCTGCATGATGTCCCGGATGATCCCGTAGTTGTCGAAGTAGCTGCGACGCAAACCAAAAAACCGAAGCCATTATCTGCTGAATCGATTGACCAATAATTATGTTTGTAATAATATTGGATGAATCGAAGGTAGCGCAGACCCGCCTCGACCCTCGGTGCCAAAGTCTTCGGAAAATATGAGCTGCACATTCCGAATGTAGTCCCTTGACCACAGTGGCTGGAAGACAAGGTTGGAGAAACGGAGGACCGACAGATTTTCAACCAGCTCCTTGCCCAGATAATGGTCAATCCTGGCACAGAAAATTGTAGTAAATCCTAAGAATGGGACAGAGTCTCTGAAACTGTTGATTATTGCACATTTAGTATATACCTGAAGATTTGCTCCTCCTCTAAGTACATCTTCAGGGATCGGGTGAGCTCCCCTGAGGACTCGTAATCACGTCCGAATGGCTTCTCCACTATGAATCTCGTCCAGCCAGCCCGAGATGAAGCAGTGCGGCTAGCAGATCTCACCACATCCACAAATATGTTTGGTGGAATCGACAGGTAAAATAACCTGTTTGGTTGCTTCCCAGCCTGATGACAAACATTTGCCATGAATTCTTTTTCTATGCAACATTAATCATGAATTCAGTTTTAGGGAATATTTTCCACGAGTTCTGCAGTGCTACTAATTTGTATCTCATAGCAAGTACTAGTACAAAAATTGTGCATTATGAATTTAGTATTACCTCTTTTTGTGTAAGTTTTCTATCTAATTCGCAAAATCCTTCCTCTGAGTTGTACTGTCCAGACTGATAGAAGCACCTCTTCAGAAATTGCTCCATCTTATCACTACAGTTCTCCCTATTTCATCATTCCAATATAACGTGTTACATTAGGAAAACACCACTAGAGATTTTGAGTGTATGAAAATGGACAACATAAACTGGATACTACCAATCAAAGTTAGCCCATTATGAAAGGCAAATTTTGGTAGTGAAATGCAAAATCAAACAAATAAACGAGACTACATTATGCGATGTAATTGTACATAGTACTAAATTATTTGTTGCCAAATTTTGCCTCACAAATCAGACAACTACAACTAATTGACACCCAGGGCAAGGTGCAAAATCAGATAGTCTTCTACAAGTAAGACCAACACAGACAACTCACATGGCAAGGGACCAAGTATGAAAATATCTAAGCGGTACCTCTGATCAATCCGGCAAGTCAGGGTCATGCTTATCATGTTCCTGAGCTCTTCATCGCTCATCTTGCTACGAGCATAGCCAAAAACTGTAAAATGCTGCAATAACAGAGGTTAACTAAAAGAAAGAACTAGCATACTCCAAAGCCGAAATTGGAGAATAGTACGGTAGTTAACTGAATTAAGAGAGGTAAACCGCAGTTGGAAACCTTGGGGAGCCAGTCCTCGTAGAACAAGGCGAAAAGCGCCGGGAAGATCTTCTTCTTGGCAAGGTCGCCGGAGGCACCAACGACCGTGATACTGACGGTGTTCTCTTCCTGCTCCGGCACGACGGCTCCAGCTTCAGAGGACTGACCATCTAGCACCCCTGCAACAACCACTTGTCGGTACAGTGTTCTTGTATGCAATCGGCAGCGAGTTCAGAACTTCAGACAGCCGTGCTAGTTGCAGGTCCGAGTACCATCACTGAAGGAGGCACCGATCTGTGGGCGGCCATTTGAGGACTTCACTCTAAGAAGGCACCTTCTTCCGGCAGCATGGGTCCTCTGAGGTGGGCAATGGCGGTGCTGTTGGTTGCTTGCGTTGGACGGCTGAGCCGAGAAAGCAGCGGCGGGATGGAGATGGCAGCCTAAGGCGATGCTTGCCATTGGCGCAGGAAAGAAACAAGAAAAGTTGGAGTAGCAAGCTATCAATCCATCTGAATCTGCCGTCGACGGATAGATTTGGAAGCTTGGGTTGGACGAATGGGGCTCGATGTTGGTGATAATGTCTTCCTGACAGTTGGGCTGGGGGATTGTCGGTAGTGGTCCAACGACTGGTGGTCATCAATTAATCATCCAACTCCTTCTAGAAAAATATTAATCGCTTCAAGATATTTTTCTTCTCACTATATTTATCCTTTTCTTCCTCTTTGGTTTAGGAATATTAGATGACCCACTCCGCCACCTCTTCCTCCTCCGACCCACCTCCTCCTCTCAAGGAGGTCGGCTGGTGCTGGCGGATCACATGATCCGTCGACTTCGGCGATGAAGATCTAGTCGACGACGAGCCGCGGTGAAGGGGCCACCGGTGAAAACCGCGCCTTGACTCGTTCTTGGCGGATGATGGCGGCGGCTGTTGGCGTTCCCTTGCGAAGGCATCATCTTTACTGGCCTCTCCTCTTGCTCTCGCCGAGTTGGGGACTCGCAGATGTCGGTGAAAACCGTGCCACGATGGCGCGGCGTTAAGCGTCGCTTCCTTCTTGAAGGCATCGTCGTTGCGTCTGCGGTTACTCACTCATGCTGCTCCGGGGAAACCCGATCCATCCTGGATCGGACGATGACGGCGCTCCCTGCGTCGCGCTACCTCTTGGGGCATCGTTTTGGAGCAAGGATGAGGTGGATCTTGGTGGAGTGATGTTCATTTACCATGTTGTCGTTGATGATTCTCAGCGGCGTGGAGCTGCGGGTATCGAAGGGCGAGGACTGCTAGACGCGTGTAGGATGGTGGAGTTGTCTGGCATCATGGTGACATCGACGGCAGGCCTGGCGCGGTCAATGCGTTGATCTCACTTGGATATGGGTTCGAGATAGATGGCGGTTGAGAACTCTGTGACGTGTGCAATGGCACACCCTCAGGGTTTTGCTTTTTGGATGATGTGTGTTGGTGTACCGTTAGGGAGTATGGCCTTGTTCTTGGTCACCCCCTTCATCGTAGGTATAGCGAGTTGTCGCTAGGGAGGTGGCTTCAAGTTGATCTTTGTATTCCCCTTCTAAGGCATTGCGAATAATTTAATAAAGCAGAGAGCTGTGTGCATTCCTTGGATGCAGAGGCTGGGGCTATGCTCCTTTATCTAAAAAAACCTCCTCCTCCTACTCGCCGCTAGCAACACCTAGGCATATCTGGGCCCGGGCCAGGCTTTGTGCTGAACAAAGCCCGGTGCAGAAATCCCAAGCCTAGGCATGGCATGACACGACGGTCGTGCCGTAAAATAAGACCCAGCCCTAGCCTAACCAGTGGAAAGCCCAACGGAACTCGGTCTACGGTCCAAGCCATAGTGTTATCCCGCGTATCTCTAAGGTTGAGACCTGGCCCGTCCTGACTATCATGTCGGGGCAACAACATCGCAATGGGCATTCGCATGAGTGGATGCGTGGTGGCCACGGGTGGCTCGGTGGTGCGCGGTCCAGAGCTGGCACAAATAATGAAAGGGACTTTGTAAAAAGTCCCATGAATCAACTAAAAAGGCATAAATAATGATAAATCATGGCAAATATCATTCAAAACTGATAATATGAGTCACTATGATGATGATGTAAAATGCATGTATCAACCTCCGAGGCTTTCTCGAGGAGATAGCCGCAGAAACACCGAAACAACAAAACTGAGCCAGAACCATTGAAAATTGGAGGGGGAAACTCCGTCGGAGCCGCCGTCGGAGGGATCTCTACCTTCTCCAACGTCTCCACCGTCATCACCATGATAAAGAGGGACTAGTACACCTCTGGATTTTGGGTTTGTGGCAGTAGTTTCATCTATTTATCTCTTGTTCTTCATAGATCTAGTACCATATGAGTTGTCCAACATGATTATGGTCATATATGTAATTTATATGTGGTGGATCTTTATTCTATGATTTGATATATAATATTGAAACCTATTATGTGTAAGATGTTTTGATAGGTGCATATTTGTACCCCGTTCTTAAGTAATTATTCTGATCCAACTTGTATGCAAGAACATGTGTGGGCAGAGGTGTGTATAGATGGTGTAGCATGGTGGAAGTGATTGAATAGTGATAACAAATTCAAGATATATCTACTATGATATATACCTTTATTTTGCTGCCTCACTAGGGATAAAGTGAATTCATGTGCTATAATTATCATGTGACAGTTTGATAATCTTGTTTGGTCAAGCTAGCATATATTTGTGATTCAAACATTATGTCAAATTACCTAAGGCTATACTATGTTGATTCTTAATTCAAGATTGTTTGGGGTTTTCCCTTTCTTGAGTATAAGAGATTTGTGTTGCATCATATCTATGATAGGAGCGTAATGCTCATATGAATGCTTGTCAAACATATGTGGAAGTTCCACCAATATTATGTCTTGATAAATTGTTTGTGTCACTACAACCTAAAAACAGAGTAGACAAGTGAACCCATGAACCCGGTCCATTTTAAACCATAAGAAAGACCTTTCCAACCCAACTATATATCACACTTTACATTTTTTCATTTATTATTTAAAAAATACAAAAATAATTTCTTCACTTGCAAACACACAAAACCCAAAAACAACCATCCTTTCATTACCTTTATCTTGCTTGCCTGGTTTACTTGATTTACTTTACTTCATTTATATTTATATTTCATATTACTAATAAGAAACCTTGTGCTTAACCAGCACATGGTGGAGTTGGGCACACAAGACAAAAACTTTGCTTTGCGGGTTGCTGGAAGACGAGAAGAAGAAACAACCCCTTACCAATTCCCCGAGAGTTTGGTATAAATCCTCGAGTCACCCTTGTGAGGGAAATAAGATTGCTACAACAATATGCACTTGGAGTCCCAACGAGTTGGTTGATAACCCACAAGTATAGGGGATCACAACAGTCTTAGAGGGAAGTAAAACCCAAATTTATTGATTCGACACAAGGGGAGGTAAAGAATACTTATAAGTCTTAACAACTGAGTTGTCAATTCAGTGCACCTGGAAACTAGTAACTGGGTGATGTGAAAGCAAGGTAATATGAGAGCAATAGTAACAGACAACAGATAGATACAGAGGCAATGGCACCAGAAAATAGTTAATACTACTTCCAATGACATAAAGAACGAGTATATGATGATGAAAGATGGACCGGGGTTCCCAGCTATCTACACTAGTGGTAACTCTCCAATAACAAGTGTTGGGTGAACAAATTATAGCTTTCAATCTTTTTTTAAATATATAGTTGTGTATGATCCAAATCCTGCTTGATGGACCTAAACGAGGGATCATTAGATTTTATTTTGTAAAATATTAATAAGTTCATGTAAGCTAAATTTATCAAAATCTACTAGAGGTTCATTAATTTTATCACTAAGAATTTTAACTTCCTTTCTCTTCCACTACCATAATGGATTCTTTTCGCTCATCCATAATGTTTAAATTTTTCCAAAATCTATCTATTATGTCTTGCACATATTTATAGTTTCTTCATGAGATCTTTGGGTATGAAAAAGGTTTTTAAAAGAAATTATTTTCTTAGTTAAATTATCTACCTTGTCATTTAAAGCATCAGATTTTTCAAACCTGGCTATAAATTCATTGTTAATTATCTTTAGAGTAGATATAGAGGATGTAAGGAATTCTCTAGATCGGGGAAGATGGCCATGAGATCCTTGAATGGCGGGTGGT